>CM038721.1:589524-642024 GCA_021613375.1 Megaleporinus macrocephalus | reverse complement strand
CTGTGTTAACAATCAAAGTTATCTAAACTTAAGAGCTGCTGGAGGGAGCGTGGAGGAGGATCCATAGACCCAACACCACCATCCAGGTGGTCCTACAGATGCTCAGTTGGGTTCAAGTCTGGGGAATTAGGGGTCCAGGGTAGTACTTGAAAGTCTTGGTCAGCTCTTCCAACCAGTGTGGGACATTTCTAGTTGTGGGACGTGTCTCATTGTCTTGCTGGAAGATCCCATCCACCCCAGAGAAGACCATCAGCATGTATGCGGTACGTGATCTGCAAGGATGGATTCAGACCTAAATTCTCGGTTGAGAGGGTCTTCCACATGGATGAGTGGGTCCATAGAATGTCACCACAACATTCCCCAGACCAGAACACTGCCACCTACAGGCTGCCACCTGACTCTACTGAGTCCATACAGCAATGCAAGCCTGAGCAAATACATCTAAACATCAGTGCAGGACTGCTTGCACCACATGTACTGACAGGTTCTGCTTAGCTTGGCTCTCAGTGGCCTTTCAGGCATGTTTCACTCCTGAGGATCTGTGTCCACCCCACGCTACATGATACTGAATCATAAAACCTGGACATGATTCACTATCTGGAAAAAGATAGAATTTTAGTTTCTTTCTTTTTTATTGAGTTTTGTAAGAAGGTGATAAAACAATGCAGTTAGGAGAAAAGACGTGTCACCTAAACCCCTTTATCCCACCCTCCCCGTTTTCAACCATTTCTCAAACACCCAAACCATTATCAGGCAGCCCCCCGCAAATAAAAGAGTAAAGGAAAAAAGAAGAGTAAATACGTAAAATAGAAATAAAATAATTGGATTTAAAAATGAATAAAAAAATATTAAAATAAATAAATAAAACCACATTCTCAAGCATAGCAACTTAATTATCTATAGTATGTCTTAATCCTCTGGATCTATTTTATTACTGATATAGTGAAGAATAGAATTCCACATTTTGTGAAACAAATCCAGAACCCTTCAGGGAAAATCTTATCTTTTCTAATTTAACACATGCAAAACCTCTTTAACCCAACAGTCATATGTAGGTGGGAGACCGTGTTTCCGGTTGAGTAGGATGGTACGTCTAGCCTTTGTGAGGTCACTGATACTGATAAGCACCCGAAAATAATCTGGAAAGATCATCCCTTAAGATCACTCTAAGATCAGGAGACCTCCTCTGATTGGTGGAAGGAGCAGATTAGCTGTAACTGGCTATTGTCCTGTAGTGTCACCCAGGCATCAGACAGGTGGGCATAGAGTTCTGGATCATCTGTGTACATGAAGAATGTAGTGAAGTAGAGAAACGCAGTATCCTGACCTGCGCACGATCATGATGAGACTGAGGAAGAGGATGGAGACCATGCCAGCGAGGAAGAGGAGAGATGTGTTCAAACAGTTAGATCCTAAGGGCTTGTGTTTGTAGAACTGGTAGAAGAGCGGGGAACGTTCCATAAAGCCCTGAAAAAGCACAAACAGTGAGATGGAGATGGAAATGTGAGCCTTGTAAACTGGGTGAACATCGAGCTGGACAGTGCTAGACAGGAGGTACAGGCCGCCAGGGCTGCGGTGCCTTGCTTTAGGGGAACTTAAGGGATTGAATGGCCAACCCTGAGATTAGTGGACAAGCTGCTCTGCCACCTGATCCACAGCCGTCCTGACTGATCCAGTGAATCAGACGTGGAGGAACAACCAGAAAAACATTCAGAACAGCGAACCTGGTGAGCTGAGGTTCTTCAGAGGTTCATTCTTTGGTTGTCAGCACTGGATGTTTTGTGAAATGATCTATTATCTGGAAATTTCCTAAACTTTTTCAGTCGCTCGTCTACGGCTCAGTCGGAGCAGCCGGGACTCAGCTGGCAGAGCAGACTGCTTACAGGGTCGGTGGTCCAATCCCAGACTCCTCCTGTCCACAGCTTAGGTGCCTAGTTGCATCACTGCCATTAAGGTGGACCTATTTGTTTCAAAACCATACTGATGGTCACTCACTAGATTAAATCTATACCACCACCCTTAATTTTTAGCTTCTCAGTTTCGTTTGCTAAACTGTTCCCACCTTAACAAAAATTAATAAACTCATTAATAATTTCCTTCATTATATTTGTAATTGTATTGTCTTGTATTGTATATTGTATTGTCTTCTTTTGTGGAATAATCTGGACTGTCTGCTCTTTTAACTCTTAATAATAATTATATTTAATAAATGATAGTATTCCTTCTTACTAAACCTCATAACCTTTTTTATTAAAACGTAATTTTTTAAATATATATTATTATTATATACTGGATTTGACTTAGCCAGCTGGATCAGAAAGCTGGATGTTGTTAAACTAGTCTTGTGAGCCGAAGGTCGCGAGTTTGATGCCCAGATCACGATTGAAGTGCTCTTGAACAAGACACCAAACCCCCAGCTGCTCCCCGGGTACTCTGTATAGGGCTGCTTACCACTCTGGGCAAGCGTGCTCACTGCCCCCTAGTGTGTGTGTTTATATGTGAGTGTTTCACTGCCCCCTAGTGTGGGTGTTTATATGTGAGTGTTTCACTGCCCCCTAGTGTGTGTGTTTATATGCGAGTGTTTCACTGCCCCCTAGTGTGGGTGTTTATATGCGAGTGTTTCACTGCCCCCTAGTGTGTGTGTTTATATGTGAGTGTTTCACTGCCCCCTAGTGTGTGTGTTTATATGTGAGTGTTTCACTGCCCCCTAGTGTGTGTGTTTATATGTGAGTGTTTCACTGCCCCCTAGTGTGGGTGTTTATATGCGAGTGTTTCACTGCCCCCTAGTGTGGGTGTTTATATGTGAGTGTTTCACTGCCCCCTAGTGTGTGTGTTTATATGCGAGTGTTTCACTGCCCCCTAGTGTGGGTCTTTATATGCGAGTGTTTCACTGCCCCCTAGTGTGTGTGTTTATATGTGAGTGTTTCACTGCCCCCTAGTGTGTGTGTTTATATGTGAGTGTTTCACTGCCCCCTAGTGTGTGTGTTTATATGCGAGTGTTTCACTGCCCCCTAGTGTGGGTGTTTATATGTGAGTGTTTCACTGCCCCCTAGTGTGTGTGTTTATATGTGAGTGTTTCACTGCCCCCTAGTGTGGGTGTTTATATGCGAATGTTTCACTGCCCCCTAGTGTGTGTGTTTACATGCAAGTGTTTCACTGCCCCCTAGTGTGGGTGTTTATATGTGAGTGTTTCACTGCCCCCTAGTGTGTGTGTTTATATGCGAGTGTTTCACTGCCCCCTAGTGTGGGTGTTTATATGCGAGTGTTTCACTGCCCCCTAGTGTGTGTGTTTATATGTGAGTGTTTCACTACCCCTAGTGTGGGTGTTTATATGCGAGTGTTTCACTGCCCCCTAGTGTGGGTGTTTATATGTGAGTGTTTCACTGCCCCCTAGTGTGTGTGTTTATATGCGAGTGTTTCACTGCCCCCTAGTGTGGGTCTTTATATGCGAGTGTTTCACTGCCCCCTAGTGTGTGTGTTTATATGTGAGTGTTTCACTGCCCCCTAGTGTGTGTGTTTATATGTGAGTGTTTCACTGCCCCCTAGTGTGTGTGTTTATATGCGAGTGTTTCACTGCCCCCTAGTGTGGGTGTTTATATGTGAGTGTTTCACTGCCCCCTAGTGTGTGTGTTTATATGTGAGTGTTTCACTGCCCCCTAGTGTGGGTGTTTATATGCGAATGTTTCACTGCCCCCTAGTGTGTGTGTTTACATGCAAGTGTTTCACTGCCCCCTAGTGTGGGTGTTTATATGTGAGTGTTTCACTGCCCCCTAGTGTGGGTGTTTATATGCGAGTGTTTCACTGCCCCCTAGTGTGGGTGTTTATATGTGAGTGTTTCACTGCCCCCTAGTGTGTGTGTTTATATGCGAGTGTTTCACTGCCCCCTAGTGTGTGTGTTTATATGTGAGTGTTTCACTGCCCCCTAGTGTGTGTGTTTATATGCGAGTGTTTCACTGCCCCCTAGTGTGTGTGTTTATATGTGAGTGTTTCACTGCCCCCTAGTGTGTGTGTTTATATGCGAGTGTTTCACTGCCCCCTAGTGTGTGTGTTTATATGTGAGTGTTTCACTGCCCCCTAGTGTGGGTGTTTATATGTGAGTGTTTCACTGCCCCCTAGTGTGGGTGTTTATATGTGAATGTTTCACTGCCCCCTAGTGTGTGTGTGTATATATGTGAGTGTTTCACTGCCCCCTAGTGTGTGTGTTTATATGTGAGTGTTTCACTGCCCCCTAGTGTGTGTGTTTATATGCGAGTGTTTCACTGCTCCCTAGTGTGTGTGTGTATATGCGAGTGTTTCACTGTCCCCTAGTGTGTGTGTGTATATATGTGAGTGTTTCACTGCTCCCTAGTGTGTGTGTTTATATGCGAGTGTTTCACTGCCCCCTAGTGTGTGTGTTTATATGTGAGTGTTTCACTGCCCCCTAGTGTGTGTGTTTATATGTGAGTCTTTCACTACCCCTAGTGTGTGTGTTTATATGTGAGTGTTTCACTGCCCCCTAGTGTGTGTGTTTATATGTGAGTGTTTCACTGCTCCCTAGTGTGTGTGTTTATATGTGAGTGTTTCACTGCCCCCTAGTGTGTGTGTTTATATGTGAGTGTTTCACTGCCCCTAGTGTGTGTGTTTATATGTGAGTGTTTCACTGCCCCCTAGTGTGGGTGTTTATATGCGAGTGTTTCACTGCCCCCTAGTGTGCGTGTTTATATGCGAGTGTTTCACTGCCCCCTAGTGTGGGTGTTTATATGTGAGTGTTTCACTGCCCCCTAGTGTGGGTGTTTATATGCGAGTGTTTCACTACCCCTAGTGTGGGTGTTTATATGTGAGTGTTTCACTGCCCCCTAGTGTGGGTGTTTATATGCGAGTGTTTCACTGCCCCCTAGTGTGCGTGTTTATATGCGAGTGTTTCACTGCCCCCTAGTGTGTGTGTTTATATGTGAGTGTTTCACTGCTCCCTAGTGTGTGTGTTTATATGTGAGTGTTTCACTGCCCCCTAGTGTGGGTGTTTATATGTGAGTGTTTCACTGCCCCCTAGTGTGGGTGTTTATATGCGAGTGTTTCACTGCCCCCTAGTGTGCGTGTTTATATGCGAGTGTTTCACTGCCCCCTAGTGTGTGTGTTTATATGCGAGTGTTTCACTGCCCCCTAGTGTGCGTGTATATATGCGAGTGTTTCACTGCCCCCTAGTGTGTGTGTTTATATGTGAGTGTTTCACTGCTCCCTAGTGTGTGTGTTTATATGTGAGTGTTTCACTGCCCCTAGTGTGTGTGTTTATATGTGAGTGTTTCACTGCCCCCTAGTGTGTGTGTTTATATGTGAGTGTTTCACTGCCCCCTAGTGTGTGTGTTTATATGTGAGTGTTTCACTGCCCCCTAGTGTGCGTGTTTATATGCGAGTGTTTCACTGCCCCCTAGTGTGGGTGTTTATATGCGAGTGTTTCACTGCCCCCTAGTGTGCGTGTTTATATGCGAGTGTTTCACTGCCCCCTAGTGTGGGTGTTTATATGTGAGTGTTTCACTGCCCCCTAGTGTGGGTGTTTATATGCGAGTGTTTCACTGCCCCCTAGTGTGCGTGTTTATATGCGAGTGTTTCACTGCCCCCTAGTGTGTGTGTTTATATGTGAGTGTTTCACTGCCCCCTAGTGTGGGTGTTTATATGCGAGTGTTTCACTGCCCCCTAGTGTGTGTGTGTATATATGTGAGTGTTTCACTGCCCCCTAGTGTGGGTGTTTATATGCGAGTGTTTCACTGCCCCCTAGTGTGTGTGTTTATATGTGAGTGTTTCACTGCCCCCTAGTGTGGGTGTTTATATGCGAGTGTTTCACTGCCCCCTAGTGTGCGTGTTTATATGCGAGTGTTTCACTGCCCCCTAGTGTGTGTGTTTATATGCGAGTGTTTCACTGCCCCCTAGTGTGCGTGTCTTTGATGTTGTTGCTATATAAAGTTTTGTTTTGTGGGTTTTGACAGTTTCTGACCCTGAACACAGTCTGGTATATAAACAGAGCGCAAATGTAACTCCTCACACACAACCGTAAGGAAATGTTTTGGAAGTCCTGGTTTCCTGTTTGTCCAAGTGAGAACAATCCGTTACAGACAACAAACAGCTGCACATTAATACACACCATTGATACACAATCACTGTTTATTTGCTGGGTTAAAAAAAAAAAACATTTGATAAGAAATTTGGACTGAAATCTTTAAAACGCTCGGCTTTCAGTTAGTTTGGGCTTGCTCATGTTTGACTGCTACAAAACAGTGATGACCAATTTCTTCAAATCAAAACAAGTCCAGAAGTTATCAGCAAGAACACACTGACCCCTCATGTCTGACACCCAGAACAATGACCTTAAATGCTGGGCCTGGGCTCGACCTAGAAATAATAAAATATTGTTTCATTAATAACACAGTAGTGTAATAAACAGGAAATAACTCACCGTGCCAAGCAGAACGTCTAAAACCGAGTCGTTGGACAAAAGAGTCAAATTCCCTGTGAATCAGAATCAGATTTAAAACACAGATCAAACAGTAAAGACTTGAGTTTCTCCAGAGTTCAGTGTTTCACTGCACGTACAGGATGTTCTGTCAACTTTCGGATACAATGTAGGAAGCAGCACAGATCCAGCGATGATAGCACAATGAAGCAGGTTCAGGCACAGCAGGTACCTCAGAAACACGAAGTAGGCCTTCACCCCCACACCGAATTTACCTGTAATCACAACACAACCATCACAACACAGCAATCACTACACAGTAATATCAACACAGCAATCACAACACAGTAATATCAACACAGCAATCACAACACAGCAATCACTACACAGTAATATCAACACAGCCATCACAACACAGCAATCACAACACAGCAATCACAACACAGCAATCACAACACAGCAATCACAACACAGCAATCACAACACAGCAATCACAACAGCTATCACAACACAGTATTCACAACACAGTACTCACAACACAGCAATCACAACACAGCAATCACAACACAGCAATCACTACACAGTAATATCAACACAGCAATCACAACACAGCAATCACAACACAGTACTCACAACACAGCAATCACAACACAGCAATCACAACACAGCAATCACTACACAGTAATATCAACACAGCAATCACAACACAGCAATCACAACACAGCAATCACAACACAGTACTCACAACACAGCCATCACAACACAGCTATCACAACACAGCTATCACAACACTGCAATCACAACACTGCAATCATAACACAGCCATCACAACACAGCTATCACAACACAGCAATCACAATATAGCCATCACAACACAGCAATCACAATATAGCCATCACAACACAGCTATCACAACACAGCAATCACAACAGCTATCAAAACACAGTATTCACAACACAGTACTCACAACACAGCAATCACAACACAGTAATATCAACACAGCCATCACAACACAGCTATCACAACACAGCAATCACAACACAGCAATCACAACACAGCAATCACAACACAGCAATCACAACAGCTATCACAACACAGTATTCACAACACAGTACTCACAACACAGCAATCACAACACAGCAATCACAACACAGCAATCACTACACAGTAATATCAACACAGCAATCACAACACAGCAATCACTACACAGTAATATCAACACAGCAATCACAACACAGCAATCACAACACAGCAATCACAACACAGCTATCACAACACAGCAATCACAACACAGCAATCACAACACAGCAATCACAACAGCTATCACAACACAGTATTCACAACACAGTACTCACAACACAGCAATCACAACACAGCAATCACAACACAGCAATCACTACACAGTAATATCAACACAGCAATCACAACACAGCAATCAC
This sequence comes from Megaleporinus macrocephalus, assembly GCA_021613375.1. Classification (NCBI taxonomy): domain Eukaryota; kingdom Metazoa; phylum Chordata; class Actinopteri; order Characiformes; family Anostomidae; genus Megaleporinus; species Megaleporinus macrocephalus. Next base: position 634,161 of record CM038721.1, on the reverse strand, counting down.
TACACAGTAATATCAACACAGCAATCACAACACAGCTATCACTACACAGTAATATCAACACAGCCATCACAACACAGCAATCACAACACAGCAACCACAACACAGCAATCACAACACAGCAATCACAACACAGCAATCACAACACAGCAATCACAACACAGCTATCACAACAGAGCAATCACAACAGCTATCACAACACAGTATTCACAACACAGTACTCACAACACAGCAATCACAACACAGCAATCACAACACAGTAATCACAACACAGCAATCACAACACTGTACTCACAACACAGCTATCACAACACAGCAATCACAACACAGTAATCACAACACATTACTCACAACACAGCCATCACAACACAGCCATCACAATATAGCCATCACAACACAGCTATCACAACACAGCTATCACAACACTGCAATCACAACACTGCAATCACAACACAGCCATCACAACACAGCTATCACAACACAGCCATCACAATATAGCCATCACAACACAGCAATCACAATATAGCCATCACAACACAGCAATCACAACACAGCTATCACAACACAGCAATCACAACACAGCTATCACAACAAAGTAATCACAACACAGTTCTCACAACACAGCAATCACAACACAGTACTCACAACACAGTTATCACAACACAGCAATCACAACACAGTAATCACAACACAGTACTCACAACACAGCAATCACAACACAGCAATCACAACACAGCAATCACAACACAGTAATCACAACACAGCAATCACAACACAGTACTCACAACACAGTTATCACAACACAGCTATCACAACACAGCAATCACAACACAGCCATCACTACACAGTAATATCAACACAGCAATCAGTACTCACAACACAGCTATCACAACACAGCACTCAGAACACAGCACTCACAACACAGCTATCACAACACAGCAATCACAACACAGCAATCACAACACAGCAACCACAACACAGCCATCACAACACAGCAATCACAACACAGTACTCACAACACAGCTATCACAACACAGTTATCACAACACAGCTATCACAACACAGCAATCACAACACAGCCATCACTACACAGTAATATCAACACAGCAATCACAACACAGCAATCACAACACAGCAACCACAACACAGCCATCACAACACAGCAATCACAACACAGTACTCACAACACAGCTATCACAACACAGCTATCACAAAACAGCTATCACAACACTGCAATCACAGCACAGCTATCACAACACAGCAATCACAACACAGCTATCACAACACAGCTATCACAACACAGTACTCACAACACAGCTATCACAACACAGCACTCAGAACACAGCACTCACAACACAGCTATCACAACACAGCAACCACAACACAGCAATCACAACACAGCTATCACAACACAGCTATCACAACACAGTACTCACAACACAACAATCACAACACAGCCATCACAACACAGCTATCACAACACAGCAACCACAACACAGCACTCACAACACAGTAATCACAGGTACAAAGTGGTACTACAGTGACTCACTATCACCTCTTCAGGTACAAAGTGGTACTACAGTGACTCACTATCACCTCTTCAGGTACACAGTGGAACTACAGTGACTCACTATCACCTCTTCAGGTACAAAGTGGAACTACAGTGACTCACTATCACCTCTTCAGGTACAAAGAGGTACTACACATGCTAACTTCAGGAGACATCTCTGTAACGTGATACATAGACACATACAAATAATCAAAACTTATTTCTTCATAATCTGTTGATCATTTATTTCATTTTGGAATATGGTAACCTAAAATATTGCAGTGCTGTGTAGTTACTCTGCGATGTACTCGAGAAATGCACTTCTGTAGTTCTGGTTTATTATGTTTACGTTAAGTGTGTGTATTCTAAGTGTCTAGTGCTGCTTGAACACTCTTGTTTTTTTCTCTGGGGAAGAATAAAGGCGTATCTCTTCTTTGATCTTGAACGCTTCTGTTTCACACAGTGACCACAGAGCTGCCTTTGTCTCTGCGTCTGGGACATTCCCAAACTAGCAGTTACACTGAGCATATGAAAACCACGGCAACACTGCTGTGGCCACCAGGACCTCGCACGCCTACCATGTCAGCGTCCCTGCAGCAGACCTGTCTTCACTGACCATCGATGACTAGGGTAGAGGACGGGCGGACAAAACCTTTTCACAGCGGCGTCTTTGTGTGTTCAGACACCACTGTGGGTTAAAAAGGGTGTAAACTCTTTCTGCTCCGCTTGTTACCACATCCTGGGGCGTGTCTGAAATGGTCCACTCGCTCCCTGTTCACTACGTACACTGTTCTGTGTAGAACACTATATAGGGAGCAGTGAGGGAGACAGTAGAGACACTTCAGACGATGATCTTTCCAAAGAAACTGCTATGCATTGTGGGGCGTGAACCTGTAACAGTGTACATCGGTAGTCCACTAGTTTCACAGGGCACTGTGGGTAACTATGTAGTGAACTATATAGGGAATCTAACCGTCCACTGAGAATTTGGACAACACTATAAAAATAGCACCCTGAATAGAATAGAACACTAAAGGATAAACAGGGTGCGGTTTCAGACACACCCCTGGTCTCTACGGAGCCACTGAGGTTCTGTGTTCCTAAGAAGCTACTCAGTTCTGAATCTAGAACTTTCCTTGTGATGAGAGAGTGAAGAGGAACCGGCTGCAGTTGATACTGTGATTAGAATTCTAACACAAATGAAGAAAAACAAAAAACATTTTGTACCACTGGACTAAAGCGAAGACAGTTAGCCTTAGCCTTAGCCAGCTATCTCCACTTTAGCTAGCTTGCTCTCTTCGTCAGCCCTTGTTTGACTGACAAGTCTGACAACCAAAGCTTAAAGACTAGCTAGTTAGCTAACGTTAAAGTCCAGTGGTACCAAACTTCGTTTTTCTTCACTGGTGTAAGATTATAATCACCGTATCAACTGCAGCGGTTTCCTCTTCTCTCTCTCTCATCACAAGGAACGTTCTACAGTCTAGAACCGTGTAGTTCTCTGGATTTTTTGAGAGAGTTTTTGAAAGTCTGGCAAAAGTTTTATATACAGTTCATAGCATTTGGCTCAATAATGTAAACATTGTGATTCTCTGGCTTTTTCTGGCTACTGAGCTTCGGCAGCTCTTTACATTCCCAGAAAGGAATACATCTTCTCACCTTCAATCTTATTGAGTGTGTGTTTCCATGGCAATAATTGTGAGAAGAACAGCTCCAGATGCTCCCTCAGACGCCTTCTTGCAATTTGCTGACTCTGCCTCCATGAAATCCAAGGACTGATGTTATGTCTGTCTTGGTTTCGTTTCTCCCTGATTGGCAGGAAACATAATGACTATGAGGGGCTTGTTAGTAGACACAGGTCTGTATGAAGGAACTCTGGGAGGAACTCCAGTGATGGACCTCTCCCTCTTCCAACGTACCAAAGAATCTAAATAGCATTTGATAACATTCAGAAAAACCCAGAATGATGAGAGTGAAGAACTTGCTCACTGTAATGTTCAGGAAGACAAGGAGGCAAGCGCAGGTCTGAGATGTTATTGAGATTCAAAAAAACTAAACCAAATGAAATCCACAAACAAAGCTCAAGAAAATAAAGATACTAATAAAAACAAGCAAGTGAAGGTAAAGATGACGAAGATAAAGAGCGACAGGTAAGCAGAGAAAACAAAAAACTGAGCAAAGTCAAACACCTGGGCTTACCAATAGGGCTATGTATGAGTGAGGGGCAAAACAAAGGGGCTTTGTTTGCACTAGCAGGGCTCCCTAGTGCCCCCCTGGTGGCCATCATCCAGAGCTGCATCCCCTAATGACCACTGGGTAAGCTTGGAACTGATGATTGCTTACTTATAACTTTATTTTACTTTAGGTTCCCAGGGCTTTATGTTTCCAGGGCTCTATGTACCTAAGGCTCTATGTACCTAAGGCTCTATGTTCCTAAGGCTCTATGTTACCAGGGCTCTATGTTCCCAGGGATCTATGTTCCCAGTGCTCTACGTTCCTAAGACTCTATGTTCCTAGAACAGACTTTAACTCGTAGCTGCGGCTGTTGGTTGTTTATATGTATCTGTGTGAAGTGTGTACTGTTGTGTAGTTGTGGTGGGTTTGCTGTTCACCATGTTTAAGGAAATGTGTGGTTGGAGTTGACGTGCCTGCTTCCCGACCATAAGGTGACACGACGCTAACGTCTACAGGCTGCTTGCTAATGATGTCAAGTCACTGTGTTGCTGTGGTGTGATCTGCAGCTGGAGAGCAGGAAGTGATTTTCAGAAACTTTAAAATGTTTATGGTTTATGTTGTTTTATGAGTTTTTGTTACAGCCGTTCAAATCTGAGAATCCACGAGGAGCTTTCAGCAACTATACAATACTGTGAGTAATGAGAAGCTGAGCTGATGGTGCTGGTGGTCAGTAGGAGTGAGTATTGTAGTGTGTAAGGGTGATCTGGGGGTAAACAGTGGTGGTCAGTAGGAGTGAGTATTGTAGTGTGTGAAGGTGATCTGGGGGTAAACACTGGTGGTCAGTAGGAGTGAGTATTGTAGTGTGTGAAGGTGATCTGGGGGTAAACACTGGTGGTCAGTAGGAGTGAGTATTGTAGTGTGTGAAGGTGATCTGGGGGTAAACACTGGTGGTCAGTAGGAGTGAGTATTGTAGTGTGTAAGTGTGATCTGGGGGTAAACACTGGTGGTCAGTAGGAGTGAGTATTGTAGTGTGTGAAGGTGATCTGGGGGTAAACACTGGTGGTCAGTAGGAGTGAGTATTGTAGTGTGTGAAGGTGATCTGGGGGTAAACACTGGTGGTCAGTAGGAGTGAGTATTGTAGTGTGTAAGGGTGATCTGGGGGTAAACACTGGTGGTCAGTAGGAGTGAGTATTGTAGTGTGTAAGGGTGATCTGGGGGTGAACACGGGTGATCTTTAGTATGTGGTGGTTTGTTTTCTTGGTGGTTCTTAATCTGCTGCTCGATAGCAGCTCATCTTTCAGTTCAGCTCAAACCTCTCTTCATCACATCAGCATCACCTCCAACATCTAGTGTAACATCTCACCTCCATCTCCTCCAACATCTAGTGTAACATCTCACCTCCATCACCTCCAACATCTACTGTAACATCTCACCTCCATCTCCTCAAACATCCACTGTAACATCTCACCTCCATCTCCTCCAACATCTACTGTAACATCTCACCTCCATCTCCTCCAACATCCACTGTAACATCTCACCTCCATCTCCTCCAACATCTACTGTAACATCTCACCTCCATCTCCTCCAACATCTACTGTAACATCTCACCTCCATCTCCTCCAACATCCACTGTAACATCTCACCTCCATCTCCTCCAACATCTACTGTAACATCTCACCTCCATCTCCTCCAACATCCACTGTAACATCTCATCTCCATCTCCTCCAACATCTACTGTAACATCTCATCTCCATCTCCTCCAACATCTACTGTAACATCTCACCTCCATCTCCTCCAACATCTACTGTAACATCTCACCTCCATCTCCTCCAACATCTACTGTAACATCTCACCTCCATCTCCTCCAACATCCACTGTAACATCTCACCTCCATCTCCTCCAACATCTACTGTAACATCTCATCTCCATCTCCTCCAACATCCACTGTAACATCTCACCTCCATCTCCTCCAACATCCACTGTAACATCTCACCTCCATCTCCTCCAACATCTACTGTAACATCTCACCTCCATCTCCTCCAACATCTACTGTAACATCTCACCTCCATCTCCTCCAACATCCACTGTAACATCTCATCTCCATCTCCTCCAACATCTACTGTAACATCTCATCTCCATCTCCTCCAACATCTACTGTAACATCTCACCTCCATCTCCTCCAACATCTACTGTAACATCTCATCTCCATCTCCTCCAACATCTACTGTAACATCTCACCTCCATCTCCTCCAACATCTACTGTAACATCTCACCTCCATCTCCTCAAACATCCACTGTAACATCTCACCTCCATCTCCTCCAACATCCACTGTAACATCTCATCTCCATCTCCTCCAACATCTACTGTAACATCTCATCTCCATCTCCTCCAACATCCACTGTAACATCTCACCTCCATCTCCTCCAACATCTACTGTAACATCTCACCTCCATCTCCTCCAACATCCACTGTAACATCTCATCTCCATCTCCTCCAACATCCACTGTAACATCTCACCTCCATCTCCTCCAACATCTACTGTAACATCTCACCTCCATCTCCTCCAACATCCACTGTAACATCTCACCTCCATCTCCTCCAACATCTACTGTAACATCTCACCTCCATCTCCTCCAACATCTACTGTAACATCTCACCTCCATCTCCTCCAACATCCACTGTAACATCTCACCTCCATCTCCTCCAACATCTACTGTAACATCTCACCTCCATCTCCTCCAACATCCACTGTAACATCTCATCTCCATCTCCTCCAACATCTACTGTAACATCTCATCTCCATCTCCTCCAACATCTACTGTAACATCTCACCTCCATCTCCTCCAACATCCACTGTAACATCTCATCTCCATCTCCTCCAACATCTACTGTAACATCTCATCTCCATCTCCTCCAACATCTACTGTAACATCTCACCTCCATCTCCTCCAACATCTACTGTAACATCTCGCCTCCATCTCCTCCAACATCCACTGTAACATCTCATCTCCATCTCCTCCAACATCTACTGTAACATCTCACCTCCATCTCCTCCAACATCTACTGTAACATCTCACCTCCATCTCCTCCAACATCCACTGTAACATCTCACCTCCATCTCCTCCAACATCTACTGTAACATCTCATCTCCATCTCCTCCAACATCCACTGTAACATCTCACCTCCATCACCTCCAACATCTACTGTGATGATGTGTTTGTATCCTGTATGTAGTTCTCCTCACCTACTCCAGAGTTTAACACATTTTGAATTTGGTTTAAAGGTTGTTTGTCTGTGTGGTTTACTGAAAAATACTTAGAAAGAATTTACATTTCACCTGAACTGCAGTCCCGTAGCTCAGCTCCGTCACACGAGCCACAGGTGGTGGAGCTCACTTCTACTTCTAAATGAGGAAGTGATAGCGGCGCTCAGTGTACGGGTGAGTTACGTACCTGATGTTCTTCTTTTCCTTCAAACACAGCGGCAGCGTCTTCAGTGGTTGTTTGGGGTTCCAGTCTCTGAACACCTGAGTGACGTATTCAAAATCCTCATAATCATCATCATCATCCTGGGCCTGATCCCTGCCCTGGCTCCTCCTCATGCACAGAGAACTGGGCAGCTGCTCGTAGATGTCGGTCTGGTAGTACTCGCAGGAGTCGTCTGAGTAAGCGCTGACCTCTGGGAGGAGGTAAACACAACGCGAGGTATAAATGCAAAACCAGTGGTGTCCCAGTAGATAATCAATAATATCTGAGATGGCTTGCTGTTCAATAACTCTGGAGTGTTCAGACCAGCTGCCAGCAGAGACACAGAGACACAATAGAGATACAGTAGAATCCACACCAGCTGAACACTACAGGCTAAGTTCAAAGCTTTTAGTTCAAGTTCTAGAACACTGTAAAACAAGGTGCTGTGGATTTATCACTATCCTGTATGTACTTGTGAACGCACCGGAAACCTTTTTAAAGATTTAAAATCTGCTGACTGATGCTCGTTTCCTCTTTTGTTTCAAGACAAGATAACATATTAAAGTCTAGTTTAGGGTAACAGGCCTTAGAGATGAAGACACTGTGAAGCTGAGTGCTGAAGACAAACAGACCCAAAGGACAATATTACTGCAGGAACTAAGGTTAAGAACCAAAGTGGTGATAGAAAGTATATCTATCAGCTGTAAGATCAGGTTCTAAAGGAGAAGCAGAGTTATTCCTGCTGGTGAACTGAGTGTAGAGTTATGCTCATAAAAAGCTTCTGCTCGTAAAAGACATTTTTTTGTGTCTGTTGGCGGCCATATTGTTTGTGTGTTTTCTGTGACATTGTGTGCAGGTCCACAACTCACCAGTAGGAGGCGCCTAGTGGAATAAAACATCGTCATCCTGTGAGACGTTCAGGGTTCTCTCCTTTAACCTGACCTGAAACTACTCCTGCCCAGACCAGCCCGGCACTTCCACCACATTGGTCCACTCAGGAAGAGCTGTGTTAGATTCTATAAGATCTCTGTGGGACGTAGGGGACGGGTGTCTTTTGTTTGTTTCCCCTGTTTTGTGGTAGGGAGTTAGGGGTAGTTAGAGGTAGTTAGGGGTAGTTAGAGGTAGTTAGGGGTAGTTAGAGGTAGTTAGGGGTAGTTAGGGGTAGTTAGGGGTAGTTAGAGGTAGTTAGAGGTAGTTAGGGGTAGTTAGGGGTAGTTAGAGGTAGTTAGGGGTAGTTAGAGGTAGTTAGGGGTAGTTAGAGGGAGTTAGAGGTAGTTAGAGGTAGTTAGAGGTAGTTAGGGGTAGTTAGAGGTAGTTAGAGGTAGTTAGGGGTAGTTAGAGGTAGTTAGGGTTAGTTAGGGGTAGTTAGAGGTAGTTAGGGGTAGTTAGAGGTAGTTAGGGGTAGTTAGAGGTAGTTAGAGGTAGTTAGGGGTAGTTAGAGGTAGTTAGGGGTAGTTAGGGGTAGTTAGGGGTAGTTTTGTGTATTTTTGTTTGCTTTGTTTTCAGGTTTAGTTATTTATCTTTCTTTAGTTGTTTTGTTTGTTATCTTGGCGTTGCCCGTCCCCAAAGCCAGTGTCCTGTCTTCTTCAGACAGTGGGGAGAGAACCCACTCTCAGTTTCTGTTAGGGTCTGACCCTAGACCAGCTCGTAACAGTAGTTCACCTGCAGGACCACTGCTGTAGCTCTGAGGGTATATTTGCACTCATCTGTGACGTGAAAGACCAAAAATATCCGTACTGAATATTCTGATGTTGTACTTGTTTTCTGCAGTACCAACACTATTCACAGGTTCACACTTCTCACTCTTTCTTTAGAGGACGTCTCGCTGACTTCCACTGCGGTCTGTTACGCTGAAACAGCAGCTGCAGCGTCTTCACAGCCATTGCGTCCCGTCCTGGTGCTCGAAGAGAACGGCAGGACTGTCGCGTGGACAGAGTTCGGATTCATAGCGGAATCCCAGCAACACATACAGTTCATTAGCTTGATAAGGTCAGAACCCCACTGCTGGTCCAGCCTTGGCCCCCTGAGATTACTGTTCTAACTAGTTTCTCTGCCAACAGAGTTTAAAAGTTTTAAAAGACTTTTATTTTAGAAAACATTATAAACAACTGAAAGAAAAATAAAAGTCTGAGATAAAACTCAATATTTGGAAACGCTGTTGATGACACTGAAAATCATTCCCTAAATAATGGCCTACTCTATACAGCCAAACTGCTATCAGGGATCCTGACGTAGCGCGTTTATCGTCGCTGCCAAAGAAAAAAAATTTCAACACAACAGCTTCCGTTTACATTGTGAGAACATTTCGTGATGAATGGACCAATAGAAATGCTCCAAAATAGCTTGGAAAGAATTCTGGTTCCATTGACTTACATTGAAAGTAAAGACTGTTTTTGTTCTCTCTACTTAGTTTTCCTTGGACAGCGATGATATACAGGTAGCATTAGCTCTGTACTGTAAACTCTACAGGTAGGATCGTTTAAAGACACATCACAATAATAACTGCAGCATAAATGAAGGTGGAACAGAGAGTTCTGGGAGTTTGACTGCAGTGGCCTGTACTGATCAGAACACAATCAGTTTAGCTTATTGTTTTAATTTTACACTCGCTATTGAAAATGTACAGTTCCCACCATGTTTGTCTTCATTATCAGATTCAGGACACCGCACACCTTCATCAGCACGAAGAGGATAAACGAGCTCAGAGAAATAAACTAACCATAAAAACACTCGCAATGAAAAAATGCATGCTGCGAGCACCCTTATTAAATGGCCTGAGACAAAAAAATCATTATGTCCTGAACACACTTCCGGAAATTCCATGGAAACCCTGCAGAGAGTTCCAAGCGCTTGGTTGTTGCTCCAGTTTCTGATTTTACTGAAACATTTCACAAGGTGTCTCAGTGACTCTCATCTTAATAAATATTTATACACCAAAACACTAAAACTCAGCTCGCTGGAGTCACTGAGACATTATTATTTCTTTTACTACTTTGAGTTTTACTACTATATTTATATCTATTTTTTCTTTTGTCTTATTCTTGATTTTAGTTTTTTTTATTCAGTTTTTGTTTTTATTTTATGATTTATCTTACTTTTTTTGGTTTTATTTAGTTTATATTGTTCATTTTATATTTTAAGTACTCGTATTAAAATTTATTTTCATTTATTTTTAATCCTTTTTTGTTAAAAGTGTAATGCTCAGCTACATTGTAAATGAGGGTCTCCCTCAACATACTCCCGAGTAAAATAAAGGTTGATTGATTGATTGATTATTTTTCTATCCATAGATAGCTAAGCTAATGTGCACTCTGTGTGTATGTGTGTTGACAGACTGATGATCCTTGTTCATTAAAAATACAGAATTTCATCATTAATATTAAACAATATGTGTGTTTCTGCTTGTGCTCAAGCTGCTCTGTCTGTACTGCTTGTGTGAGTCTAAAATTAATAAAAGACTCTTATTATTATCTTAATTTGGATCAAAAGTAGTCTCAAAAAATAGTATTTGAAACAATCTTATCAAATTTAAACTCTTTTGTTAATACACACAACTTACAGCTTTTAATAACAGCATTGTTCTTTCTTTTACACACAACAACTGCAGCTAAGAGTTACAGAGGGCAACTCTATATATACATATACAGCAAGGGGAAGTGGAGAGGGAAGGAAACAGTGAGTGAACCAAAGCAGAGCTAGAAGAACTTTACTGCTCAGCATTACATATATATATATATTTATATACATATTTCTTTATGAAGTTCTCCTGCTCGTAGGTTTCCTCCCTTTCAATACAGGTCACAGAAAAAACAACACACCCCATGTGACCATACGAACACATTAACACTCACCAGACGACTGACTTTGGAAGTTGACTCTCCTGCTGTTCTCCATCTCATCTCAAAGGTAGATCTCAGCAGGTGATGCACAGAGTCCTCGGAATGCTGACAGGGACTCCTGCACCTGTCATTCAAACGTCAGTGGAACAGAAGCCGAAACACGAGGCGAGTGTGCAGCTGCAGGGCAAGCGCTACGGCACAGGAACAGGATGCGGAGGAGACTTCTGGGTACAGTGACTAGCATCAGTCTTGTGTGGGAAGTCACATGACACGGGCTATCAGTCTGACGCCAGAAAACCTAAGACTGTGTCACAACTTAGGATCTCACACAGATCCCATGTGCTACCAAATGGAGTGTCCACGCTGGAAGAGCGTCCACTGAAGCAGGAGGACCTTCAGGAGCTCAGCGTTCAGGTAAGTGGGGCGTCCACTCTGGGTTGGCGTGGAATGGGAGCGAGCTCGGAGTCAGCTTCCTAAAGGGGGACGGTCAAAGACTTCTTCTGAACAGACATGAACCTGAAGGTCTGTCTGTGGACCAGCGAGGCGCCAGATACAGGAAGTGTGGCATGATACAAGCAGAGTGACCAAACAAAAACAACTTCCTTCCCATTTATTTCAGACTTTTTCAGCATAAACAACAACAGCAGATCAGACAGAGCCTCCGCTGTGACTCCAGGGCAGATTTAGCAGATTTAAGTTTTGAGTGTTTGTGAATAGATTGAAGTTGTTGGGCTGACATGATCTCTGGTCTCTCACTAACCACAGAACGATGTCACACCTCTGAAGAGATCGTGTAGGCCGCTGAAGATCGCTGTCACCTCACTCTGAATGTCAGACGGGTTTACACTGAAACTCCACCAAGACGTAGTTGTAGACTTCAGGGTCACTTGTGGGTTTAGATAGTACATACAGAGATGGTGTTCAGCTGGTGCTCAGAGATTGTGTTCAGCTGGTGCTCAGAGATGATGTTCAGCTGGTGCTCAGAGATGGTGTTCAGCTGGTGTTCAGCTGGTGCTCAGAGATGGTGTTCAGCTGGTATTCAGAGATTGTGTTCAGCTGGTGCTCAGAGATGATGTTCAGCTGGTGCTCAGAGATGGTGTTCAGCTGGTACTCAGAGATTGTGTTCAGCTGGTGCTCAGAGATGATGTTCAGCTGGTGCTCAGAGATTGTGTTCAGCTGGTGCTCAGAGATGATGTTCAGCTGGTACTCAGAGATTGTGTTCAGCTGGTGCTCAGAGATGGTGTTCAGCTGGTGTTCAGCTGGTGTTCAGAGATGGTGTTCAGCTGGTACTCAGAGATTGTGTTCAGCTGGTGCTCAGAGATGATGTTCAGCTGGTGCTCAGAGATGGTGTTCAGCTGGTACTCAGAGATTGTGTTCAGCTGGTGCTCAGAGATGATGTTCAGCTGGTGCTCAGAGATTGTGTTCAGCTGGTGCTCAGAGATGATGTTCAGCTAGTGTTCAGAGATGGTGTTCAGCTGGCGCTCAGAAACGGTGTTCAGCTGGTGTTTAGAGATTGTGTTCAGCTGGTGCTCAGAGATGATGTTCAGCTGGTGTTCAGAGATGGTGTTCAGCTGGTACTCAGAGATTGTGTTCAGCTGGTGCTCAGAGATGATGTTCAACTGGTACTCAGAGATGGTGTTCAGCTGGTGCTCAGAGATTGTGTTCAGCTGGTGCTCAGAGATGGTGTTCAGCTGGTGTTCAGAGATGGTGTTCAGCTGGCGCTCAGAAACGGTGTTCAGCTGGTGTTTAGAGATGGTGTTCAGCTGGTGTTCAGTAGACAGTAGAGGGTATTTGGATGACGAACTTTCCAAAGGAACCGCTATGCATTGTGGGGCGTGTACACTGGTTCTTCACCGCGTAGTTTTACGGTGCATTGTGGGTAAGAATGTAGTGAACTATATAGGGAATCTAACTGTAGACTGAAGGTGCATCCAAAACCTCCTACTAGTCAGTAGGTACTGGATTAGAGTCAGTACGTACTGCTTGAGTGGTAGACTAGTAGGTAGGTTCAGTAGGAGAGATTTAGTAGCTACACAAGCTCAGATGTTCTACGTCCACCATGTTACCAGCGTCCTGTTAGCAAGACGTCAGACCACCACCGTAAAAGTCCAGCTATTCATTTAAAAGCTGACAGATTTAGACTTTTAGTGACTCTGATCTGTATTTTATCTGATTATGTATCAGACGGTGTGGAGCTGTAGATCAGAGAAGATGAAACGGGAGGAATGTAATCATTGTTTATCTCAGCAGTAGCACTAACTTCTGTAGCGGCAGTTCAGTAGCAGTAGCTACGTACACACAGCCGACGTTCAGCTTTACACCGTTTATTTACTCCACTCTGAATTCATCCGCCGCTCCAGGTGAATCATGGGATACACAGTGTGTTGTGTTCACCTACATAAACATATCTGCTGGTTCAGGAGGTCATCCGGGTACCGTTCACTACTACTAAATACCTACTGAGTATTCAGACATACTAGCCACACTCGCTACTGATTTACTACTGAGTATTCAGACATACTAGCCGTGCTCGCCTACTGATTTACTACTGAGTATTCAGACATACTAGCCACGCTCACCTACTGATTTACTACTGAGTATTCAGACATACTAGCCACGCTCACCTACTGATTTACTACTGAGTATTCAGACATACTAGCCACGCTCACCTACTGATTTACTACTGAGTATTCAGACATACTAGCCACACTCGCTACTGATTTACTACTGAGTATTCAGACATACTAGCCACGCTCACCTACTGATTTACTACTGAGTATTCAGACATACTAGCCACGCTCGCCTACTGATTTACTACTGAGTATTCAGACATACTAGCCACACTCGCTATTGATTTACTACTGAGTATTCAGACATACTAGCCACGCTCGCTACTGATTTACTACTGAGTATTCAGACATACTAGCCACACTCGCTATTGATTTACTACTGAGTATTCAGACATACTAGCCACGCTCGCTACTGATTTACTACTGAGTATTCAGACATACTAGCCACGCTCGCCTACTGATTTACTACTGAGTATTCAGACATACTAGCCACACTCGCTATTGATTTACTACTGAGTATTCAGACATACTAGCCACGCTCGCTACTGATTTACTACTGAGTATTCAGACATACTAGCCACGCTCGCTACTGATTTACTACTGAGTATTCAGACATACTAGCCACGCTCACCTACTGATTTACTACTGAGTATTCAGACATACTAGCCGTGCTCGCCTACTGATTTACTACTGAGTATTCAGACATACTAGCCACACTCGCTACTGATTTACTACTGAGTATTCAGACATACTAGCCACGCTCGCCTACTGATTTACTACTGAGTATTCAGACATACTAGCCACGCTCACCTACTGATTTACTACTGAGTATTCAGACATACTAGCCTCACTCGCCTACTGATTTACTACTGAGTATTCAGACATACTAGCCACACTCGCTATTGATTTACTACTGAGTATTCAGACATACTAGCCACGCTCGCTACTGATTTACTACTGAGTATTCAGACATACTAGCCACACTCGCTACTGACTTACTACTGAGTATTCAGACATACTAGCCACGCTCGCTACTGATTTACTACTGAGTATTCAGACATACTAGCCGCGCTCGCCTACTGATTTACTACTGAGTATTCAGACATACTAGCCACGCCCGCCTACTGATTTACTACTGAGTATTCAGACATACTAGCCACGCCCGCCTACTGATTTACTACTGAGTATTCAGACATACTAGCCGTGCTCGCCTACTGATTTACTACTGAGTATTCAGACATACTAGCCGTGCTCGCCTACTGATTTACTACTGAGTATTCAGACATACTAGCCACACTCGCTATTGATTTACTACTGAGTATTCAGACATACTAGCCACGCTCGCTACTGATTTACTACTGAGTATTCAGACATACTAGCCACACTCGCTACTGATTTACTACTGAGTATTCAGACATACTAGCCACGCTCGCTACTGATTTACTACTGAGTATTCAGACATACTAGCCACGCTCACCTACTGATTTACTACTGAGTATTCAGACATACTAGCCACGCTCACCTACTGATTTACTACTGAGTATTCAGACATACTAGCCGTGCTCGCCTACTGATTTACTACTGAGTATTCAGACATACTAGCCACACTCGCTACTGATTTACTATTGAGTATTCAGACATACTAGCCACACTCCCTACTGATTTACTACTGAGTATTCAGACATACTAGCCACACTCACCTACTGATTTACTACTGAGTATTCAGACATACTAGCCACGCTCACCTACTGATTTACTACTGAGTATTCAGACATACTAGCCACGCTCACCTACTGATTTACTACTGAGTATTCAGACATACTAGCCGCGCTCGCCTACTGATTTACTACTGAGTATTCAGACATACTAGCCACACTCGCTACTGATTTACTACTGAGTATTCAGACATACTAGCCACACTCGCTACTGATTTACTACTGAGTATTCAGACATACTAGCCGCGCTCGCCTACTGAATTACCTACTGAGTATTCAGACCTACTAGCTGTGCTCGCCTACTGATTTACTACTGAGTATTCAAACATACTAGCCACGCTCACTACTAATTTACTACTGAGTATTCAGACATACTAGCCACACTCACCTACTGATTTACTACTGAGTATTCAGACATACTAGCCGCGCTCGCCTACTGATTTACTACTGAGTATTCAGACGTACTAGCCACGCTCGTCTACTGATTTACTACTGAGTATTCAGACATACTAGCCACGCTCGTCTACTGATTTACTACTGAGTATTCAGACATACTAGCCACACTCGCTACTGATTTACTACTGAGTATTCTGACATACTAGCCACACTCGCTACTGATTTACTACTGAGTATTCAGACATACTAGCCACTCTCACCTACTGATTTACTACTGAGTATTCAGACATACTAGCCACACTCGCTACTGATTTACTACTGAGTATTCTGACATACTAGCCACACTCGCTACTGATTTACTACTGAGTATTCAGACATACTAGCCACTCTCACCTACTGATTTACTACTGAGTATTCAGACATACTAGCCACACTCGCTACTGATTTACTACTGAGTATTCAGACATACTAGCTGTGCTCGTCTACTGATTTACTACTGAGTATTCAGACATACTAGCCGCGCTCGCCTACTGATTTACTACTGAGTATTCAGACATACTAGCCTCACTCGCCTACTGATTTACTACTGAGTATTCAGACATACTAGCCACACTCGCTACTGATTTACTACTGAGTATTCAGACATACTAGCCACGCTCGCTACTGATTTACTACTGAGTATTCAGACATACTAGCCACAATCGCTACTGATTTACTACTCAGTATTCAGACATACTAGCTGCGCTCGCCTACTGATTTACTACTGAGTATTCAGACATACTAGCCACGCTCGCCTACTGATTTACTACTCAGTATTCAGACATACTAGCCACGCTCGCCTACTGATTTACTACTGAGTATTCAGACATACTAGCCACGCTCACCTACTGATTTACTACTGAGTATTCAGACATACTAGCCACACTCACCTACTGATTTACTACTGAGTATTCAGACATACTAGCCACACTCACCTACTGATTTACTACTGAGTATTCAGACATACTAGCCACACTCACCTACTGATTTACTACTGAGTATTCAGACATACTAGCCACGCTCGCCTACTGATTTACTACTGAATCGTTTTGTTTTTGTTGTTGATCAGTCAAATAATTCAAATGGTCACTCAAAGTTCTCACTCTAGTAACAGCTTGTCGTACTTTTCACACCAGGCAGTAACAGCTAGCGTGGAGAAGCGCGACACTGAGCTAAACCACAGATCGTGAATCGTCCTGTACTTCTTCTACAAGTAGTTTATTTAAAACTTGTTTGTTAACAGTCTGTTTGTTTGTTAGGAGGTGAAGTCTGACAGCCTGCTCTGTGATCTCTGTGATGAAGGCCAGTCAATCAAACACACAAGGAAAGGACTGTACCACCGAGTTCACGCACTCTAAATTTTAATATAAAGTGTTTATCTCCCAGTACGATCACAATACAGTCCTAATACACATTCTATGCTTATTAAACTAATTTATTAAACTGATTTATTAAACTGATTTATTAAATTGATTTATTAAACTGATTTATTAAATTGATTTATTAAATTGATTTATTAAACTAATTTATTAAACTGATTTATTAAACTGATTTATTAAACTGATTCATTAAACTGATTTATTAAATTAATTTATTAAATTGATTTATTAAACTGATTTATTAAATTAATTTATTAAATTAATTTATTAAACTGATTTATTAAATTGATTTATTAAATGGATTTATTAAATTGATTGATTAAACAGATTTATTAAATTGATTTATTAAATTGATTGATTAATGAGAACTGAGGCGGAGTTAGTATTTCTGACGCCTCTGTGTGAGTGCGTCTGACTCCGCCCCCCCGCCCCCCCCTCTGATCCGGGAAGTGGTTCGGTCCGCTGTAGTGCCTGCGGGCTGTATGTGCGCGAGAGACGCGGCGGAGTGTCGCGGAGCGGCGGACTGAGCGCGCGCTGAGCGGACTGGTGAGTTTAATGGTGCACTCTTGTGATCAGCTGGTGTTTAAAGTCGTCGCGTTTAAAGATCTGAAAGTTCTGAAGGAGCCGCGAGGCTGAGAGCGGAGCGGAGCGCGTGCTGCTGGCTGTGTTTACTGTACAGGTTTGTAGGAAACAGGAAACTTTTCACCTCCTTCTTATCACTCCGTGTACACTCCGCTCCGAACCGCTGCTTCACCTCCAGAACTTTTAGGAACTTGTCATTGTGTGGTGTGAGGAGGAGGCGGGGCTGGGAAGCGGGGTGGGGGGGTATGCACTGCACTGCACTGTACTGTCTATAACCCGCAGAGGACGCTGTTACAACCCCCCCTCCCCCCTTCCCCCTCTCCCCCCTCTCCCCCCTCTCGCCCGCACAGTTACCACGGTCTTCTGTTCGCTTTCACTGGTCCTGTAGGATCTGTAGTTCCTGTAGGATCTGTAGTTCCTGTAGTTCCTGTAGGATCTGTAGGTCCTGTAGGATCTGTAGGTCCTGTAGGATCTGTAGTTACTGTAGGATCTGTAGGTCCTGTAGGATCTGTAGGTCCTGTAGGATCTGTAGGTCCTGTAGGATCTGTAGTTACTGTAGGATCTGTAGGTCCTGTAGGATCTGTAGGTCCTGTAGGCTCTGTAGGTCCTGTAGGTTTCACTAAATGAGGGTGAGATGAGAAGCATGTGGATTCACAAGGCTCCTGTAGGAGAGCAGAAAGGAAAGAGAATTTTGAAAACAATAATTCAGTTTGTGAAGTAAAAACAGCTAAAATCAGATTGAGTGTTTGTGTGAAATGTTGTTTACAGTGGTGTTGATGTTGTTTACGGTGGTGGTGTTGATGTTTACAGTGGTGGTGATGGTGTTTACAGTGGTGGTGTTGATGTTTACAGTGGTGGTGTTGATGTTTACAGTGGTGGTGGTGATGGTGTTTACAGTGGTGATGATGTTTACAGTGGTGGTGGTGATGGTGATGGTGTTTACAGTGGTGGTGGTGATGGTGATGGTGTTTACAGTGGTGGTGTTGGTGTTTACAGTGGTGGTGATGTTGTTTACAGTGGTGGTGATGGTGTTTACAGTGGTGGTGTTGATGTTTACAGTGGTGGTGATGGTGTTTACAGTGGTGGTGTTGATGTTTACAGTGGTGGTGTTGATGTTTACAGTGGTGGTGGTGATGGTGTTTACAGTGGTGATGATGTTTACAGTGGTGGTGGTGATGGTGATGTTGTTTACGGTGGTGGTGTTGATGTTTACAGTGGTGGTGATGGTGTTTACAGTGGTGGTGTTGATGTTTACAGTGGTGGTGATGGTGTTTACAGTGGTGGTGTTGATGTTTACAGTGGTGGTGTTGATGTTTACAGTGGTGGTGGTGATGGTGTTTACAGTGGTGATGATGTTTACAGTGGTGGTGGTGATGGTGATGGTGTTTACAGTGGTGGTGGTGATGGTGATGGTGTTTACAGTGGTGGTGTTGGTGTTTACAGTGGTGGTGATGGTGTTTACAGTGGTGGTGATGATGTTTACAGTGGTGGTGGTGATGGAGTTTACAGTGGTGGTGGTGATGGTGATTGTGTTTACAGTGGTGGTGTTGGTGTTTACAGTGGTGGTGGTGATGGTGATGGTGTTTACAGTGGTGGTGTTGGTGTTTACAGTGGTGGTGTTGATGTTTACAGTGGTGGTGATGGTGTTTACAGTGGTGGTGGTGGTGGTGATGGTGATGGTGTTTACAGTGGTGGTGTTGGTGTTTACAGTGGTGGTGTTGATGTTTACAGTGGTGGTGGTGATGGTGTTTACAGTGGTGGTGGTGATGGTGTTTACAGTGGTGGTGTTGATGTTTACAGTGGTGGTGGTGATGGTGTTTACAGTGGTGGTGGTGATGGTGTTTACAGTGGTGGTGGTGATGGTGATGGTGTTTACAGTGGTGGTGTTGGTGTTTACAGTGGTGGTGGTGATGGTGTTTACAGTGGTGGTGTTGGTGTTTACAGTGGTGGTGATGATGTTTACAGTGGTGGTGGTGATGGTGTTTACAGTGGTGGTGTTGGTGTTTACAGTGGTGGTGGTGGTGGTGATGGTGATGGTGTTTACAGTGGTGGTGTTGGTGTTTACAGTGGTGGTGTTGATGTTTACAGTGGTGGTGGTGATGGTGATGGTGTTTACAGTGGTGGTGTTGGTGTTTACAGTGGTGGTGATGGTGTTTACAGTGGTGATGGTGATGGTGTTTACAGTGGTGGTGTTGGTGTTTACAGTGGTGGTGTTGATGTTTACAGTGGTGGTGGTGGTGGTGGTGGTGGTGGTGATGGTGTTTACAGTGGTGGTGTTGGTGTTTACAGTGGTGGTGATGATGTTTACAGTGGTGGTGATGGTGTTTACAGTGGTGGTGATGATGTTTACAGTGGTGTTGATGATGTTTACAGTGGAGATGGTGTTTACAGTGGTGGTGGTGATGGTGTTTACAGTGGTGGTGATGGTGTTTCCAGTGGTGGTGATGGTGTTTACTGTGGTGGTGATGGTGTTTACAGTGGTGGTGATGGTAACCAGGGGTCTCCATGTCTACAACACTAATCTACACATTGTATTTACTATGAAACCCACCAGTGAAGCTACACGTGTCTTCTGAGTTTATCTGGATGTTGATGGTAAAATGTGGAAGATCTGAAAATACTAGGTTTTCTTTGGGGACTATTTGAACCTCACAGCGTCCTGCATGTATCCCTCCACCATGAATGGAGTTTAAGACTGAGATCTTCTCTAAACTATCATAAACAGCGTCTCAGAATCAGACAGTGTATTTATAACATCTACTGTAAGAACTTTCTGTGAGGAGCTTCTAGAGGTGGACGTCTGGTCCATTCACCACCACTGTGAACAGATCTGATTGTATCTAGAACAGAGAGTTCCACACAGAACCCACTCTGAATGACTGAGGTTACATCTTAACTGTTTAATTGTGGAGGACTTTTGAAAAATTGGTGAAATACTTGTTTAAGCCACATGTAAAGCCAGGGGCAAATATTCACCCCTCTTTAATGTAATCACAGCTGCAGCTAATTTATGTTTTTGTGTTTTATTCTGATTAATAGTGTAACACAGCGTCAGATTCCTGTAAACAAACCGCTACTGACCGTTACACTGACGGTTATACTGACCATAATAGTTATTAAAAAGAAAACTAAAACACAAACAAAGCGTTTGATTGGCTGAGGAAATGTGAGCTGCTCTTACAGATCCAGCTGATACACCCTGTATGAAAACATGACCTGCTGCGCAGCGGCCTCACCTTCAGCAGCGGCTGTAGTTCCTCACCTCACTGGAGACCTTTTCAGTTTCAGAGTTTCACTTTTCTGAATATATTCCAGAAGCTTGTACTTTTCCTGATCAGTATCAGTATCAGTATCACTGCGTAAGGGATATCTGATTATCTGTGATGGCTGTGTTAAGGTGGTATGTGGTGAGAAGTGTGTTCTGGAAAAGCAGAATGTTCAGGAGACGAGGAGCTACTTAATGTTATGAATGTTCTGAAACTCCAAAGTTCTAGTCCAGGTCTGTGAGCTCGTTGTTCCGGTGTTTATATATTTGTTTTGGCGTCAGCCGGCTTGTTCAGGACAAATACTGGATATTTCTTTCAGCACGCGACTCCCACTCCAGCGCGCTCCGGTTCCTGTTTTATTCTGATTTATTTTTGATTCCAAGGATCCTGAAGAGAGAGCAGCAGACCCGGTTCCTGAGACACGACTCTGGAGAGAGATTAGTCTCAAAACACCTGACAGACGTGAAAAAGATAATTCACCACTTACACACACATCACAAACGAGTTTCACTATTCACTATTACACATATCCCCGTCTGGCTCACCATTCGTACCAGTTCTCCAGTTATAAATATTTTTAGTTTATCTTCGCTGTGTTATAGTTCATATGCGAGCCGCTGGTTCTGTGATGTGTTTGTGTTCACGTCCTCTCGGGGTGTTTAGAATTTTAAGAATTTGGTTTTGTGTTTCTGAAGCTGATCCACACACAAACACAGCGCTCCACTCATAGAGGAGGCAAACAAGCCAACACACTGCCACTAGGGGGCGCTGCTGTTTTTGGTGGAACTGTTTAAGACCGTCAGCTCAGACGTGGACGGAGTGTCACTGTGATGAAGCAGCAGGTCAGATGGGTCCTGAACTAAACTGGCTATTTTTAAACTGGCTAAACTGGTTAAACTGGTTAAACGGGTTTAGTTGAGCTGATTGACCGACTGTTGTGCTGAAATCTGACTCCCCTTCGTGTGCACACGCGTCAGACAGAGAATCAGACGCTTCATTTACACTAATCTCTCTCCACACTCAGACACTAATCTCTCTCCCCACACAGAGACTAATCTCTCTCCACACACAGACACTAATCTCTCTCCACACTCAGACACTAATCTCTCTCCACACTCAGAGACTAATATCTCTCCACACACAGAGACTAATCTCTCTCCACACTCAGAGACTAATATCTCTCCACACACAGACACTAATCTCTCTCCACACTCAGAGACTAATCTCTCTCCACACTCAGAGACTAATCTCTCTCCCCACACAGAGACTAATCTCTCTCCACACACAGACACTAATCTCTCTCCACACTCAGACACTAATCTCTCTCCACACTCAGAGACTAATATCTCTCCACACACAGAGACTAATCTCTCTCCACACTCAGAGACTAATCTCTCTCCACATTCAGACACTAATCTCTCTCCACACTCAGACACTAATCTCTCTCCACACTCAGACACTAATCTCTCTCCACACTCAGAGACTAATATCTCTCCACACACAGAGACTAATCTCTCTCCACACTCAGAGACTAATCTCTCTCCACACTCAGAGACTAATCTCTCTCCACACTCAGACACTAATCTCTCTCCACACACACAGACTAATATCCCTCCACACGCAGACACTAATCTCTCTCCACACACAGACACTAATCTCTCTCCACACACAGACACTAATCTCTCTCCACACACAGAGACTAATCTCTCTCCACACACAGACACTAATCTCTCTCCACACTCAGACACTAATCTCTCTCCACACACAGAGACTAATCTCTCTCCACACACAGAGACTAATCTCTCTCCACATTCAGACACTAATCTCTCTCCACACTCAGACACTAATATCTCTCCACACTCAGAGACTAATCTCTCTCCACACACAGAGACTAATCTCTCTCCACACACAGAGACTAATCTCTCTCCACACACAGAGACTAATCTCTCTCCACACTCAGAGACTAATCTCTCTCCACACTCAGACACTAATCTCTCTCCACACTCAGACACTAATCTCTCTCCACACACAGAGACTAATCTCTCTCCACACACAGAGACTAATCTCTCTCCACACACAGACACTAATCTCTCTCCACACTCAGAGACTAATCTCTCTCCACACACAGAGACTAATCTCTCTCCACACTCAGACACTAATCTCTCTCCACACACAGAGACTAATCTCTCTCCACACTCAGACACTAATCTCTCTCCACACACAGAGACTAATCTCTCTCCACACACAGACACTAATCTCTCTCCACACTCAGAGACTAATCTCTCTCCACACTCAGACACTAATCTCTCTCCACACACAGAGACTAATCTCTCTCCACACTCAGACACTAATCTCTCTCCACACTCAGAGACTAATCTCTCTCCACACTCAGACACTAATCTCTCTCCACACTCAGAGACTAATCTCTCTCCACACACAGAGACTAATCTCTCTCCACACACAGAGACTAATCTCTCTCCACACACATAGACTAATCTCTCTCCACACTCAGACACTAATCTCTCTCCACACTCAGAGACTAATCTCTCTCCACACACAGAGACTAATCTCTCTCCACACTCAGAGACTAATCTCTCTCCACACACAGACACTAATCTCTCTCCACACTCAGACACTAATCTCTCTCCACACTCAGACACTAATCTCTCTCCACACACAGAGACTAATCTCTCTCCACACTCAGAGACTAATCTCTCTCCACACACAGACACTAATCTCTCTCCACACTCAGACACTAATCTCTCTCCACACTCAGACACTAATCTCTCTCCACACTCAGACACTAATCTCTCTCCACACTCAGACACTAATCTCTCTCCACACACAGAGACTAATCTCTCTCCACACACAGAGACTAATCTCTCTCCACATTCAGACACTAATCTCTCTCCACACTCAGACGACTAATATCTCTCCACACTCAGACACTAATCTCTCTCCACACACAGAGACTAATCTCTCTCCACACACAGAGACTAATCTCTCTCCACACTCAGAGACTAATCTCTCTCCACACACAGAGACTAATCTCTCTCCACACTCAGAGACTAATCTCTCTCCACACTCAGACACTAATCTCTCTCCACACACAGAGACTAATCTCTCTCCACACACAGAGACTAATCTCTCTCCACACACAGACACCTAATACTCTCTCCACACTCAGAGACTAATCTCTCTCCACACACAGAGACTAATCTCTCTCCACACTCAGACACTAATCTCTCTCCACACACAGAGACTAATCTCTCTCCACACTCAGACACTAATCTCTCTCCACACACAGAGACTAATCTCTCTCCACACACAGACACTAATCTCTCTCCACACTCAGAGACTAATCTCTCTCCACACTCAGACACTAATCTCTCTCCACACACAGAGACTAATCTCTCTCCACACTCAGACACTAATCTCTCTCCACACTCAGAGACTAATCTCTCTCCACACTCAGAGACTAATCTCTCTCCACACTCAGAGACTAATCTCTCTCCACACACAGAGACTACTCTCTCTCCACACACAGAGACTAATCTCTCTCCACACACATAGACTAATCTCTCTCCACACTCAGACACTAATCTCTCTCCACACTCAGAGACTAATCTCTCTCCACACACAGAGACTAATCTCTCTCCACACTCAGAGACTAATCTCTCTCCACACTCAGACACTAATCTCTCTCCACACACAGAGACTAATCTCTCTCCACACTCAGAGACTAATCTCTCTCCACACACAGACACTAATCTCTCTCCACACTCAGACACTAATCTCTCTCCACACTCAGACACTAATATCTCTCCACACTCAGAGACTAATGTCTCACCACACACAGAGACTAATCTCTCTCCACACACAGAGACTAATCTCTCTCCAGACTCAGAAACTAATCTCTCTCCACACACAGAGACTAATCTCTCTCCACACTCAGACACTAATCTCTCTCCACACTCAGACACTAATCTCTCTCCACACTCAGACACTAATCTCTCTCCACACTCAGACACTAATCTCTCTCCACACTCAGAGACTAATCTCTCTCCACACTCAGACACTAATCTCTCTCCACACACAGAGACTAATCTCTCTCCACACACAGAGACTAATCTCTCTCCACACTCAGACACTAATCTCTCTCCACACTCAGACACTAATCTCTCTCCACACTCAGAGACTAATCTCTCTCCACACACAGAGACTAATCTCTCTCCACACTCAGACACTAATCTCTCTCCACACACAGACACTAATCTCTCTCCACACACAGAGACTAATCTCTCTCCACACTCAGAGACTAATCTCTCTCCACACACAGAGACTAATCTCTCTCCACACACAGAGACTAATCTCTCTCCACACACAGAGACTAATCTCTCTCCACACACAGAGACTAATCTCTCTCCACACACAGAGACTAATCTCTCTCCACACTCAGACACTAATCTCTCTCCACACTCAGACACTAATCTCTCTCCACACTCAGAGACTAATCTCTCTCCACACTCAGACACTAATCTCTCTCCACACTCAGAGACTAATATCTCTCCACACTCAGAGACTAATATCTCTCCACACTCAGAGACTAATCTCTCTCCACACTCAGAGACTAATATCTCTCCACACTCAGAGACTAATCTCTCTCCACACTCAGAGACTAATATCTCTCCACACTCAGAGACTAATCTCTCTCCACACTCAGAGACTAATCTCTCTCCACACTCAGAGACTAATATCTCTCCACACTCAGAGACTAATCTCTCTCCACACTCAGAGACTAATATCTCTCCACACTCAGAGACTAATCTCTCTCCACACACAGAGACTAATCTCTCTCCACACTCAGACACTAATCTCTCTCCACACTCAGACACTAATCTCTCTCCACACTCAGACACTAATCTCTCTCCACACACAGAGACTAATCTCTCTCCACACTCAGAGACTAATCTCTCTCCACACTCAGAGACTAATATCTCTCCACACTCAGAGACTAATCTCTCTCCACACACTAGACTAATCTCTCTCCACACTCTAGACTAATCTCTCTCCACACTCTAGACTAATCTAAGTAAAACTAGAGTATAGAGTCATGAACTGTAGACTTTGGTTGTGGCTGCAAGTATTTTAAAATTATACTCCATCTCTGAGATCTGATTAATCTCCAACTTCTTTTATATTAATCAGGACTACAAGGTCTGATTAACATCTCCGTTATTTTGGTGGAGTGGTCTTGATTGTGAGTTTAGTTCTGGAATGTTGGCACAGGTATATTCACACCTTGTTAGTCTCTGTGTGTGGCTGTAGGTGCTGCTGATCTGTTGTGTATATGGTCTTGTGTGGTGTATCTGGTTCTGTTGTGTATCTGGTTCTGGGGTGTATCTGGTCCTGTGTGGTGTGTCTGGTTCTGTTGTGTATCTGGTTCTGGGGAGTGTCCTGTGTCCATGTGTGTGTATCTGGTTCTGTGTCTCTGTGTTCTGTTGTGTGATCCATGCGGTTTTCTGTGTATCCTGGTTTCTGGTTGTGTATCTGGTTTCTGATGTATCATGGTCATTGTGAGTATTGGTATCTGTGTATCTGGTGTGTGTGTGTCTCGTTCTGTGTATGCTGGGTCTTGTGTGGTGTATCGGTTCTGGTGTATCTGGTTTCGAGTGTATACTGTGTCTAGTTTGTGGTGATCTCTGGTTCTGGGGTGTATCTGGTTCTGAAGAGGGGTGAATCAGCGGCGTTCTGTGTGGTGTATCTCGGTTCTGTGAGGTGTATCTGGTTTCTAGTGTATCTGGTCTGTTTGTGGTGTATCTGGTTTCTGTGGTAGAGTGGATCCTGGTTCTGGGTGTAGTATCTGGTCTTGTGTGGTGGTACTCTGGTTCCTGGAGTTATCTGGTTCTGGGTGGATGTCTGGTTCTGGAGTGTATCTGGTTCTGGGGTGTATCTGGTCTTGTGTGGTGTATCTGGTTCTGGAGTGTATCTGGTTCTGGGGTGTATCTGGTTCTGGAGTGTATCTGGTTCTGGGGTGTGTCTGGTTCTGGGGTACATCTGGTTCTGGGGTGTATAGGTCTTTGTGTGTATCGGGTTCTGGGTGTGTCGTCTGGTGTATCTGGTTCTGGGGGTAGAATGGTCCTTTGTGTGTATCTGGTTCTGGGGTGTAATCTGTTCGTATGTGTGTAGCTGGGTTCTGGGGGTGTATATGTTCCCTATTGGTGTATCTGGTTCTGGGGTGTATCTGGTTCTGGAGTGTATCTGGTCTTGTGTGGTGTATCTGGTTCTGGGGTGTATCTGGTTCTGGAGTGTATCTGGTTCTGGGGTGTATCTGGTTCTGGGGTGTATCTGGTTCTGGGGTGTATCTGGTCCTATGTGGTGTATCTGGTTCTGGGGTGTATCTGGTTCTGGGGTGTATCTGGTCTTGTGTGGTGTATCTGGTTCTGGAGTGTATCTGGTTCTGGGGTGTATCTGGTTCTGGAGTGTATCTGGTTCTGGGGTGTATCTGGTCTTGTGTGGTGTATCTGGTTCTGGGGTGTATCTGGTCTTGTGTGTATCTGGTCTTGTGTGGTGTATCTGGTTCTGGGGTGTATCTGGTTCTGGGTGTATCTGGTTCTGGGGTGTATCTGGTTCTGGGGTGTATCTGGTCTTGTGTGGTGTGTCTGGTTCTGGAGTGTATCTGGTTCTGGGGTGTATCTGGTTCTGGAGTGTATCTGGTTCTGGGGTGTATCTGGTTCTGGGGTGTATCTGGTCTTGTGTGGTGTGTCTGGTTCTGGAGTGTATCTGGTTCTGGGGTGTATCTGGTTCTGGGGTGTATCTGGTCTTGTGTGGTGTGTCTGGTTCTGGAGTGTATCTGGTTCTGGAGTGTATCTGGTTCTGGGGTGTATCTGGTTCTGGAGTGTATCTGGTTCTGGGTGTAGTGGTTCTGTGTATCTGGCTCTGGTGTATCTGGTTCTGGGGTGTATATGGTCCTTTGTGGTTGTTCTGGTTCTGTATGTATCTGGTTCTGGGGTGTATCTGGTTCTGTTGTGTATCTGGTTCTGGGGTGTATCTGGTTCTGGGGTGGTATCTTGGTTCTGTGTTGTGGATCTGGTTCTGGGGTTAACTGGTTCTGGGTGTACTGGTTCTGGAGATGTATCTGGAGTCTGTGTGGGTGAAAACTGGTTCTGGAGTGTATCTTGGTTCTGGTTATCTGGTTCTGGGTGTATCTGGTTCGGAGTGTTATCTGGTTCTGGAGTGTATCTGTTCTTGTGGTGTATCTGGTTCTCGGAGGGTATCTGTTTCGGGATGTATCTGGTTCTGGAGTGTATCTGGTTCTGGGGTGTATCTGGTTCTGGGGTGTATCTGGTTCTGTGTGGTGTGTCTGGTTCTGGAGTGTATCTGGTTCTGGGGTGTATCTGGTTCTGTGTGGTGTATCTGGTTCTGGAGTGTATCTGGTTCTGGAGTGTATCTGGTTCTGGGGTGTATCTGGTTCTGTGTGGTGTATCTGGTTCTGGAGTGTATCTGGTTCTGGGGTGTATCTGGTTCTGGAGTGTATCTGGTTCTGGGGTGTATCTGGTTCTGGGGTGTATCTGGTTCTGGGGTGTATCTGGTCTGGGTGTAAGCGGTCTTGGTTGTGAGTAGAAAAAATCTTTGGTCTTGTGTGGGTAATCTGTTATCGGGGTGTATCTGGTTCTGGGTGTATCTGTTCCTGGGTGTATCTGGTTCTTGTGTGGTGTAATCTGGTTCTGTGAGTGTATCTGGTTACGTGTAGCTGGTTTCTGGGGTGATATCTGGTCGTGTTGTGGTTGTGGTCTGTTCTGGAGTGTTATCTGGGTTTCTGGAGGTGTATCTGGTTCTGGGGTGTATCTGGTTCTGGAGTGTATCTGGTCTTGTGTGTATCTGGTCTTGTGTGGTGTGTCTGGTTCTGGGGTGTATCTGGTCTTTTGTGGTGTATCTGGTTCTGGGGTGTAATCTGGTTTCTGGGTGTATCTTGGGGTCTTGTGTGGTATCTGGTGCGGTTTTAATCTGGGTTCTGGGGTGTATCTGGTTCTGTGTGGTGTATCTGGTTCTGGGGTGTATCTGGTTCTGGGGTGTATCTGGTCTTTTGTGGTGTATCTGGTTCTGGAGTGTATCTGGTTCTGGGGTGTATCTGGTCTTGTGTGGTGTATCTGGTTCTGGAGTGTATCTGGTTCTGGGGTGTGTCTGGTTCTGGAGTGTATCTGGTTCTGGGGTGTATCTGGTCTTGTGTGTGTTAATCTGTTCTGGAGTGTATCTGTTCTGGGGTGAATCAGTTCTGGAGTGTATCTGGTTCTGGGTGTGTCTGTTCTGGGGTGTATCTGTTGTCTGGGGTGTATAGTGTCCTTTGTGGTTCTCGGTTCTGGGTGTTGTCGTTCTGGGTGTATCTGGTCTTGTGTGGTGTATCTGGTTCTGGGGTGTATCTGGTTCTGTGGTGTATCTGGTTCTGGGGTGTATCTGGTCTTGTGTGGTCGTTCTTTCTGGAGTGATCTGGGTTCTGGAGTGTACTGGATTGTGTGTGGTGCTGGTTCTGGATGTATATCTGTTCTGGAGTGTATCTGGTTCTGTGTGGTCACTGCTGACAGAGAGTGGCTGTGCACTGTTTCTACTAACCAGTTTCAGAAGATCCTCTTTCTGTTGTGCTGGCTCATCTAAAGCTCTGCCAGTGTCCTGCAGGGTTGTAGGACCCTCTTAAGCGGACCCTTTCTGGGCCCTCTGCCCGGTGGTCTTTTCTTTAGAGGACTGAATGGAATGAATCCAGAGCGTCTGCACCGGGAGACGGGCCGCGGTTAATCTCTGACTGAATTGTGAGCTGGTGTGAGGAGCAGCTGTTTCTCTTTGTGATGAAGGATCATGGGAGGCTCTTAACGTTGCTTGTCTTTGGGAGTTCTCCAAGCTCCCCCAGCTGTGACCTTCTGGAGAGGTTCTTCTTAAAGTTACAGCCCCCCCCGCTGGATGTGTAATGAGGTTCAGTCCCAGTGGGGGTGGTCCACATGACATCAGCCCACATATCAGTTCTCACAGTGTTCAGCCCAGTTCAGCCGTGTCTCCACATCGTGATGTCACTTCAGCAGACGCTCAGAGAGAATCTCACATTCTTTATTTCTGAAATGACCTGATAATCATCTTAAATCTAATTCACAAGATTTAAATTAGAACATCGCAGCCCACCTGGATCTTCTAGATCACAATGTAAACAAAATAACCCCTAAATAGCTTCCACTGATAAACACCAGACACACTCAGTACCCAGTACTACCTCTACCCAGTACTACCATTACCCAGTACTACCATTACCCAGTACTACCCAGTACTACCTCTACCCAGTACTACCTCTACCCGGTACTACCATTACCCAGTACTACCTCATACAGTACACACCTCTACCCAGTACTACCACTACCCGGGTACCTCCATTACCCAGCACTACCTCTAACCCGGTACTCCTTACCCGGTACCTACCATACCCGGTACTACCTCTACCCAGTTACTACCTGACAGTACTTACACTACCCGGTACTACCATACCCAGTACTACCATTTCTCATGGTACTACATTAACTCAGTGAACTGACCATTTACCCAGTACTCCATTACCCATACTACCATTACCCAGAGTACTGACCATCTACCCAGTTACTACCACTACCCAGTACTCACGGTACTCAGTACCTACCCATTACTACAAGTGACTACCATTACCCAGTACAACCATTACCCAGTTCATACCATTACCCCAGTATCTCACCTCTACCCAGTACATACCTCTAACCCAGTTCTACCTCTACCCGGTACACACTTACCATGTAACTACCATCTACCCGGGTAACTACCTCTAACCCGGTACTGACCATGACCCGTACTACCATTACCCAGTATACCATTACGGTACTACACCGCTACCCGTACTACTCATACACCGGTACTACCAGTACCCACACACATCACCCAGTACTACCATCACCCAGTCTACACTCCTACGCGCTAGTACTCTCCTCTACCCGGGTACTCCAACCTGCTTACCCAGTACTTACCTCTACCCCGTACTAAACCTCGACCCGCGGTACTACCATCTACCCAGTTTACTACCTCTACCCGGACACTACCATCACACCGGGTACTACCAATTGTTAATCAGCATACTACCATTACCCAGTACTACTCATGACCCGGTCCTACCTCTATACCCAGTACTACCTCTTACCCAGAGTTACTACCTCTACGTTAACTACCCTCTACCGGTACTACCTCTACCCGGTACTACCATTACTCAGTACTACCATTACCCAGTACTACCTCTACCCGAGCTCACTAACCATGTAACCCAGGACTACCACTACCCCAGTTCTACCTCTACCCAGTAACTACCTCATACCGAGTAGCACACCTCTACGCTTACTACCTCTACCCGGGTACGACCATTACTCAGTACTACCATTACCCACGTGACTAACCTCTACCCGTAGTACTACCATCTACCCGGCAGTACTACCAAACCCAGTTCTACCTCTACGTACTACCACTACCCTGTGGTACTCAACCTCTACCGGTCACTACCTCTACCGGTTCTACCACTACTCAGTACTAACCACTACCCAGTGTACTACCTACTACCCAAGTGCTACCTCTATCAGTACTACCATCTACCCTGGTACTCACCTCTACCCAGCTACGACTACCCATACTCCTCTAGACCCAGAACACGCTACCGGCTACGCACTCGGTACTCAGACCTCAACCCATTACTACGTACTACCCGGTAAACTACCACTACCCAGTACTACCACTTACAGTACTACCTCTACCCGTGCTATCTCTATCCAGTGACTAACCATCTACAGTATCTACCTTCTACCCTGTGACTACCTCTACCGGTGCTACCATCCTCAGTACCACGGTACCCTGTACCTCCACTACCAGTTACTACCTCTACCCAGTACTACCTCTACGAGCTACTACCGACTACCCAGTACTACCACTACCCCGTACTACCTCTACCCGAGTACTACCTACCACAGTAACTACCTCTACCCATGTAACTACCGTCAGTTAAACAAGGGCAAGTAAAACAGACAGGACAGTATCCTGTTTAGTGTCGTGTTTACTGTCCATGGTGTTTACTGACCTTGTCGTGTTTTACTGTCCTGTTTACTGTTCCTGTCTGTTTACTGTCCTGTTTACTGTCCTGTTTACTGTCCTGTCTGTTGACCTGAATCAGGTCGAGCCTAGAGAGGAAGCTGCTGATGACCTCCCCCACAGCTCAGTCAGCAGAAGATGATGAGATCTCAAGATCTGGTCTTTGCAACATCGTGAAAAGCTGATTGACAGCTGGTACTGAACCTGAATGACTAGAACAAATCCAGCGTCTCCTTACGCGGTGATGATGCTTTGAGCTAGTCGCTGATCCTGGATGAGGAGTCTAATCAGCAAACTAACATTCTTCTTCACTAACATTTCATTCTAACGTTCTTCTGCTGATCTACAGAGACTCCGAGATCAGATACGGATCATCATTATCTCCGGTTTCTTGGAGACTACAGTAGAAGGTTGTGTATTTGTTGTGTCCTGTGCAGTTAGGGCGAGCTACAGCTCTTCTAGCTCTCTAGATCCACCCAGGGTGCGCCTAAGTCAGATGCAGAGGGTGTAAGAGTGTTATAAGAGTGTGTAGGGGTGATGTTGATGTTGGGATGGTGATATTTAAAGATGTGTGATCTGGTTTAACACCTCTGACTCAGTAATGCTGCTGCTAGCGTTCTGTTAGACGTCAGACTCGATTCTTTACTGTACTGGACTGTATTCAATTCTTTTAATTTAATATCAGAGCCAGTGTTTTCTGCAGGGGCCGCTCGGGGTGTCCAGTCTGGCTGTACTGGCTGCACTGTACTGTCCTCAGCACTGCCTAGTTACAGTAACAGTGATGTTGATAATGTGGGTCACTCCCCGCTCCCTCCACTACCCGCTCCCAGTGCTGTGGGTTATGTTTGAGAGGAAGTAAGTGGACGTTGATGTGTTTCCTATTGGGACGAGAAGGTGAGTAGAGGTTGCTGAGGTGTCAAGAGCTTTTTTCCTTATAGAGGCCCCGATAAGCCTCTTTCTTTCACTCCATACTCTTTCTCATACCCCCCGCCCCCCCCTCACCCCCCTCACCCCAACACAGGCAGAGTAAGAATGAAAAGCAGCTGCAGAGCGTGAAGAGTGAGCGTGCGGAGTGAGCGTGCGGAGTGAGCGTGAGGAGTGAGCGTGAAGGGTGAGCGTGAAGGGTGAGCGTGAAGGGTGAGCGTGAAGAGTGAGCGTGAAGAGTGAGCGTGCAGGGCGAGCGTGAAGAGCGAGCGTGAAGAGCGAGCGTGAGGAGTGAGCGTGAAGAGTGAGCGTGAAGAGTGAGCGTGAGGAGTGAGCGTGCAGAGTGAGCGTGCAGAGTGAGCGCGAAGGGTGAGCGCGAAGAGTGAGCGTGAAGAGTGAGCGTGAAGAGTGAGCGTGCAGAGTGAGCGTGAAGAGTGAGCGTGCAGAGTGAGCGTGAAGAGTGAGCGTGCAGGGCGAGCGTGAAGAGCAAACATGAAGAGCGAGCGTGAGGAGTGAGCGTGCAGAGTGAGCGTGAAGGGTGAGCGTACAGAGTGAGCATGAAGAGTGTGCGTGCGGAGTGAGCGTGCAGAGTGAGCGTGCAGGGCGAGCGTGAGGAGTGAGCGTGAGGAGTGAGCGTGAGGAGTGAGCGTGCAGGGCGAGCGTGAAGAGTGAGCGTGCAGAGTGAGCGTGAAGAGTGAGCGTGGAGAGTGAGCGTACAGAGTGAGCGTGCAGGGCGAGCGTGGAGAGTGAGCGTGAAGAGTGAGCGTGAAGAGTGAGCGTGAAGAGTGAGCGTGGAGAGTGAGCGTGAAGAGTGAGCGTGGAGAGTGAGCGTGGAGAGTGAGCGTGAAGAGTGAGCGTGCAGAGTGGCTGAACGAGTAACGCTGAGAACGCAGGAGCAGCGTCCCCCACACAGCAGACTTGGCTCAGAGTTCTGGAGAAACAGGCCGAGCGGATCTGCTTTATTCATGTTTTCCATTGACTTCTGACCACAGACCTCAGATGATGTCATCAGCGTCTTGGTGCCAGGAAAATACGGCCCCCACCCACGTATACATGGAGTTCAGACGCCCCTTACGTGCTCGCGCTGTGATCGTTTCCTCATAACACTTAACGATGCCTTATAAGCTGTAGGTCTACGAGGTGGCAGAATGTTCTGATTCCAGTCCTGAGATCTGGACCAACAGCGAAGCTGGTCTGATACGCTGATCTGAGAACTGTTGAAAGGCTGGTTTTAGTTAAAGAGTTTTAGTTAAAGTATCAGTGTGTACTTCTCAGCAGAAGTGGAGCGATAGCGGAGCACTGTATTTATAAACCAGAGAATAAGCCTGGGTCTGAAAGGACATGTGTCCGAGCGGTTCCATCTCACAGTTCTGTGTTTTGTGTTGTAATAAAAGGAATAAGTGGGTGTTTATGGTAAACAGTGGTTATGATTTGTTATGTATCACAGCAGTGAGGGGCTGGGTTTGATTTCCCGGCCAGGTAACCAGGTTCCTTTCTGAGTTCTCCCTGCGTCTGTGTGAGTTTCCTCTCGGGGGACTCTGGCTTCCTTCCACAATCCACGAACAGCCAGTCAGACCAGTTGGAGATGTTAAATCAGCCCTTAGTTGTATATATGTGTGTGTGTGTGTGTGTGTTTGTAATTGTATATTAGTGAGGACCACATGTCAGATCCTCACTTGAGCACAAGTTGTTGTTTTTTTTTCTTTTAAATGTATTTAAAATCTAAATGAGTATTTTGGATACAGGGGGTACAGTTGGGGTCCAGGGTGGTATTATTTAACTGAAGTAAGACGAAGTTCAGTAGAAACCTCTATGTTTTATATTTAATATTGATTTAAGATCAAATAAGATGATCATTTATTAGTCCCACAGTAGGGAAATTCACAGCAAAGGGAGAGCAAAACACTCAGTATAAACAATAGATAAATAAACAGTACAGTGTATACAATAGATAAATAAACAGTACAGTATATACACTATACATAATAAACAGTACAGTATATACACTATACATAATAAACAGTACAGTATACACAATATACATAATAAACAGTACAGTATATACACTATACATAATAAACAGTACAGTATATACAATATACATAATAAACAGTACAGTATATACACTATACATAATAAACAGTACAGTATACACAATATACATAAACAATACAGTATATACACTATACATAATAAACAGTACAGTATATACAATATACATAATAAACAGTACAGTATATACAATATAAATAATAAACAGTACAGTATATACACTATACATAATAAACAGTACAGTATATACAATATACATAATAAACAGTACAGTATACACAATATACATAAACAATACAGTATATACACTATACATAATAAACAGTACAGTATATACAATATACATAATAAACAGTACAGTATATACAATATAAATAATAAACAGTACAGTATATACAATATACATAATAAACAGTACAGTATATACAATATACATAATAAACAGTACAGTATATACAATATAAATCATAAACAGTACAGTATATACAATATAAATCATAAACAGTACAGTATATACAATATACATAATAAACAGTACAGTATATACAATATACATAATAAACAGTACAGTATACACAATATACATAAACAATACAGTATATACAATAGATAAATAAACAGTACAGTATAAACAATAGATAAATAAACAGTACAGTATAAACAATAGATAAATAAACAGTACAGTATATACAATAGATAAATAAACAGTACAGTATATACACTATACATAATAAACAGTACAGTATATACACTATACATAATAAACAGTACAGTATACACAATATACATAATAAACAGTACAGTATATACACTATACATAATAAACAGTACAGTATATACAATATACATAATAAACAGTACAGTATATACAATATAAATCATAAACAGTACAGTATATACAATATACATAATAAACAGTACAGTATATACAATATAAATAATAAACAGTACAGTATATACACTATACATAATAAACAGTACAGTATATACAATATACATAATAAACAGTACAGTATATACAATATACATAATAAACAGTACAGTATAAACAATAGATAAATAAACAGTACAGTATAAACAATAGATAAATAAACAGTACAGTATATACAATATACATAATAAACAGTACAGTATATACAATATACATAATAAACAGTACAGTATATACAATATAAATAATAAACAGTTCTGTATATACAATATACACAATAAACAAAAGTAAATAAAACGAAAAGATTTGCATTAGAATTTAGAATTAGCCACATGTGTTTACACACAGTGGAATATGACCTCCTCATTTAACACATCTGTGCAGTGAAACACCCACATATACACACACTAGTAAACACACACACACTAGGGAGCAGTGAAACACCCACATACACGAATGTCCCTAAAATAATAAAAATAATAAACAATAAAATAATTAAATAAGAAAAAAAAAAAATAATAATAATAAAACCCTAACCCAGAAAAAAATGTTTGTACAGGCCGTTATATTGACTGACTTAAGTGTGTCTGTTTTTGAATCCACTTCTTAAATAAAGGTGTTCTAACAGACGTGTAGAATATTTTCTATACACTCAGAATAACGTCCCGCGCAGCAGTTCACCTGAAACACACCAGCAGATCTGCAGCGTCTCAGAAGAACACTGGTTACAGTGAATCCTGAGTCAGTAGCTGCTCGTTATGGCCTCGTTAAGGCTTTTCTACCTCACGGTGTCTGTACTGGCCCCCCAGCAGGTCTGACTATAACATCATAGCTAAACAGGGAGATGACAGCGCCCCCCCACTCCACCGTCAGCAAACGGTGAGCAGCAGGACGACATCACCAACATTCTCCGTTAACCAGATCAGCTCCTCTTACTAACACTCCTCACTCCTAAACTTCAAAACTGAGGCTGCGTCCCAAACACTCACTGAAAGGCTGTTACAAGGCTGGGGGGGGGGGGGGGGGCTCTATAAGAACAGGCTCCGCCCCCTGATGTAACTGTCTTATGTTCTAGGTCCTAACAGTGAGCAGCTCCTCTCAGTGGACGTGTTGGTTCTCAGTAAGAGGTGCGTTCGCTCAGGTGCTGAGAAGCGACGTCCTTTAGAGCTTCGTGTCAGAAGAAGGGTTTTGTGAAAGTTTCAGGATGAGTGGACCAATAGGAATGCTCCGAAATGGTTTGGACTAAAATCTCTTCACAGTGAAGACTGTCTCTCCTGTAACGTTCTTAGGCTGTGGTGATATGTAGGTTCTTAGAAGGTGGTAAGAAGGTCATTCCTGGTTCTCCTGGAATTCAGTTCAGAGTACTGAACAGAGCGCTGACTTCAAAGGGAGCTCTCTCTCTCCTGTCTGCTGGGTGTGTGTAGATGTTTCTCCTGTTGAAAAGCAACACGAGGCATG
The DNA here is from genome assembly GCA_021613375.1 of Megaleporinus macrocephalus. Taxonomy (NCBI): domain Eukaryota; kingdom Metazoa; phylum Chordata; class Actinopteri; order Characiformes; family Anostomidae; genus Megaleporinus; species Megaleporinus macrocephalus. Next base: position 596,691 of record CM038721.1, on the reverse strand, counting down.
TTGTAACACGGCAGACTTGCAACACTCACACCTAAGCAGCTCTCTCTCTCTCTCTCTCTCTCTCTCTCTCTCTCTCTCTCTCTCTCTCTCTCTCTCTCTCTCTCTCTCTCTCTCTCGCTCTCTCTCTCTCTCTCTCGCTCTCTCTCTCTCTCTCTCTCGCTCTCTCTCTCTCTCTCTCTCTCTCTCGCTCTCTCTCTCTCTCTCTCTCGCTCTCTCTCTCTCTCTCGCTCTCGCTCTCGCTCTCTCTCTCTCTCTCTCTCTCTGTCTCTCTGTCTCTCGCTCTCTCTCTCTCTCTCTCTCTCTCTCTCTCTCTGTCTCTCTCTCTCTCTCTCTCGCTCTCTCTCTCTCTCTCTCTCTCTCTCTCGCTCTCTCTCTCTCTCTCTCTCTCTCTCTCTCAGGTTTGGTGGAACAGAATGACCGGTGGACGGCGTGAGGGAGACGCTGTTTTATGCTGTTCGTCTTGGATTGATTGACAGGCTCTGACAGGACCCTCGGGCTGACGATGGCGGGCCGTAGTGTGAGTTTCGATGCGGATGCCCACTTCGTGGAGGCGGGACTGGAGTAAGTGGCATTTAGTTTTCTTCCTTCCTCCCTCGCACCTCCTCGCTGCTCCTCTGCCTCTTCCTGTCTTATCTACTAAGTCATGCCAGCGCGTGGCGGCTGTTTAGAGACTTTCCGTTTTCACCGGCTTCCCCTTTCAGAGCCGGGGTATTCACTGGAAGGCCCCTGTTTCCTGCTCCTCCTTGTTCGCTGGGTGGGGAAGGAGGGGGGGAGGTGTCTGCTGACCGGGCGTGGTCCACATGCTCCAGCAGAGAGGGTCTTTTGTTGTGGCAGATTGTTAGTGATTGTTTGTGATTGTGTCCAGCTGAGGCAGTGAGCATGTGACCGGTGACACGATGACATCATGTGTAAGGCACTTGTTTTGGTTTAGACTCCGGAGATGGAGATGATGTCACTGCGGTTCTGTTTCATCAGAATTCATAATGTGTACAGTGAAGCAGCTGACCCAGTTATGACCACTGTATCAGTTCCACTGACCATACAGGACCTCCACTTACTGTCCACTGTATCAGCTCCACTGACCATACAGGAGCTCCACTCACTGTCCACTGTATCAGCTCCACTGATCATACAGGACCTCCACTCACTGTCCACTGTATCAGCTCCACTGACCATACAGGACCTCCACTCACTGTCCACTGTATCAGCTCCACTGACCATACAGGACCTCCACTCACTGTCCACTGTATCAGCTCCACTGACCATACAGGACCTACACTCACTGTCCACTGTATCAGCTCCACTGACCATACAGGACCTCCACTCACTGTCCACTGTATCAGCTCCACTGACCATACAGGACCTACACTCACTGTCCACTGTATCAGCTCCACTGACCATACAGGACCTCCACTCACTGTCCACTGTATCAGCTCCACTGACCATACAGGACCTCCACTCACTGTCCACTGTATCAGCTCCACTGACCATACAGGACCTCCACTCACTGTCCACTGTATCAACTCCACTGTGTTAGTGTGTGTTGTGCTGGTGTGAGTGGATCAGACACAGCAGTGCTGCTGCTGGAGTGTTTAAACACTGTGTCCACTCACTGTCCACTCTATTAGACACTCCTACTACTTGCTGGTCCACCTTGTAGATGTAAAGTCAGAGACAGTAGCTCCTCTGCTGCTGCACAGTTTGTGTTCCTCTAGTTCTTCATCAGTGGACACAGGACGCCACCTACAGGACTATTGGTTGGTAGACAGTTCTGAGTCCAGCAGTGATCCACTCACACCAGCACAACACTGTCCACTGTCCACATCCTCTACTAACTCTGCTGTAAGGTGAGGGGACGTTCTGAGACGAGGAGTAGGGTCAGATTAGGAATTGGGATTGGCTGTGGTTGAATTCCTCCAGGACAGTCTTCTCTTTGTGTTTGTTTTGTCTGGTCGTGAACAGACAGGATGTTTGTGCTCTTATGTAACACATACCTGTCTCGCAATCTGCCGAGAGACACCTGAACAGGTTAAGAGTATTTAAATACTCAGAGCAGGTGGTGCAGTCCTAGATTTCCAGTCTACATGTGGGGTTCATGATAGAATTGAAAGTGTTGTCGCTGGCAGCTTCACAGCAGAGCACAAAAACTTCTTTATCTTTAATGAAAGTGAACAGAACCAGAAATGTCTCCAGGCTGTTTTGGAGCGTTTCTATTGGTCCATTCACCATGAAATATGTTGTTATTTCACTGAATGACATATTAAATGTGTGTGTGTGTGTGTGTGTGTTTTGTGTTTAGGAGTCCTCTGGATGAAGACCGGGTTCATGACTCCTTTCACCAGCTGATTGAGGAGCAGAGTCAAGACCTGAGCCATGACACGGAGGTGATGGAGATGAGTTTATTGGATTTAGAGGAGGAGACCAGAGGTAAACACACATGCTTATATATATCATATATATATATACACACACACACACACACATGTGTGTGTGGGTATGAAACATAGTGTTATGGTTTGACCAATGGTCAGCTTCCACCATCTAATAGCATCTTCTGGATGACTGATATAATTATGTATATATTTAAATGTGTATATATAAAGCATAATGTTATATACATAAATCTACATAAATAATTAACTATTTTATATTTCATTGTATTGTATTTTTAAATATTTTAAACTATATTGTATTATATTATATAAATAAAAATATGTGTTTACAGTGTAGGGTTTTGATTCTCTGCACAGGCAGCGGTCTCGTTACTACACGACTGCAGTACAGATTCATGGTTGTGTGTGTGTGTGTGTGTGTATATATTTATATGTGTGTGTGTGTGTGTGTGTTTCAGATCATGTTCCATCTCTGAGCGGTGCAGGTGTTTGTGAGGATGGAGATGAAGGGATGACGGACCCTCTGATGGAGAACTGCTGGTCTACAGCCACCCTCAGAGTGCTGTCCTCCATGCCCAGCCGCACCATCGGTGAGTCCGTCTGACTGACGCCCTGAAGGGTGACCTGCTCGTGAACGGTGACCTGCTCGTGTGTAAACTGGTCTGATTCACTGATTCGCTGCGTTTCTGTGTCACAACTGAAGAACAATAAAAACCTGGTTTCTAATTTTAAGGAATTATTGTTAGTAGTGGTGCTGGCGACGCCTACACAGACAGTTTGTCCTGTTATGCCATATCCTGTAGTAATACAGTGTCATATCACACACCAGTCTTCTCTCATTATGCAATAAGAAGTTATTTTATTGAGTCAGTAGCTTCACCCAGTCCTGATTCAGCTCTCACCACAACACAGTGCTATACAGGAATAGTAATAGTAGTACTTAGTAGTAGTACTTCCGCAGTACTGCAGCATACAAACCACAGTTTCAGCTCCCAGTTCACTACTTTAACACTAGCTGCTGGTTTAGCGCCTGGCTGAGAGCGTGTTTACATATTGGGCGTACTTTCCTGTACGATGCATATTTTTATCTCAGGACCGTTTGATGCTGTGTGATTAAACACCTGCTAGAGGAACTGAAAGTCCTGCTGATCAGCCAGCTTTCCTGCTAGCAGACCTGAAATAACTACAGAACTGATCATGAGCTTCATGCAGAGCCTGAGGAGAACCTGCTTCTCCATCATTATAACCAGCAGACTGGTAGCACTCCGTCCCAGAGTGAGCTGGATGTCACAGTCGTAATCTGAGCAACAGAGGAAGAATTAAAACAGTCCGTCTCACATGAACCTACACCACCAATATACACTGCCAGTCCAAAGTTCAGACACACCTACCTGAATATTTATATTTATAATTAGATTAGAGTGTAAACAGTGAAGTTGGAGCCCATGTACACAAATATTACTAAATCAAACATTTGAGTGTATTTAAATGTAAAAGTGAGAATGTATATTTTTATAAGAGCTATAAAACCACCAAACCTGTTTATCAGAACAAGATCTCAGCATCTACACTATCTTCTTCAGTCCTGTTAGAGAAGCAGCTCATGTGGCTCCTCATGAAGCTGCTGGTCAGAATGTTCAAAGTATGTAAACCTGCATCAGAGCAAATGAGCTCATTTCTAAAAGACCCTCGAAACATTCTTTAAACACAACCAGATGTTTCTAGGTGTGTCCAAACTTGTGACTGGTGTGAGTGCTCCACCTCTTTGAATGGATCATTGGTGAACTATGACTGTTTGAACTGGTCTGGATCATAAATATAAAAGCTGAGTGTAAAACTCTCCTCTGTTATGATGCTGCTTGTTGCTGGCGCCTCTGTGGGAGTTCTAATGGTACGTTAGCACGGTGCTAACACTCGCCACCACTCCAAGCTTATAACAGGCGTTCACACTGACACTCGATAGGTATGTTACAGGTTCGATTAAAGCTGATTTGATGATTTCACTGTCTCTTCCTTATTATTATTATTATTATTATAATAATAATAATAATAATAATAATAATAATAATAATAATAATAATTATTATTATTATTATTATTATTATTATTATTATTATTATTATTATTATAATGTCTCTCTCTCATGTTTTTTCTCTCTCTCTCCCCCAGGACGCAGTCGTGGTGCGATCCTCTCGCAGTATTATAACCGGACCATGCAGCTGTGCAGGCGCAGACAAAGCCGACCGGCCATCCACTCCTCCTCCCGCTCCGCCCGGCCCAGCATCTGCGGCTACCGCGTGGAGACGGACGCCGTTAACTTCGACAGGGAGGGTGAGGGACCCCCTGTGTGTGTGTGTGTGTGTGTGTGTGTGTGTGTGTGTGTGTGTGTGTGTGTGTGTGTGTGTGTGTTGTGCAACTGATCTGTAGTCATTATTCATTTAGAACAGTAGTTGACTAATTGCTACATAAAATAAAAAAACAAACAACGAAAAATCAACTGTGTTCCACACGCCTGAGTGACAGATGCTGCAGTGAGATGTGACTGAGGAAGAGTTTTATACTGATAAAAGTGTAAGAGTCTGTATCTGATCAATAAGTGTCTGATCACCAGTAAGAACAGCAGATCAGATTAGAACAGATGTAAATAATCAGACATACAATACAAAGTAACATGAATATGTTATTGTGAGAGAAGTAGATCAGATCTTGATCCAGTTTGAAGGAGTGTAGTTCCAGATTTCTCCTGGACGCCCCAGACATTGTATGAATGTGTTCAGTTCCTTCAGCAGCAAATCTTGATTTATCTTAATGAAGTACTGAGCAGTCAAAGCAGGTATTAGATGAGAACTGATAATAATACTGGGTTGTGTGTGTGTGTGTGTGTGTTTGTGTGTGTGTGTGTGTGTGTGTGTGTGTGTGTGTATAGAGAATAAGCGGGAGCGTCTGGTGAATAACCTGCAGAACCTTTCGGACAGTGATCGGGTGCGCATGCTGAAGGCCATCCCGCTGAATCTGGCGGAGAAGCAGGAGCTCAGGTATGTAGCCCCACTCACTCTGCACCTGTGCTCCACGTGTTGGTCCTCCTGCTGTTGCAGGTCAGCTGATATCCCAGGCTCTGTGCGGTCAGTGAGCAGTGTGCTGTATCTGGCCGGTCAACTTGTGATGTCTCCACGGAGACGGCGTATCTTCTGGAAAGCCCCTCGTAGTGAGCGTTATCTTCGCCGGCCCGTCTTACTGCAGCAGCTCAGTTCATAATGGAGCTGAACTTTCAGTTCATTAACACGGGTCAGACACTGAAGGGTTAAAACTCTCTGTAGCTGTTTAAAAGCTGCTGTGTACAGTGTGTGTGTGTGTGTGTGTACAGTGTGTGTGTGTGTGTGTGTGTACAGTGTGTGTTTGTAGTGTGTGTGTGTGTAGTGTGTGTGTGTATGTACAGTGTGTGTTTGTGTGTGTGTGTAAAGTGTGTGTGTGTGTGTACTGTGTGTGTGTGTGTGTGTGTGTAAAGTGTGTGTGTGTGTGTACTGTGTGTGTGTGTGTGTGTGTGTGTAGTGTGTGTGTGTGTACAGTGTGTAGTGTGTGTGTGTACAGTGTGTGTGTGTGTGTGTGTGTGTAAAGTGTGTGTGTGTGTGTACTGTGTGTGTGTGTGTGTAAAGTGTGTGTGTGTGTGTACTGTGTGTGTGTGTGTACAGTGTGTAGTGTGTGTGTGTACAGTGTGTGTGTGTGTGTGTGTGTGTGTGTGTGGTGTGTGTATGTACAGCGTGTGTGTGTACAGTGTGTAGTGTGTGTGTGTACAGTGTGTGTGTGTGTACAGTGTGTGTGTGTGTGTAGTGTGTGTGTATGTACAGTGTGTGTTTGTGTCCACCTTAAACGGTGCAGCAGTTATGGTTGGTGCTCGTAATGTGCTGCACTATTTAAGGTGGAGCTGCAGTGTGTGAAGCTGACGGTGGTGTGGTCTGTCTGGTCAGTCTGGTCTGTCTGGTCAGTCTGGTCTGTCTGGTCAGTCTGGTCAGTCTGTATGTACCGTCAGTCACACTAACAGCTTTGTACTGGTTTACATGTGTTTGTGTTTTCACTGCATTTACACTAAACGCTAACACTCAGTTAGCCTTTCTGACTAGTGGGCGGAACCGCAGTGACTCCAGCCAATCAGCTTCAGACCTTCTACTGGAAGTGATTTTTTCCTATTTTGTGTGATTTGGATATTTCTGTATTTATTAATAAAGCTCAGGTTTAAGAGGTCTGGTGATCAAAATGCTGTACATTAAATTTAAATATATTAGTTAATACTAGTATTGTTACATTTATCAATTAATTATCTAATTCCAACATTTTTAAATGTGTTTCAGTATTTCAGATGTAAACAGAGTGATTCAGAGTGATTTATAAGTGAAATGGTTCAGTGGTGGTGGTGATGATGTTTACAGTGGTGGTGATGGTGTTTATAGTGGTGGTGGTGATGGTGTTTACAGTGGTGGTGATGGTGTTTTTAGTGGTGGTGGTGGTGTTTACAGTGGTGATGGTGGTGATGTTTACAGTGGTGGTGGTGATGGTGTTTATAGTGGTGGTGATGGTGTTTACGGTGGTGGTGGTGTTGATGTTTACAGTGGTGGTGATGGTGTTTACTGTGATGGTGTTTATAGTGGTGGTGATGGTTTTTACAGTGGTGGTGATGGTGTCTATAGTGGTGGTGGTGGTGTTTACAGTGGTGGTGATGGTTTTTACAGTGGTGGTGATGGTGTTTATAGTGGTGGTGGTGATGGTGTTTATAGTGGTG
>CM038721.1:572024-584524 GCA_021613375.1 Megaleporinus macrocephalus | reverse complement strand
GGTGGTGTTGATGTTTACAGTGGTGGTGATGGTGTTTACAGTGGTGGTGATGGTGTTTACAGTGGTGGTGATGATGTTTACAGTGGTGGTGTTGATGTTAACAGTGGTGGTGATGATGGTGTTTATAGTGGTGGTGGTGGTGTTTACAGTGGTGGTGGTGATGATGTTTACAGTGGTGGTGGTGGTGTTTACAGTGGTGGTGGTGATGGTGTTTATAGTGGTGGTGATGGTGTTTATAGTGGTGGTGATGATGTTTACAGTGGTGGTGGTGATGGTGTTTACAGTGGTGGTGATGGTGATGGTGTTTACAGTGGTGGTGATGATGGTGTTTACAGTGGTGGTGATGATGGTGTTTACAGTGGTGGTGGTGATGGTGTTTACAGTGGTTGTGGTGGTGTTTACAGTGGTTGTGGTGGTGTTTACAGTGGTGGTGATGATGTTTACAGTGGTGGTGATGGTGTTTACAGTGGTGGTGGTGATGGTGTTTACAGTGGTGGTGTTGATGTTTACAGTGGTGGTGATGGTGTTTACAGTGGTGGTGATGGTGTTTACAGTGGTGGTGATGATGTTTACAGTGGTGGTGTTGATGTTAACAGTGGTGGTGATGATGGTGTTTATAGTGGTGGTGGTGGTGTTTACAGTGGTGGTGGTGATGATGTTTACAGTGGTGGTGGTGGTGTTTACAGTGGTGGTGGTGATGGTGTTTATAGTGGTGGTGATGATGTTTACAGTGGTGGTGGTGATGGTGTTTACAGTGGTGGTGTTGATGTTTACAGTGGTGGTGTTGATGTTTACAGTGGTGGTGATGATGTTTACAGTGGTGGTGTTGATGTTTACAGTGGTGGTGTTGATGTTTACAGTGGTGGTGGTGATGGTGTTTATAGTGGTGGTGATGATGTTTACAGTGGTGGTGGTGATGGTGTTTACAGTGGTGGTGTTGATGTTTACAGTGGTGGTGTTGGTGTTTACAGTGGTGGTGTTGATGTTTACAGTGGTGGTGGTGATGGTGTTTACAGTGGTGGTGTTTACAGTGGTGGTGGTGTTGGTGTTTACAGTGGTGGTGATGGTGTTTATAGTGGTGGTGATGATGTTTACAGTGGTGGTGGTGATGGTGTTTACAGTGGTGGTGTTTACAGTGGTGGTGGTGTTGGTGTTTACAGTGGTGGTGATGGTGTTTATAGTGGTGGTGATGATGTTTACAGTGGTGGTGTTGATGTTTACAGTGGTGGTGATGGTGTTTATAGTGGTGGTGATGATGTTTACAGTGGTGGTGGTGATGGTGTTTACAGTGGTGGTGTTTACAGTAGTGGTGGTGTTGGTGTTTACAGTGGTGGTGATGGTGTTTATAGTGGTGGTGATGATGTTTACAGTGGTGGTGATGATGTTTACAGTGGTGGTGTTGATGTTTACAGTGGTGGTGTTGATGTTAACAGTGGTGGTGGTTGGAGTTACAGGGGTCTCCATTTCTAAAACATAAATATACACATTTTATTTATTATCAAACCCACCAGAGTGGTGGTGTGTAAACCGGGGGGATCTGTGACAGGCTGACTAATTCACGTTGTCACTCCTTTTCACTTCACACCGTCTGCACAGGAGCTGGTTGCGGAGGTGAACCGGGAGAAGGTGAATTCTTCATGGTTGCAGCGTCTGGCGACCGCGTCCGTTCAGATTCTGGCCTGGACCATCTGCATCGGCAGCACTGCAGCTTGTGCCTACGCCGTCTACTACTTCTCAGAGTACATGCACGTGGTGAGTTCCTGCAGAGTCAGCGAGAAGCGCTGCAGGTCCTGCAGGTGGAGGCGTCTCAGCATTCCATAGCTGTTGGTGCACGTCTGGTTCCTCAGGGCTTTCTAGGAGATTGAGAAATATTGGAACGTCCACGCTCTCCTCAACACGTCTCTCTTTCTCTCCAAGGACCTGCAGGGCCGCGCTCGCTCCTCCTCCAACGCCACCGAGAATCTCCTGCTGAAGGAGGCGAGCCTGCTGGCGCTCCCAGTGGCCGTGTCCTCTATTAACCTCCTCCTGCCTGGCTTTTTCAACACGGTGGCGTGGATGGAGGAGTACGACTCCCCCAGCAAGCGCAACTATGTCGCCATCTTCAGGTAATTTTGGGGCTGTACAACAAAAACTCCATATCTTAGTCCTGGGTTCGGATCCGACAGGTCAGAATTAGATTTCACACTCGTTTAGATTTCACACTCGTTTAGATTTCACACTCGTTTAGATTTCACACTACTCAGTCCAAGTTCACCATCACCTGCCACGTTTGTTCCTGAGCCGAGCGTGTGTGCACTGAGGCTGTCCAGGTAGCTCTTGTTACCCATGTAGGAAAGATTACAGCTAATCTACAGCCGAGTGTGATAAACTAGGAGTACTGTGAGAGCGCCCTCTGCTGTTTATACAGGCGGCACTGCTCCGTTTCCTAAACGACTGTAGAAGGTGGTGTTGCAGGTTTTCGGAGCTCTTTTTATTGCTGGTTTGCGTTCACAGTCAAGAATTCCAGACTGTGGATCCGATGTGCAGTTCCGTACATCCTGGTCTCGTGTGCAGGAATAGTAGTAGCTTCACCTGAAAAGAATAAAAATCAGCAAACTCTCAGACAGTGCTATATAAACACAGCATCTGTTAAATATTATATATCATACACAATATTTTATAATACATGGCATAAGATCATTACTTCTAGAATTACAAGACACTTAAATTACAAGACACTTTATAAAGTGAGAGATTCCAGGTGTGTAATGTTAGATTTAATGATGTATTATAATATCTGCTCATTACAACACTGTAAACATAAATACTGTGATTCACCTTCAACAGGGTTCCAGCATATTTCCTATATTACACCTGAACCCATCAGAGCTACGGCTACTGTCTTACCCCAAAAGAAGAATCACCGGTCATAACCTAAAGGATTATCTTTACATAACTTTTATTTGTAGTATGGATTTGAGTAGTTTATGTGTAACTAACTGGTAACCTTATAAAGTCATATAGTCTTTGATTATAAAATGTTATACATTTTAATACTTGTACAGTGTTTAACCACTGACAATGATCCACCTCTCTAATAGTATCTGCTCTGTGGTGGTTCAACACGTGATAAGTTGAAGCAACATGAACCTCAGACCACTGGTTTAGGAGGATCACACATGGGTTCTCTGGAGCTCTTCTGCAGCTTCATACCTGACCAAGTGTACTGACCTCTCAGAGCGAGTGGCCCTCCGTGTGAAACTCTCTGGTGTGAAAGTGTCTCTAAACAGATGCTCCTGTTTTCTGCTTTCTCTGCTGTTTGTAGGAACCTGATGTTGAAGGTGAGCGTGCTGGGAGTGCTGTGTTATCACTGGCTGGGCCGGGTGGCTGTGGATCCAGCGAGCGTGGGTCTGAAGGTGAGAGTGCCGCTTCACACTCGTTCTGAGCGTGTGGTGTGAGTTATCCACTACGCTATACGTTCAGTGTGAGGTGACGTTAAACTAGTTGTTAAAGATAAAGTGAGCTTCTGTTTATCAGTGGACCTTCAGAGTGAAGCTCTGGTCAGCAGTGCAGCTGTTTGTCTGTGTTGTGTTGTCAGTGCTGGGAGAGCTTTGTGGGACAGGAGTTGTATCGGTTCCTGATGATGGACTTCATCTTCACAATGCTGGATACGTTCTTCGGAGAGTTCCTGTGGAGGTGAGTTACTGCACCAACGTTCTCAGCAGTGAAGATCACAGTCAGTCATTCTACATAAACTGATGTGCTCCGTCTTCCTCCTCACTCAGGTTGTTCTCACAGAAGGTCCTGAAGAAGCAACGGAAGCCTGTGTTTGATATAGCGCGAAATGTTCTGGAGCTGATCTACGGGCAGACGCTGGCCTGGTAATGCTTTACTCAGACTCACATCAGACTCTGGTAGATCAGCTGAGTTCAGGGGAGTGACTGATAGTACAGCAGGAGATATTAGAGTAATATTAAAGTAACGTTTAGATTACCTCTAATCTCAGGAATACTCCAGCACCTGCTCTTACAGTTTATTTCTTTGCGCTCTGTGTGACAGATAGTGATTTGAAGTTCACTCTTGCACCACTGTGGTGAACACAGATCTCACGCTGAGCTCCACACGTTCAGCAGTGTATGTGACGATGCTCATCATCAGATTCTGGACAGACGAGGTCTGATAGTAATAGAAGAACAGTGTGGTGTCCTGCTGTAGGTGTGGTAACAGAGATACAGTGAGAAGAGAAGAGTGTGTGAAGCAGTAATAGAGATCAGATTAATAAATATAAATCAGATAAAAGGAGGAAATTTAATAAAAAGTGAACATGACAGATTAATAGGAACGTCCATTTGCAGTGTTGGTGAGTGGCTGTGAAAAGCTCAGACTAACAAACCATGTCTAATCTAACAAACTCAGTCAGTTGAAAATGCTCTACAGGTTTAGCAGCAGGTCCTGTGTTTACGTGTGTGTGTGTGTGTGTGTGTGTGTGTGTGTGTGTGTGTGTACAGGTTGGGTGTACTGTTTACTCCTCTCCTGCCGGTGGTGCAGGTGACTAAGCTGCTCCTCCTGTTCTACATGAAGAAGGTAAGCTGTGTAGAGGAGCTGTTCACTCTTCAGCTTCATTACACATCCAGCTCACCATCCTCTGATATTCTCTCTCTTCTCTCTCTCTCTCTTCTCTCACTCTCTCTCTCCCTCTCTTCTCTCCCTCTCTACTCTTTCTTTCTCTCTCTCTCTACTCTTTCTTTCTCTCTCTCTCTCTCTCTCTCTCTCCCTCTCTACTCTTTCTTTCTCTCTCTCTCCCTCTCTACTCTTTCTTTCTCTCTCTCTCTACTCTTTCTTTCTCTCTCTCTCTCTCTCTCTCTCTCTCTCCCTCTCTCTCTCTCTCTCTTTTCTCTCTCTCTCTCTCTCTCTCTCTCTCCCTCTCTACTCTTTCTTTCTCTCTCGCTCTCTCTCCCTATCTTCTCTCCCTCTTTACTCTTTCACTCTCTCTCTCTCTCTCTCTCTCTCTCCCTCTCTCTCTCTCTCTCTCGTAGATGAGTCTGATGATGAACTGTCAGGCTCCCAGGAAGCCCTGGAGGGCGAGCCAGATGACCACCTTCTTCATCACTCTCCTGTGTTTCCCCTCCTTCCTGGGGGCGGCGGTCTGCGTCACCTACACCATGTGGACGTGAGTTTACAGCCCACTCGCAACCTGCACTCACTCTCTTCTCCTCCATCAGCTAGCGGGGGGTAATAGCATTGTGAGCTATTAAGGAGTAGGAATGTTAATGTAAAAAAAAAAAAAAAAAAAAGTTAATGTATCAACTCCAACTTTTAAACTATCATAAACCTGCAGTAAGATCTCCAGACCTGGAGCGCACTGACGTTTACTGTTTACAGGTATAGGTCACTGGAGCTTCTTCACGGGTAGGGTGGTCGATATGGCCCTACAATAATATTACAATATTTCTTGGTATTTTTGTTATAACGATACTCTTGGCGATATGACAAAACATTGAATTAAAATATATATATATATATTTCAAAAATACACCACTGCAACAAAATAAGAGTTAAATTTTATTATTGCATATGATATGATATGGCAAACCCCTAACTGAGATATTAAAAAATACAGGAATTTATTATCAGATTTTAACAGAAGTCAATGATCCAGAATGTCCCGATACTAAATAATACACTCCAAATATCTCCATATATCCAGGACTGAATTAGGGATGTGATAATTAGGGGTGTGATAATTAGGGATGTGATAATTAGGGGTGTGATAATTAGGGATGTAATAATTAGGGGTGTGATAATTAGCAGTGTGATAATTAGGGATGTGATAATTGGGGTGTGATAATTAGGGGTGTGATAATTAGGGATGTGATAATTAGGGGTGTGATAATTAGGGGTGTGATAATTAGGGGTGTGATAATTAGGGATGTAATAATTAGGGATGTGATAATTAGCGGTGTGATAATTAGGGATGTGATAATTAGCGGTGTGATAATTAGGGATGTGATAATTGGGGGTGTGATAATTAGGGGTGTGATAATTAGGGGTGGGATAATTGGGGGTGTGATAATTAGGGGTGTGATAATTAGGGATGGGTGATATGGGTGATATTTCAGGGTATAATATCGTTCACCATATTTAAAAATATTGGTGATATTGTGTATCATACGATATGGCACACCTCTACTTATGGGGTTGGCGGAGTACACCTTCCTGTTTCTACCTGCAGAAGCAGATTCCGGTTCTCCGGATCTTTAACTCCTGGACGTCCTGTCTGTGTGTCTGTGCAGGATAAAGCCGTCTGAGAGCTGCGGGCCCTTCCGCGGCCTCAACACCATGTTCCAGTCCGGGAAGAGGTGGGTGGAGCAGCTGGCCAGTGACGACTCACGGTTCACCTGGCTCACCTGGGCTTATACATACCTGGTGGAGAACCCCTTCTTCCTCTTCCTCGCTGCTGGCATCTTCCTGTGAGTCCGTGTTTTATGATCCTCCAAAAAGCACAGCTGGGAGAAGTTGAGGAGTTTCTAACGAGGGGTTAAATGATGTGAATGTGACCTTTTAGGAAAATATGAATGAATTATGACTCCAGTGTGCTGTTCTCCCGTCACTCATTTTTCTGAACTAGTTTTTTATTACGTGGATTAAACGGGGGTGAAATTTAATTATATCGGTGTTTCTCCTCCTCCAGGATCGTGATATACTTCCATAGTCAGGTGGTGGACGGACAGAGGAAGATTATTGAGCTGCTACAGGAGCAGATTGAAAATGTAAGGAGGTTAAAAACACGGTCGGACTCGTTTCTGTTTGTGTTTCTGTTTGTGTGACCCGTTGGTGGGGATGTGGTCAGAACGGCCCGGTCGTTAACTGGAAAGCTGGTTAATTACCCGCTGTGTGTTTTGGCTTTGGGAACGGAAAGTGAGCTCTGGCAGGAACGCTGAACCTGACTCAGCAGTAGAGCTGGTGCCAGAGCACGCACGGAACACGTTAAAGGGGAATTCCAGGACTGAGTGTTGGAGGTGTTGGAGTGATTCAGAGTGGGGTTTGGTGTGAAATGTTCAGATGGTGTTTACACCACTGTATATATACACCACTGTATGTACACCACTGTATATATACACCACTGTATGTACACCACTGTATATATACACCACTGTATATATACACCACTGTGACTTTAACCAAATACGTTTTAGCCCAAAACATCATCATGTTCTGCTGTGGATCAGCGTCTCAGATGTCCAGCAGCGTGTTTGTTCTAAAGGCTTTTGAAGGTGTTTGGAATTCTGGTCCTCATCACAGTGGAGAAGTTCAGTTCAACCCACTCTGGAGCACTCTGTTAACGTCTTGTTAATGAAATTTATAAATAAATAAAATTCTAAGCTTCATCTCATGAACATCATCACTCCTGACTTTCTGATCCTCAGGAGGGAGAAGACAAGAAGTTTCTCATCACCAGACTACAGAGCATCCATGAACAGAAGCGTCCACTGTCTTCTCGTCGAGTTCGGGGAGCCAGCGAGGTTAGTCAGACCTGCTCTCCTCACACACACACAGTCGAGTCTCTGATTCCAGGCGTGTGAGATTCTGTGTAGTGACTCTGAGACGCTATGATAATCAGACGGTCTGATAACTAAGATAGACAGAGATTAGATCAGTCATGTTAGCCTGCGTCACCATCCCAGTGAGTCTGTGATGAGTTCGTTACCTGAAGCCAGATCAGGTACATGAGTCATGAAGCTGTGCTGCGTGTTATTAGTTTAGTGTTAGTTCTTCATATTTACTGTACAGCGTGAGTCAAAAGTCTTAGGACACCCTTTAATTTCAGAAAAGGAAAATGGTGAATCTGAATACCCCAGCAAGTAACGGGTTAGAGGCGCCTGTCTTTTAGGCTGTGTCCTGTTGATAACGTTTAAACAACAAGAGACATTACTAATCTGATTACATCAATCGATTTCTGATCAGTTCTGATATTCTTTGATCTGCTACACAACCACCTTCCCATTGGACAAACTTACCCTTGATCCAATATGCCGGCCATGTTAGCCTAAAAAGATAGCCCCCTTCCCCCGTTACTCAGGGTGTCCTGAGACTTTTGACTCTACCCTGTAATAGGTCCTGTAACTGGACTGTGTAAACTATTGTGTGGAATCAGGAATCAGAGTGGGATCCTCCCAAATGTCTGGAATCTCACATCCCTAACTGGAAGTAAACTCCCGTTTTCCATTCTCCATTTCAGGAATCCAGTTTCACGTGACCTCTGCCAGACTCCTGTGTGCAGTTGCAGCTGAGCAGGGAGCCCCCTGCTGTCTTGGAGGAGTAACTGCGTTTATTCATCTCTCATTGAAAACCACTGAACTGCCCTCTGAGCTCCACCGGAGTGGAGGACGGCTGAGACATGGTTGTTCATCTGTATGAACTGTTTTTAGTGTAAACTTGCTTTTATGTTTTTAAGGAAGAGCAGGGTAGGAAACCTGGAGGAGAACCTGCACCAACTACTCGGAAAACCTGCGTCTTTTAAGAGAACCTTCTATTTTTATAGAACTGATATTAATTCTACAGGTACATGTTTGTTTTCTGTCTAACATACGCAACTCCTGATATTCATACTGTGAAATATAGAATATATTTAGGATATTTAGAATAACGTAACACAAATCCTGTACTTAACTCTGAGACATAGCAGGGGAGAACCACTGATCACCACTTTAGCTTTTTTTTTTTATGGTGAATCATTTTATAGTAATTTTTATATGTAGCTTTCATGTTACTGTACAGAACGTTCAACACACACGAACAACCGACTGGAAAAAACATGGAAATGCATCTTTTGCACCTTCCTATAATAATGTACCTTTAAGGCTTGTTACAAAGACATGCAGTGAAAAACAGCGAAGGTATTTTAAAGGTATGTACACTTTACAAAGAATCTCATCTGTGAGTCCCTCATAAATATGATTTACATATTAAATTAAATAGATAAGAGTAAAGCTTATGTTTGTCTCTGTGTGGAGATATGACTGTGACTGACTCTCTGAGAATCACACGTTTCTGTGAAGTACATATTACATACTGTAGAGCAACATATTTAATATGTTAATAATGTATCAACCCTGTAAAGGGGTCTCACTCTGCCCTGAGGGTTAAACGTGAGTGAGAACGTTGATTGACAGGCAGCGGAGTTCCTGCTGGAGTTCACCGTCTGGCTCGCAGTGAAGCTGTCTGTGAAGCTGGACGAGTGGCACTGAGCTGAATGGACACTGCTGTCGCTCCGTAGAGTCCAGCTGGAGAGGTGCTCAGCAGCTTCAGAGTCCTAGGAAAGGCCGTCTGAGAAGTTGAGTTGAGGTGGTCTTGTGTGAGTTTGTGGGTTCTGCTGCAGTTTGCCATTGGCGCCAGCAGAGGGCGAAAGCTTATCATTACAGTGAAGCTGCTAGCTCCATTGTTTCAAACAGTGAGGTCTGGAGTGCAGGAGGCTTCTCTTCCCTCCCTTTACAACCTGTACATAAACATTCATATATATACATACAGCGATATATGCACCCACTGGCCATTTCATTAGGTCCACCTTCTTGTTTCTACACCCACTGTATCAGCCCCACTGACCACTGTATCAGCCCCACTGACCACTGTATCAGCCCCACTGACCACTGTATCAGCCCCACTGACCACTGTATCAACTCCACTGACCACTGTATCAGCCCCACTGACCACTGTATCAGCCCCACTGACCACTGTATCAACTCCACTGACCACTGTATCAGCCCCACTGACCACTGTATCAGCCCCACTGACCACTGTATCAACTCCACTGACCACTGTATCAACCCCACTGACCACTGTATCAGCCCCACCGACCACTGTATCAGCTGCACTGACCATACAGGACCTCCACTCACTGTCCACTGTATCAGCTCCACTGACCATACAGGACCTCCACTCACTGTCCACTGTATCAGCTCCACTGACCATACAGGACCTCCACTGACGTGGTGGTGGTGTGTTAGTTAGTGTGTGTGGTGCTGGTGTGAGTGGATCAGCAGTGCTGCTGCTGGAGTGTTTAAACACCTCCTCAGTGTCTCTGCTGGAAAGAAGCCTCAGTCTAAGCTAACGAAAACAGTGATTTGTATTTTCTGGTGATTGTACACTGATGAGAACAGAGTTAATTATAAGTTAGTTTCTGTTACTGACGTCTGTGTTTCACCTGGAACAGCCTGAAAACTCTTAGCGTCAACATCTCATTATTAAAAAATCTGGAGGAAACTTAAAAAGGGTTTTATCTTCTTCAGGATAGGATTTAGTGATTTGTCACACCAGTAAAGCTAACAGGGTGATAGTTTTACACACTTCAGCATCACTGCTAGGCTGTGACCGGTCCACCACCCACTGTGGTCAGAAAGTGACGAGCATAGCTAATGCAAGTTGTACACCAAGGTGGAGCTACAAGGGGGCGGAGCCTAATAAAGTGGCCATCACCTGTGTGATGTTTTTTTTTTATGGCCAGGTGTGTTTTGTCAGAGTGTCCGACTCCAGAAGGCCAGACTGCGGTCCAGTGCTGACGTCCTGTAGCCTCGTTTATAACAACGCAACGCGTAAACACAACAAATACAATTTTCCGTCTACATTCTGGTTGAAACGTGATTGGCTAGTTTCTCATCCAGTTCCTCGGCCCGCCTGTATGTGGCGCCGCTCAGGCGCCGCTGTTGAGCATGCCCAGTAGTTTGCTGGGCTCCAGGCCCTGCTGCTGCGCCATGCGCTGGACGTCAAAGCCCATGTGTGTGAGGAACTGGATCGCGCTCATCTCCCGGCCCGTCAGCTGGTCCCGGATGGTGGGACAGGTGGGGTTGCAGTGGGGCCAGGGGCAGCTGTCGATTAGGTGCAGGGGGCAGCCCCGGGGAGGAGAACGAGGGCTGCTGCTGTTGCCGTGGTTGCGGAGGCTGTGGTGGAGGCTGCGGTCCCAGCACTGGAGAGCTCGGGGCAGAGACGTGCCCTTCACCTGGACGTCCATCCAGTAACTACAGACGGAGATTCAGTCAAAACCAGATAAACAATAAGGAGCCAATCAGGAAACACACTGCACCCAACAAGCACTCCATCAGGTCCACCTCCTCTCACCTCCACTCACTGTCCACTGTACCTCCACTCACTGTCCACTGTATCTCCACTCACTGTCCACTGTATCTCCACTCACTGTCCACTGTATCTCCACTCACTGTCCACTGTATCTCCACTCACTGTCCACTATATCTCCACTCACTGTCCACTGTATCTCCACTCACTGTCCACTATATCTCCACTCACTGTCCACTGTATCTCCACTCACTGTCCACTGTACCTCCACTCACTGTCCACTGTACCTCCACTCACTGTCCACTGTACCTCCACTCACTGTCCACTGTATCTCCACTCACTGTCCACTGTATCTCCACTCACTGTCCACTATATCTCCACTCACTGTCCACTATATCTCCACTCACTGTCCACTGTACCTCCACTCACTGTCCACTGTACCTCCACTCACTGTCCACTGTATCTCCACTCACTGTCCACTATATCTCCACTCACTGTCCACTGTATCTCCACTCACTGTCCACTGTACCTCCACTCACTGTCCACTGTATCTCCACTCACTGTCCACTGTATCTCCACTCACTGTCCACTGTACCTCCACTCACTGTCCACTGTACCTCCACTCACTGTCCACTGTATCTCCACTCACTGTCCACTGTACCTCCACTCACTGTCCACTATATCTCCACTCACTGTCCACTGTATCTCACTATATCTCCACTCACTGTCCACTATATCTCCACTCACTGTCCACTGTACCTACACTCACTGTTCACTGTACCTCCACTCACTGTCCACTATATCTCCACTCACTGTCCACTGTATCTCCACTCACTGTCCACTATATCTCCACTCACTGTCCACTGTATCTCCACTCACTGTCCACTGTACCTCCACTCACTGTCCACTGTACCTCCACTCACTGTCCACTGTATCTCCACTCACTGTCCACTATATCTCCACTCACTGTCCACTGTACCTCCACTCACTGTCCACTATATCTCCACTCACTGTCCACTGTATCTCACTATATCTCCACTCACTGTCCACTATATCTCCACTCACTGTCCACTGTACCTCCACTCACTGTCCACTATATCTCCACTCACTGTCCACTATATCTCCACTCACTGTCCACTGTATCTCCACTCACTGTCCACTATATCTCCACTCACTGACCACTGTACCTCCACTCACTGTTCACTGTACCTCCACTCACTGTCCACTGTACCTCCACTCACTGTCCACTGTATCTCCACTCACTGTCCACTATATCTCCACTCACTGACCACTGTACCTCCACTCACTGTCCACTGTATCTCCACTCACTGTCCACTGTACCTCCACTCACTGTCCACTGTACCTCCACTCACTGTTCACTGTACCTCCACTCACTGTCCACTATATCTCCTCTCACTGTCCACTATATCTCCACTCACTGTTCACTGTATCTC
>CM038721.1:547024-564524 GCA_021613375.1 Megaleporinus macrocephalus | reverse complement strand
AAGCCCCACTCCACACATCACTGGAGCAGTAAGGAATGAATCTGCACACAAAGAGAACATACAATCAACACACACACACACACACACACACACACACACACACACACACACACACAGATATACACAGAAACACACACATACATACATACATACATACACACAGATATACACAGAAACACACACACACACACGCACATACACACACACACACACACAAACACACACATAAACACGCACACACACACATAAACACACACATAAACACACACACACATACTCACACACATACACACACATAAACACACACACACATTCATATTCACACACACACACACACACACACACACACACACATATACACACACACATAAACACACACATAAACAGGCACACACACACACATAAACACACACATAAACACACACACACACACATACTCACACACATACACACACATAAACACACACACACATTCATACTCACACACACACACACACACATACGCATACACACACATAAACACATACACACACACACACCCAGACACATGGTATATTGGTATATGATATGTTAGGTATTTGATATATAAGGTATTTAATATGTAAGGTATTTGATATATAAGGTATTTGATATGTAAGGTATTTGATATATAAGGTATATAATATATATGGTATTTGCTATATAAGGTATTTGCTATATAAGGTATTTGATATATAAGGTATTTGATATGTAAGGTATGTAAGGTATTTGATATATAAGGTATATAATATATATGGTATTTGATATATAAGGTATTTGATATGTAAGGTATTTGATATATAAGGTATTTGATATATAAGGTATTTGATATATTAGGTATTTGATATATAAGGTATATGATATATAAGGTATTTGATATATAAGGTATTTGATATATTAGGTATTTGATATATAAGGTATTTGATATATAAGGTATTTGATATATAAGGTATTTGATATATTAGTCAGATGTATATATAAAGGGTCTTTGATAAATACCGGAATATGACATATCAGTTATTTGAAATATCAGGTATTTGAGTATATACGGTATATTGATATATCATGTTATACTATCTCGTCCGATCTTATGATATAAAAGGTATTAGATAAATTATGACTATGATTATAGGACTAGGGGGATATATCAGTAATGACTCTATAAGATTCATGCATATAACAGTCATATGAACTCTCACGGTCATTTGAATCACAGGTCAAAGGATCAGGTAAGGGATTATGATAATATTAGTACTTGAACTAACGAGGTCTCTGATCTAAAAGCTCTATTGACTCACAACAGGAATAATGACTATCTACGTGTCTTATGGAACTCTCCTGAAAATATCAATAAGATCTTTGATCAAAAAGATCAATATGCAACTCACCTTTACTAACGATACACTAAGTACATAGTCACACTCATGTCACAGCACAACTATCTCCGCACTCAATAGCCTAACAGTCAAAGCACACACCTCACAAGGCTACTCAACGTTACAAAGCACACAACGTACAAAGCACACGACCTGACAAATCACGACACCGGACTCAGCACACAACTTATAAATTGCACTATAATTTACATTATGCACACACATGTTATAATCACACGACCGTTACAAATCAAAGACAGTCCCACAAAAGCTACAAGCTTACACTTATTCCTCCTCCGGCCACCCCTACCCCACCCCTCTACCACCCGCTGTTTTCACTGTGTGTACGGTACATTGCTCTTACACGTTCATAGCACACTAGCTGGAAAATGCTCACAACGGATAATAGCTCACTACGGACCTATGCATCACAAATCTGTAAAGCGACACACGCTTTACACGAGCTCATACCGGTACTCCTCACTAACCTGACAAATAGCACTCCGTGACTAATCACGACAAAAAAAGCCCGCTCGTGACTATGCACACACCTGTAAAGAAGCACAAACCGAGGTCTCTGCACATTCGTCACTTCTCACAACCTGAAGCAAATCACACACGCTGACAAAGCACCACCTTACCTAAGCACATACCTTACTAAGCAACACAACCGTACAAATCACGACAACTTACAAATCACATACCTTACAGAATCACATACCGTACATATCACTCCAATCGGACAAAAAGTCACCATACCTTAAAAATAACACAACGTACAAATGCACACCACGATTACGAAAGGTCACACAGACTTACAAAGCACAGACCGTACACAGCAACACAACTTACAAATGCACACACCTGTACAAAGCAACACAACTTAAAATCATACGCACAACTTACAAAGCACTTACCTTACAAAGCACACGAACGTTAACAAAGCACACAGCTGACAAATCTCACAACTTAACAAAAGTCACACACAATGCACACTATGTGACCATACAGCCTCCACCCGCGTACACGCTACCCACACCCCGCAGCAGATCACAGTAGTAAGCACCAGCCGAGGAGTCACTCCATATGACCCTGCAAGGTCATGGGTGGTCCCCAGAACTCTACTCACGCATTAGCCGTAGTAGTATAGGCTTGTGTTGTTATAGCGGCTCGCAGAGAGCGATGAATAGTGTCTTGAGATTATAGTTAGGATGAGTTGTGCACTGGAAGATAGCGAGCATGTGTGAGTGAGTATGACTCGGCGAGGCGCGAGAGTATATAGGATGTTAGAGCTAGTATGATGTATGTGTGTTGTACTGGTGCAGGTGAGAGCTCGCATGTATGAGAGTGGCTCGCGTGTAGAGCAGCTAAGATCATTGTGTAGTGAGCTATAGTGAGAGCGCGATTGCGGAGAAATTGTATACAGGGTGAGATTGATCTTGATAGTCTATATTCTGCTGCTATATGAGTGTTGTTATGCGGGCTCGGCGCTAGAGGCTTTAAATGAGACAGTCAATATGAGATATAGTGCTCGCTGATATCTATATATTATAGTAATGATGTCTGTGATGAGATTATAGGATATATATCGCGTCGTCATTCGAGATTGTGAGGATATCTCTCTGCTCTCTCTCGCTATGATCTATTGATGTAGATATCTCTCTCCTCATCGAGTAAATATACATTACATGATATAGAGCTCGGCTTAGAATATGACATGACATAGTAGAGTTATCTATGGATAACGAGAGTATATATGCTGCGCTCTATGATGCTATATACATTAAATATATATATCTCTCGTTTAAACCGTATGTGTGTATAGATAGTATATCGCTCCTATAGCGGAGATAGTATTATGATATATTATATAGATTTTGAGCGCGTCGTAGTGTTCATTATAATCTCTCCGCAGCTGCTAGAGCGAGAGAGCGAGTTCCTAGTTTAGATGAGAGAGCTATAGAATATAGAGATATTAGAAGAGATCTCGCTATATCGTATTTATATATATATATGGAGCCGCTCTATATCTAGAGATAGATCGATTAGAGTGCGAGGGCTATATGCGTTATATTAGGAAGATATAGAGTTGCTCTTCGAGTTTCGAATAGAGTGTGTCGTGTATTTATCTTGTATTAAGAGATAGGAGTCTATTTAGCTGTCTAGAATGATGACATCAAAGTTTTGTATATCTCTCTATAACTATATAGATAGGATATATTATCGTCTCTCGCGCTGTATATGAGTATATAGTGAAAGATCTCTCCTAGACTATGACAGATATAGAGATATAGTGATCGGCGCTCGCGAGTGCGAGAGTGCTTAGAGATAGATCGATAGATTAGAGCTATATAGTATCTAGATCGATCGCCAGCGAGAAGCTAGATAGGTCTCGCTGCTCTATATCTATATAGTAGATCTAGTGGATTATATTTTAGATAGCGCTCTCGATAGAGCTAGATATATAGTATATATGATCTCTCTCTCGCGAAGTGCTATGAGATCTTAGTATAGATCGATATAGATAGCAGGATAGAGCTATAGAGACGTATAGATTTCGTAGAGAGATCTCTCTCTATATCGTAGTATGATAGCAATTATCTAGGCGATATATATCTAGATGATATATAGATGATCTCTCTGCTGGCGAGATAATTAAAGCACGACGCAAATCCTCACAACTGTACAAATCACACTCCTTGGACAAAGCACACAACGTACAAATCTGCAACGTACTGGTACGTAAGCAAACACCTGACACAGCACATACCTGTACACATGCACACACGGCTTGTTCCAAATCACACCCCTTACAAGGCTCTCAACTTACAAAGTCGACACACCTTACAAAGTCACACACCTCACATCACACATCGGACAAAGTCAACTCATCGGACAAATTCTCACAACTTCCAAATTCACACACCTTACAAAGATCACATGACCGGTTCAATAGCACATACCGTGACAAATCACACAACCGTACTAATGGACAGAACTGTCATATCACATACCTTACAAAGCAGCATCTACTGTACTGTATCACTCAACGGACATATCACACACTATTCACTCAAATTCCAACTGCGCTCTCCACGAACCCAACGACAGCCCCTCCACCCTCTGAACACAGAGAGGTAGCTTCATCCAGCCTATGTTTGACCCACCCTCTGCCCCTGCAGTTCTAGTGAGTGAATTAGTGATGATTTCGAGTTATTGAGAAGCGGAGTAGCGCCGCTTGAGTAGAGTTTGAGATAGAGTGTGATGAGAGATCTGAGCGGACGCCGTCGGACTGCTGGCGATCGCGCGCTAGTGATGATTAGTTAGTATACAGGGTGAGGAGATGTGCGTGAGATAGGAGTTAGAGCCACGCTTGTATAGTGATCGCGCGTCATAGAGGCGCGAGTATGCGATATTATGCGCTGCGATAGCGAGAAATGTGTAGAGAGATGAGCTGCTGATGATCTAGATGTTATTATAGATATGCGAGATTATGATAGCATAAGATATCTTCTCTTAGTAGATAGATGTTTACAGACATTATATATTATCTCGTGTGCTATATACGTAGATAGATAGTGATCGCTGAGTATCTATGATTTAGCAGACTGGGATAGTAGTAGTCTCTCTATACTAGAGTTGTAAGATAGATCTCTGCTAGAGCTATAGCTAGTTTATAGTATAGCTCTAAATCGATAGATAGATATATATGAGTCGACTCGCTGCTCGATATCTATATGATAATGAGAGATTGTCTATATAGATTCTAGTATGCGATGATATAGTCTCGCTAGTGTGTCTATAGATGATATGGAGTTCTCGCACTGCTCGGATATTGAGAGCGAGATAGAATATATGATATATGTATGAGTTAGACTATGATTTTAGTATGTATGAGCTGCCTGTGTGTGAACGATAATAGAGAGATAGAGATTCTCTATAAGTGATATAGTACAGACATTTAGTATATTGCTGGCTCTGTTAACTTAGAGATATATGAGTAGCTGCTCCTAGTGGATCTATCTATGAGATGTAGAGATCTCTCTCCCGATAGCGATAGATGCTAGAGAGAGCGCTGGCTCTCGGATATCGAGTAGATCAGATGAGATGTAGAGATCTATAGAGATATCTAGTTGATAGTCGCGATAGGTATCTTATAGATAGGAGATAGATCCTCTATCTCTATATATATAGTCGCGTTATCGTAGGAAATGATACATTAGAGATCGAGTATATAGATATCGAGAATCTCTCGATATATATATATCTCTGTCCGTATAGATATGAAAGTAATACATAACATATAGAGAGTCGCGAGATACGAGATTATGAGTTATGGAGCTAGTGATCTATAGTTATATATTATCACATGGCTCCTATAGCTATGATATATGCTCGCGTGGCTCTCGCGCGAGTGTATCCTATATATTTTTTATCGCTAGAGTCTATATAATATGTAGAGATATGATCCTCGCTAGTAGCGATAGTGAGATATCGCTCGTCTCTCTGCATGCGATATGCGAGTAAGATAGATGCTCTCTCTTATCTATAAATATACATAAAGAGATATATCTCTCCGTTAAAGAATACATGACAGTATATGCGCGCGATAGACGATATAGGTAGTAGATATATAAGATTTCTATCGTCGCTAAGTGCGAGAGAGATGATGATATCTATAGAGTAGAGATCTATCTGAGTATGCTAGAAGGAGCTATTTCTGATTGACCCCCATCTTTAGTATAGCGTAGGCTGTGTGTCAGCTGCTCCGCGCTATGCCGCCTGTCCGCTCTAGAAACATCACCCCCCGCAGTGCCACGTTCCTGATGGAGTGGACGCCCGTCTGACCACTCCAGGTACACTACCACCCGATATATCGATCCGAACCCGAGAGGGATCTCCTCGCGCTTGTGGCGACAGCCACGCCTTTCCCGGTGAACCACAGCACATACCGATCACCCCCCCACCCCCCTAACACACGCCACACACCACACACACACACACAAACCCCAACAGGCTACACACACACCCACCCACATCCACTCCCACACATACATACACACACACACACCCATACACACCTGCCCACACACACACGATACACACACCCACACACCTACTACACACACACACACACACATACACACAGACACACACACACATACACACACAAACACACACACACACACACACACACACACACAAACACACACACACACTGGCTTCATTAATCAGAACGCACTTCATTACGGCCTCCACAGAATCAGATTCTCTCTCAGATTAAAGAACTATTTTAAATAAACTCTCGTCTCGTTATAGATCATTCACGTCACGCTGCGTTTAAAGGGCTTTTATAATTTTGCGCTGGAGCTTCGAGGCTAATGTTGCTAAACAGAGGATCCTTATGCTGCTGTGTTCAGCTGCTCATCAAAGGGTTCTACAGGTAAATCTCAGGTAAATATTAAAACTTAGTAGATATTAAACCTGAGTATTTATATTAAACATCCAGTTCAATATCAAATATAAAATATAAATATTATAAAACACAACTGATCCAGATTTTATAGAATAACTGAACCAGAACAGTAACACAGTAACAGAAAGACAGATGAAGCAACACAAGAACAGAGGAACAGTGTATAGTGAAGGATAAAAGGAAGGAAGGATGAAGGACCAGGTGTTGGTGATATAAAGTAATGAAGGGATGAAGGACAATTGTTTGGTGGGATAAAGGAATGAAGGAAATGAAGGAACAGTGTTGGTGGAGATAAAGGAATGAAGGATGAAGGAACAGTGTGCGGTGGTGAGAAGGGATGAAGGAACCGTGTATGGTGATGCTAAAGGAATGAAGAACAGTAGTTGGGTGCATAGGGATACAAGGAATGAAGGTATGAAGGAACAGTGTTGGTGATGATAAAGGGGAATGACGGATTAAGGAACAGTGTTGGTGGTATAAAGGAGATGAAGGGATGAATGAAGAGTTGATGATTATAAAGGAATGCAGGGATGAAGGAACAAGTGGTGGTGGTGAATAAAGGAATGAAGGGATGACGGAACAGTGTTGGTGATGATAAAGGAAAAAGGGCAGAAGGAACAGTGTTGGTGTGCTGATAAAGGAACTGAAAAGGGCTAAGGAACAGTGTTGGTGATCATAAAGGAATGAGGGATGAAGGAACAGAGTTGGTGATGATCAATGAATGAAGGAACAATGAGGACCAGTGATGGGTGATGAAAAAGGAATGCAGTGGATGAAAGGAACAAGTTGTTGGTGGGAGATCAAAGGAATGAAGGGATGAAGGAAGTGTGATGATAGATAAAGAAAGAAGGGATTAAGGAACAGTGGTGGAGGTCTAGAAAGGACTGAAGGGATGCAGAACATGGTGGTGATGAACATGAATGAAGGGATAAGGAACATTGTTGGTGTATGATAAATGAATGAAGGGATGAAGGCCCAGTGGTTGGTGAAGATAAAGGAATGTAATTGGATGAAAGAACAGTGTTGAGAAGGATACAGGAAGTGCAAGGGATGAAGGACACAGTGTTGTGAAGATAAAGAATGAAGGATGAAGGAGCCTAGAGTTATGGAGCAAGTATCAAAGAATGAAGGGAACAGAATGAACAGTGTTCGGAGATGATAAAGGAATGCAGGGATGAACCGACAGTTTGGATGGATGATAAGGACTGACAGGTGATGAAGGACCAGAGTTGGAGATGAAATAAAGGAGCTGAAGGGATGAAGAAACAGTGTTAGGTGGGATTAAAGGCATGAAGGGCATGTAAGGAACATTAGTAGTGCATGAAAAGAGAATGTACGGGAGTGGAAAAAAAGGACAGTGATAGCTGATAAGGCATGTAGGCTGAATTAACATTGTTGATGATGGATAAAGGAATGAATGGATGAAGGAACAGAGGATGGTGATGATAAAGGAATGAATGGATTAAGGAAACAGAGTTGGTGGTGATAAAGGAAAGAAGGATAAGATACAGTGTTGGTGCTGATAAAGGAAAGACGTGATGAAGGAACATTTTGGTGATGACTACAGAATTAAGGGATGAATGAACAGTGTTGGTGATGAAAAGGAATGAGGATGAAGGAACAGAGTTGTGATGATCAAAGATAATGAAGGGATGAAGTAACAGTGTTTGGGTGGTGATAAAGGCATGAAGGGATGAAGGAACAGTGTTGAGGTGATAAAGGAATGAGGGATGAATGAACGTGTTGGTTATGATAACGGGAATGAAGTGCTGAAGGAACAGGTGTTGGTGGTGAAAACGGAAAGAAGGGATGAAGGACTCAGTGTTTGGTGGTGATAAAGGGAATGAAGAGATTGAATGAACCGTGTAGGTGAAGAAAAGGAATGCAGGGCATGAAGGACAGTGTTGGGGTGATAAAGGAAATGAAGGGGATGAAGGAACCTGTTGGGTGGTGAAACATGGAAATGAATGTATGAAGGAACAGTGTATAGTGTGAAAAGGACTGAGGGATGACGGGACCAGTGTTGGTGATGATAACGGGAATGAAGGGATCGAGAGGAACAGTGTTGGGTGAGATAAAGGTAATGAAGGGCTGAAGGAACAGTGGTTGGTGGTGATAAAGGAATGAAGGGATGAAGGAACAGTTGATGGTGATGATCACGAAGTGAAGGGATGCATGGAACGAGTGTTGGTGTTTATAAAAGGCATGAAGGTATGAAGTGAACAGTGATTGGTGGTGATAAAAGGAATGATGATCTGAACAGTGGTTTGGTGATGACAACTGCATTGGAATGACGGGATGAAGGAACAGTGTTATGGTGTGAAACAAGAGAATGAAGGTATGAAGGAACAGTGTTTGGGGATGATCAAAGGAATGAAGGGATTAAGGAACGTGTTGAGCTGATAAAGGAATGACGTGGATGAAGGAACAGTGATGGTGATGATAAAGGCATGCAGGATGAATGAAGCATGAGTTGTTGATGATAAAGGGAATGACTGATGAAGGGAACAGTGTTAGGTGTGAAAAAGGCCAACAAGGGATTAAGGCAACAGTGTTGGTTAATGATAGAATGAATGAAGGGATGAACGGAACATGTTTGGTGAATGATAAAGGAATAAGGGATGTAAGGAACATGTGGTGCTGAATAAGGAATAGAAGAGATGAAGGAACCTGTGTTGTGATGGAAAAAGGAATGAAGGGAGTGAAGGAACAGTGTTTGTGATGAACACGAATGCAGTGGATGCATTGAACAGGATGGTGGTGATAAAGGAATGAGGGATGAAAGGAACAGTGTTGGTGATGATCAAGGAATGAAGGGATGAAGGAAACAGTGTTGGTGGTGATAAAGGAATGAAGGGATGAAGGAACAGTGTTAGTGATGATAAAGGCCATGAGGGATTAATGAACAGGTTGGTGGTGATAACGGAAATGAAGGCTGAAGGAACAGTGTTGGTTGGTGTAAAGGAATGAAGGGGCAAGCTGAACAGTGTAAGTGATGATAAAGGAGCTGAAGGGATGAAGGAACAGAGTTAGGTGAGGCTAAAAGGAAAGAAAGGGCTGGAATGAACAGTGTGTCAAGGATGAGATGATAAAGGAATGAAGGATGAAGGAACAGTGTTGTGATGGATAAAGGAATGAAGGGATGAAAGGAACATGTTTGGTGGTATAAAGGAATGCAGGGATGAGGACAGTGGTTGGTGATGATATAAGGAATGAAGGGATGAAGGACAGCTGTTGTGATGATAAAGGAATGAACGGGATGATGAACAGTGTTGGTGTGATAAAGGTAATGAATGGATGGACGGAACAGTGTTATGGTGATGAAAAAGGAATGAAGGGATGCAGAACAGTGGTTGGGTGATAGAAAAAGGAATGAAGGGCTAAGGAACAGGTGGTTGGTGGTGATAAAGGAATGAAGAGATGTCTGATGTTAATGTGAGAACCCTCGTTCTCCAGAATCAGAGGAGCAGTAATTCCTGACTCCTGCACTCCAATCCCAGTAACTGAGCTGGTCCACAGAAAGCAGACAGGAGGATGGAAGAGGATGGAAGGAGATCGAGCAGTTGAGCTCACCTGTGCGTGTGCTGGGCCACCTGCTGGAGCTCATCAGCCTCCTCATGGTCTCATACCTGCTGTCACAGTTTTCCTTACTGAAGCAGTACCATCCACCTGAGAACCACCAGGAACATCAATCCAGGGTCACCAGAAGATTCACACAGCATTACTGTCAGGTTTTCTCAGAAATCTGCAGAACCTTCCTCTAAACATCTAGGACGGAACCTCCAGCGCTCACTGCTACTTGCAATACACAGAACCCCAAAAACACTGGACAGCTCGGAGGACTCTCAATGTAAAAGTGGTTCTAACGTTCTCGATGCTGGCAGGTTCTAGAAATTACATTTAATAGAAACTTTATGTTGAGTTTCTTTAAAAGGTTCTTCATGTTTACACTAACACTTATATAAAGATCTGTCTGCAGAAGCTTCTTCATCCACATACGATACTCACCTTCCAGAAACACCAACCATCTCCGGCTCCCCTTAGACTCCTTTATGTAGAACCTAAACCAGAACATAGAACATGATCAGATATCGTCCTGTAGGGTTTCCTCCTTCTCCTGACTCAGCTGCTTGGCTTTTCCCTGCATTTTTGTTCTTCACAATAATAATAATAATAATAATAATAATAATAATAATAATAATACAGGACAAAGTAAAAACAACAAAGAAAGAAGATAAAAAGCAAATAAACACATAATAAATATACTATTAATACAGTTTATTAATGTTAATTACGATTTAATAAAAGCTAATAAAAGAATAGACTATTTAGAAATTATAATTTAAGGGATACAATAAGAGAGTAATTAAAGGAATAGATCGTTGTTGCTGTAAACGTTGGGGGAACGTAACTCTTGATGGAGCGTTTCACTCTCTACTGCCCCCTGTGGGACGGGGGGTTTACTGGGGCTCTGCTGAAAGTACTGGACTGTCCAGTTTGTTGTTGTCTGTCTACTGTAAACACCTGAACGCACCATTAGTGTGTCGTGTAGTGTGTTGTGTAGTGTGTTGTGTTGTGTAGTGTGTTTTGTAGTGTGTTGTG
The DNA here is from genome assembly GCA_021613375.1 of Megaleporinus macrocephalus. Classification (NCBI taxonomy): domain Eukaryota; kingdom Metazoa; phylum Chordata; class Actinopteri; order Characiformes; family Anostomidae; genus Megaleporinus; species Megaleporinus macrocephalus. Next base: position 553,052 of record CM038721.1, on the reverse strand, counting down.
TAGTGTGTTGTGTTGTGTAGTGTGTTGTGTAGTGTGCTGTGTAGTGTGTTGTGTGTTGTGAGTGTGTCTGTGTGTGTGTGTTTTGTGTATTGTTGTGTAGTGTGGTTGTGTATGGTTTGTGTTGTGTTGTGTATGTGTTGTGTGTAGTGTGCTTGTAGTGTGTTGTGTAGTGTGTTTGTGTAGTGTGTTGTGTTGTGTTGTGGTAGTGTGTTTTGTTCGTGTAGTGTGTTTTGTAGTGTGTTTTGTAGTGTGTTTGTTTTTGTAGGTGTTTGTGTAGTGTGCTGTGTATGTGTTGTTTGTGTAGATGTGTTGTGTATGTGGTTGTGTTGTGTAGTTGTTGTGTATGTGTTGTGTATGTTTGTGTTGTGTGTGTGTTGTGTAGTTGTCTGTGTAGTTTGTTGTGTAGTTGTTTGTGTAGTGTGTTGTGTTGTGTAGTGTGTTGTGTAGTGTAGTGTGCTGTGTAGTGTGTTGTGTTGTGTAGTGTGCTGTGTAGTGTGTTGTGTTGTGTAGTGTGTTGTGTAATGTGGAACTCCAGCTCTTTCCTTTGTTACAAGGTGACATCATCTCATAACACCGTCCTTATTGCCCACCTCCCAGTGAGCTCAGCAGACCCTTCACCAATTCCATTCACCACCACTGTGAGCAGTACTGACTTTCACACCGAACCACTCTGTTTACATCCTGATCACTTTAATTATTAATTTAACTTTTAATTATTTAATTTAATTAATTAGGCAGAAAACTGTGAAGTGTAGCCCCCGACGACGAAGCAGTAGGAGATTACAAACTAGACGTTCTGTGTTCTTCTCCTGTGTGAACTCTCTACCTATAGTTCTCTGTAGTGATGAAGGAATTAGTATTCAAGCTGGAGAGACCTGTTCAGAGTGTTCAGAGTGTTCAGGGTGTTCAGAGTGTTCAGAGTGTTCAAAGTGTTCAGGGTGTTCAGGGTGTTCATAGTGTTCAAAATGTTCAGGGTGTTCAGGGTGTTCAGAGTGTTCAGGGTGTTCAGTGTTCAGGGTGTTCAGAGTGTTCAGAGTGTTCAGAGTGTCCAGTTTTCGATAGTTTTTCAGGGTTTCAGAGAGTTGCAGAGTGTTCGAGGGTGTTCATGAGCGTTTCAGAGTGTTCAGAGTGTTCAGGGTGTTCAGGGTGTTCAGGGTGTTCAGAGTGTTCAGAGAGTTCAGGGTGTTCAGGGTGTTCAGAGAGTTCAGAGTGTTCAGAGTGTTCAGAGAGTTCAGAGTGTTCAGAGAGTTCAGAGTGTTCAGGGTGTTCAGAGAGTTCAGAGTGTTCAGAGAGTTCAGAGTGTTCAGGGTGTTCAGGGTGTTCAGAGTGTTCAGAGAGTTCAGAGAGTTCAGGGTGTTCAGAGAGTTCAGAGTGTTCAGAGTGTTCAGGGTGTTCAGAGTGTTCAGAGTGTTCAGAGTGTTCAGGGTGTTTAGAGTGTTCAGGGTGTTCAGAGTGTCCAGGGTGTTCAGGGTGTTCAGAGTGTTCAGAGTGTTCAGAGTGTTCAGGGTGTTTGCAGAGTGTTCAGAGTGTTCAGAGTGTTCAGAGTGTTCAGGGTGTTCAGAGTGTTCAGAGTGTTTAGAGTGTTCAGAGTGTTCAGAGTGTTCAGAGTGTTCAGGGTGTTCAGAGTGTTTAGAGTGTTCAGGGTGTTCAGAGTGTTCAGAGTGTTCAGAGAGTTCAGAGTGTTCAGGGTGTTCAGGGTGTTCAGAGAGTTCAGGGTGTTCAGGGTGTTCAGGGTGTTCATGGAGTGTTCAAGTGTATCAGGGAGTTCCAGGTGTTCAGAGTGTTCAGCAGTGTCCAGGGTGTTTCAGCAGTGTTCCAGAGTGTTCAGGGTGTTCAGAGTGTTAGAGTGTTTCAGGAGTGTTTCAGCGAGTGTTCGAGGTGTTTCAGGTGTTCGAAGTGTTCAGAGTGTCCAGGGTTTTCAGAGTGTCCAGGGTGTTCAGAGTGTTCAGGGTGTTCAGGGTGTTCAGAGTGTTCAGAGTGTTCAGAGTGTCCAGGGTTTTCAGAGTGTCCAGGGTGTTCAGAGTGTCCAGGGTGTTCAGAGTGTTCAGGGTGTTCAGAGTGTTTAGAGTGTTCAGAGTGTTCAGGGTGTTCAGAGTGTTCAGGGTGTTCAGAGTGTTCAGAGTGTTCAGAGTGAGTATGTTGAACATGAGTGGATGAGCTGGATTGTTCCTGCTGAGTCCGGACGGCGCTCCGTCTCTCCGGGAGTTTAAAGCTGCCTCGTATTACTGTCCTCCTCAGAAAGCCCCGCCCCCTAAACGCCCTTTGATCAGGAAATCCAAACATTTGGCTTTGATTTTAAGTTAAAGCTCTCGTTGTATTTGGAGTCCACTTCAAAGAGTTCTGAAAACGAGGACTAATTACTGAATTAGAGCCGCACGGAGCGCCTTCCCCACAGGGGCTATTCTCAATCGCCCCAGTGACTCAATTCACCTAGACCCTTCCAGTGCCCCCCACCACCCAGCCCCCAACCGCCACCCAAGCCCCCAACCACCACCCATCCCCCAACAACCACCAGGCCCAACCACCACTCCCACCCGCCCCAACCACCAGCCCCAACCACCACCAGTCCCACCACCACCACCCCAGCCCACAACCACCAGCCCCAACCACCAGCCCGCAACCACCACCAGCCCCAAACCACCGACCACCATCGCCCCAAAGCACCACGCAGCCCCAACCACCAGCCCCAACCCACCACCAGCCCCAACCACCAGCCCCAACCACCACCAGCCCCAACCACCACCAGCCCCAACCACCAGCCCCCAACACCAGCCCCAACCACCAGCCCCAACCATCACACCAGCCCCAACCACCACCAGCCCCAACCACCACCAGCCCTGCGCGCCAACCACCACCAGCCCCAACCACCAGCCCCAACCACCAGCCCCCAACCACCAGCGCCCAAACACCGAGCCCCCACCACCACTCAGCCCCAACCACCACCCCCAACCACCCAGCCCCAAACACCAGCCCCCAAGCCACCACCAGCCCCAACGCACCAGCCCAACCACCACCACCCCAACCACCACCGAGCCCCAACCTCCACCTAGCCCTCCATCCACCAGCCCCAACCACCACCACCATCGCCCCAACCACCACCAGCCCAGGCCCCCAACCACCAGCCACCGGCCCCAACCACCACCAGCCCCCCAAACCACCACACCCACACAAGCCACCAGCCCCAGACCACCAGACCCAACCACCACCAGCCCCAACCACCACCAGCCCCCATACCACCAACCAGCCCCCAACCACCACCCAACCACCACCACCAGCCCCAACCACCACCCCCAGCCCCGCAACCACCACCAGCCCCACAACCACCACACAGCCCCAACCACCACCAGCCCCAACCCCCACCACCCCAACACCACCACCACCCCAACCACCAGCCCCACCACCACCAGGCCCCCAACCACCACCACCAGCCCCCAACCACGCACCAGACCCCAACCCACCAGCCCCAACCACCACCAGCCCCCCAACCACCACCAGCCCAACCACCACCCAACCACCAGACCCCAACCAACCACCAGCCCCCAACACCCCACCAGCCCCAACCACCACCAGCCCCCACCCACCAGCCCCAACCACCACCACCAGTCCGCCACCACCACCACCAGCCCCCACACCCACCTCACCAGCCCCTAACCACCACCAGACCCCCAACCACCTCCCCAACCACTCCACCACCAGCCCCCAACCACCGACCAGCCCCAACCAGCCACCATCCGCCAAGCCACCACCACCTCCCAACCACCACCCAGCCCCCAAACACCAGCCCCAACCACCTACCAGCCCCGAACCACCACCGAGCCCCCAACCACCCGCGAGCCCCACCACCAGCCCCAACCACCAGCCCCAACCACCACCAGCCCCACCACCACCAGCCCCCCAAACACCACCAGCCCTCACACCAGCCCCGAACCAACCACCAGCCCCAACCACCACCAGCCCCCAACCAACCACCAGCGGGGGGGGGGGGGGGGGGGGGGGGGGGGGGGGGGGTGGGGGGGGGGGGGTGGGGGGGGGGCGGGGGGGGGGGGGGGGGGGGGGGGGGGGCCAACAACCATAGCCCCCTCCAACCGGTACGCAGGGGGCTGAAGCCCCCAGCCGCCTGCACCGCGTGGCCCGGGGCGGGGGCTTCCCCCACCCCCCTCTCCCCCCACCAGCCGCCACCGCCGCAGTCCGCCCGCAAGCCCCCGGCAGCCCCAACCACCACCACCAGGCCCCCAACCACAACCAGCCGCCCAACCACCACCCAGCCCCCACCACCACCAGCCCCCGAACCACCACCAGCCCCGACCGACCACCCCCTACACCCGACCCCACCAGCCCCCAACCACCACCAGCCCAACACCAGCCCCCCAACCACCAGCCCCAACCACCACCACCAGCCCCAACCACCACCGACCAGCCCCCAACCACCACCAGCCCCAACACCAGCCCCCCACCACCCAGGCCCCCCACCACCACCCCCAACCACACACCAGCCCCAACACGCAGCCCCAATCCATCCAGCCCCCAACTACCACCCACCAGATAGCCACCCAACCCACCACCCACCACCGCAGCCCGCATCCGACCACCAGCCCCAACCACCACCACCAAGACCCCCAGCCACCCCCCACCCCAACCCACCAGCCGCCCACGCACCACCAGCCCCACCATCCACCAGCCCCAACACCAGCCCCCACCACCACCACCAGCCCCAAACCACCCCACCAAACCCAACACCAGCCCCCAACCACCAGCCCCAACCACCACCAGCCCCAACCACCAGCCCCCCACCGACCAACCAGCCCCTAACCACCACCGACCAGTCCCGCACCACCGCCCCCAACCACCAGACAGCCCCAACCACCACCACCCCCCAACCACCCAGCCCTAACCACCAGCCCCAACCATCCAGCCCCTCAACCACCAGCCCCCAACACCACCCCAACCACCACCAGCCCCAACCACCAGCCCCAACCACCAGCCCCCAACCACCAGCCCCAACCACCACCACCAGCCCCCAACCACCACTACTTACTGGTGATCAGACACTGATAGATCAGATACAGACTTTTACACTATCAGCTCAGGAGACTCTTTTACACAGTAGTGAGGACTGATAATACAATGGGGACGTTGTGTAATGTCCCCGCGACCTTCACTTCAGTAAGTAAAGGGCAGCTATTCACTGTCTCACACCGCATGTGAAGACCACCCAGACGTCCTCGCAAAAATGTCATGTTTTTCCATCATCATGGGGACATTTGGTCCTCACAAAGCAATAAATACAGGAGCAAGGGCAAATACACACACACACCTTCTATTTCACACCCATACAGCACGTCTCCTAGCAACACCAGCTTCTCCGTTACACGCTTAGTCCACGTGTTCCCTGTTAGCCAAGAGTGAGTCCGTCCGGCCAACAGCTGCTACTGAACCACAGGCTACTATCTCTCTCTCTCTCTCTCAGCCTCTAGCTCCTCACAATGGGCACATAGGGCATCTCTCTCTCCTCTCTCTCTCCTCACAATCTATCTCTATCTCTCTCTCTCCCCCTCTATCTCTCCTCGCTCTCTCACCTCCCTCTCTCTCCTCTCTCCACCCTCTCGTCTCTCTCCTCTCTCTCTCCCTCTCTCTCTCTCTCTCTCTCTTCTCTCTCAAAGACTCTCTCATCTCTCTCTCTCTCTCACTATCCACCCTCGCTCTCTACTTCCTCTCTCCTCCCTCCCTCTCTCTCGCCGCCACCCATCGACTCGCTCGTCCCTCTCTCTCTCTCTCTCTCTCACTATCTATCTCTATCTCTCTCTCTCCCTCTATCCTCGCTCTTCTCTCTCTCATCCGCCTCTCTCTCTCATCGCTCTCTCTCCCTCTCCCCTTCTCTCTCTCCTCTCTCCTCTCTCTCTGGCTCTCCTTCTCCCTCTCTCTCTCTCTCCTCTCTCAACTATCTATCTCTATCTCGCACTACTCTCTCTCTCTCGACTCTCGTCTCTCTCGTCTCTCTCTCTCTCTCCCTCTCTCATCCTCTCTCTCC
>CM038721.1:492024-542024 GCA_021613375.1 Megaleporinus macrocephalus | reverse complement strand
GTGACTGAGGGAGAGAGGGAGAGTGACTGAGGGAGAGAGGGAGAGTGACTGAGGGACTGAGGGAGAGAGGGAGAGTGACTGAGGGAGAGAGGGAGAGTGACTGAGGGAGAGAGGGAGAGTGATTGAAGGAGAGAGGGAGAGTGACTCAGGGAGAGAGGGAAAGTGACTGAGGGAGAGAGGGAGAGTGACTGAGGGAGAGAGGGAGAGTGACTGAGGGAGAGAGGGAGAGTGACTGAGGGAGAGAGGGAGAGTGACTGAGGGAGAGAGGGAGAGTGACTGAGGGAGAGTGACTGAGGGAGAGAGGGAGAGTGACTGAGGGAGAGAGGGAGAGTGACTGAGGGAGAGTGACTGAGGGAGAGAGGGAGAGTGACTGAGGGAGAGAGGGAGAGTGACCGAGCGAGAGAGGGAGAGTGACTGAGCGAGAGTGACCGAGTGAGAGAGGGAGAGTGACTGAAGGAGAGAGGGAGAGTGACTGAAGGAGAGAGGGAGAGTGACTGAGGGAGAGAGGGAGAGTGACTGAGGGAGAGAGGGAGAGTGACTGAGGGAGAGAGGGAGAGTGACTGAGAGAGAGAGTGACTGAAGGAGAGAGGGAGAGTGACTGAGGGAGAGAGGGAGAGTGACTGAGGGAGAGAGGGAGAGTGACTGAGGGAGAGAGGGAGAGTGACTGAGGGAGAGTGACTGAGGGAGAGAGGGAGAGTGACTGAGGGAGAGAGGGAGAGTGACTGAGGGAGAGTGACTGAGGGAGAGAGGGAGAGTGACTGAGGGAGAGAGGGAGAGTGACTGAGGGAGAGTGACTGAGGGAGAGAGGGAGAGTGACTGAGGGAGAGAGGGAGAGTGACCGAGCGAGAGAGGGAGAGTGACTGAGCGAGAGTGACCGAGTGAGAGAGGGAGAGTGACTGAAGGAGAGAGGGAGAGTGACTGAAGGAGAGAGGGAGAGTGACTGAGGGAGAGAGGGAGAGTGACTGAGGGAGAGAGGGAGAGTGGACTGAGGGAGAGAGGGAGAGTGACTGAGAGAGAGAGTGACTGAAGGAGAGAGGGAGAGTGACTGAGGGAGAGAGGGAGAGTGACTGAGGGAGAGAGGGAGAGTGACTGAGGGAGAGAGGGAGAGTGACTGAGGGAGAGAGGGAGAGTGACTGAGGGAGAGAGGGAGAGTGACTGAGGGAGAGAGGGAGAGTGACTGAGGGAGAGTGACTGAGGGAGAGAGGGAGAGTGACTGAGGGAGAGTGACTGAGGGAGAGAGGGAGAGTGACTGAGGGAGAGAGGGAGAGTGACTGAGGGAGAGAGGGAGAGTGACTGAGGGAGAGTGACTGAGGGAGAGAGGGAAAGTGACTGAGGGAGAGTGACTGAGGGAGAGAGGGAGAGTGACTGAGGGAGAGTGACTGAAGCTCCTCTAATAAACTCTGTACGAGGTTCTCTCCTCTGAAGTGTCTCTGCGACGCGCAGGTGTACAGACACTACAGGTAAACTCAGTTACACTCAGAACCAGCCGGACAGGTGAGAGTTACCTGAATATATACCTGCTCAGATCCTGAACCTTCATCAACAAACACACACGTACAGCTGAACATGAGTGGTTATAGACTCTTAATGAGTGATTATATACTAATAATGAGTGGTTATATATTATTAATGAGTGGTTATATATTAACCTGTACTCTTAATCAGTGGTTATATATCAATAATGAGTGGTTATATACTCTTGATGAGTAGTTATATGTTATTAATGAGTGGTTATATAGTCTTAATGAGTAGTTATATGTTATTCATGAGTGGTTATATAGTCTTAATGAGTAGTTATATGTTATTCATGAGTGGTTATATAGTCTTAATGAGTAGTTATATGTTATTCATGAGTGGTTATATAGTCTTAATGAGTAGTTATATGTTATTCATGAGTGGTTATATAGTCTTAATGAGTAGTTATATGTTATTCATGAGTGGTTATATAGTCTTAATGAGTAGTTATATGTTATTAATGAGTGGTTATATAGTCTTAATGAGTGGTTATATATTATTAATGAGTGGTTATATATTAACCTGTACTCTTAATGAGTGATTATATACTGTTAATGAGTGGTTATATACTCTTTTTGTGTGGTTATATGCTGATCAGTACTCTTTATAGGTGGTTATATGTTAGTCTATACTCTTCCTGAGCAGCGACATGCCAGTCTGTACCGTTCAGAAGTGCTAATCCACACTGGCTAGTGTATATATATATATATCCTGTATGAGAAGTTATATAAGTAGTTATAAGATTAGTTATATGAGTAGTTATATGAGTAGTTATAAGAGTAGTTATATGAGTAGTTATATGAGTAGTTATAAGAGTAGTTATATGAGTAGTTATATGAGTAGTTATAAGAGAAGTTATAAGTTATATGAGTAGTTATATGAGTAGTTATATGAGTAGTTATAAGAGTAGTTATAAGAGTAGTTATAAGAGTAGTTATATGCGTAGTTATAAGAGTAGTTATATGAGTAGTTATAAGAGTAGTTATATGCGTAGTTATAAGAGTAGTTATATGAGTAGTTATGAGAGTAATTATATGAGTAGTTATAAGAGTAGTTATAAGAGTAGTTATATGAGTAGTTATAAGAGTAGTTATATGCGTAGTTATAAGAGTAGTTATATGAGTAGTTATAAGAGTAGTTATATGTGTAGTTATAAGAGTAGTTATATGAGTAGTTATGAGAGTAATTATATGAGTAGTTATAAGAGTAGTTATAAGAGTAGTTATAAGAGTAGTTATAAGAGTAGTTATATGAGTAGTTATAAGAGTAGTTATATGCGTAGTTATAAGAGTAGTTATATGAGTAGTTATGAGAGTAATTATATGAGTAGTTATAAGAGTAGTTATAAGAGTAGTTATATGAGTAGTTATAAGAGTAGTTATAAGAGTAGTTATATGAGTAGTTATAAGAGTAGTTATATGAGTAGTTATAAGAGTAGTTATATGAGTAGTTAAATGAGTAGTTCTAAGAGTAGTTATAAGAGTAGTTATAAGAGTAATTATATGAGTAGTTATAAGAGTAATTACATGAGTAGTTATAAGAGTAGTTATATGAGTAGTTATAAGAGTAGTTATAAGAGTAGTTATAAGAGTAGTTATATGAGTAGTTATAAGAGCAGTTATAAGAGTAGTTATATGAGTAGTTATAAGAGTAGTTATAAGAGAAGTTATATGAGTAGTTATAAGAGAAGTTATAAGATAAGTTATATGAGTAGTTATAAGAGTAGTTATATGAGTAGTTATAAGAGTAGTTATATGAGTAGTTAAATGAGTAGTTATAAGAGTAGTTATAAGAGTAGTTATGAGAGTAATTATATGAGTAGTTATAAGAGTAATTATATGAGTAGTTATAAGAGTAGTTATAAGAGTAGTTATAAGAGTAGTTATATGCGTAGTTATAAGAGAAGTTATATGAGTAGTTATAAGAGTAGTTATAAGAGTAGTTATATGCGTAGTTATAAGAGAAGTTATATGAGTAGTTATAAGAGTAGTTATAAGAGTAGTTATATGCGTAGTTATAAGAGAAGTTATAAGAGTAGTTATAAGAGTAGTTATAAGAGTAGTTATATGCTAGTCTTTAGTTTATATGAAGGATAACTGGAAGCTCATGTTGCTCCTGATTGGCTGAATGCCAGTCGGTACTCTTTATAACTGCTTATATGACGCTTATAAATATTCTAGTTAATAAAGATGAACGGACATGAAATAGCTTCACATCCAGAAAGTGTAAAATCCTGCTCTGAGTAAGAGAGGAGCCGGAATTCAGCACTGATTAACCCTTTAAACCCGGAATATCAGTCAGTAGCTATACAGACTACAGTGCAGGAGTTAGTCTGAGTCTACAGACGTGGTTAACCTGAGGGTCTCGATCATCTGAGGGTCTCGATCATCTGATAGGATTCTGAGATGTTTATGAGTCTGATCAGTCAGAATCCTTTACTCTTTATAATCAGGTACAGTATTAGTGACCCAGCGGTCAGACCCTGCTGTAAGGTCAGTGAACTCACCCTGCAGGTGACCCGTCGTTGCAGGTGACCGAGGTGTTGTCCAGGAAGTGCAGCTTCATGTCCTGGTCCAGCCTGCGGGTGGAGCAGGGGTACAGAGACTGGGCCAGGTTCTGCACCTGCTGCATCAGCGTGTCCATGTTACCCTCCACGGGGGTGAAGTCCAGGGGGAAGCTCTCGGGCCCTTCGCTCCTGCCACGGGGGGAGGGCGGAGAGTGCGTCCGGCCCCCCCGTGGCCTCCTGCCCTCCAGAGCCTCAGCCAGCAGGAGGACCACCAACACGGCCAGAGCCGGTGTCCCACTACCCATCTCCACACGGGACAGAGAAAAGAGCTCCTCCTCTACGAGTCCAGCGCTGCTTCTCCTCTCCTCAGTAGAAAACTCCAGCCGTGCTCCTCCTCAGTCCGAGTCCTCCTCAGTCCGAGTCCTCCTCAGTCCGAGTCCTCCACAGTCCAAGTCCTCCTCAGTCCGAGTCCTCCTCAGTCCGAGTCCTCCACAGTCCGAGTCCTCCACAGTCCGAGTCCTCCTCAGTCTGAGTCCTCCACAGTCCGAGTCCTCCACAGTCTGAGTCCTCCTCAGTCCGACTCCTGCTCTGTCCGAATGTTTGATGCTCAGTAATAAAAAGTTGTTTGTTGTTTGTAAGGAGCAGCTGCAGTTCAGGAGTAATGAGTTCCAGTTCAGTACTAATAATCAGCAGTTCAGTAATAAAAGTTTAATGTTGTAATAAAAAGAGAAAATAATTAATAATAAAAACTTTAATCTCAGACTAAACCGAAATCCTGAAGTTCCTCCAGCGAGAAATCAAACTTCTCCCTCGGAGGAGCAGCGGGAACCGGAGGCTGGCTCGTTTATCTCTCCGTGTCTCTCCGGTTCTGGGCTCTCCGTGTCTCTCCGTTTCTGGTATCAGTGTCTCTCTCCGGTTCTGGTCGGTGTGTCTCTCTCCGGTTCTGGTCTCTGTCTCTCCGGTTCTGGTCTCTCCGGGTCTCGGTTTGTCTCCACGCTGCTGCCGCTGCTGTGGGTTTTATTTAAAACGCTACGTCCACTCAGCCAATCAGAGCGATGGGCCGGCCGGGGAGGGCGGGGCTTTGTCGGTACGCGAGCGTTCGTTAGCTTTTCTTTTTTTTCCCCACCTTTGAAGTTCACTGGAATCGATTCTTTGATCTCTGGAAGTCTTTAAATGCTGTTTGTCGATCATTAAGTCTCCCAGAAATATAACTACATCACGTCATCATGTTTATTCTGACATCACAGCTTTCCGGCCGTCCATCTGAAGGGCAGGTCAGTCCAGCTCACTGGTGATCAAATACCACAGAAATTCAAGAATAAATTAAAAATCCTGGGTTTTTGTTTAATGAGTGAATAAATTAAAGATTAATAATATTATTAACTTTCTGTATTGCATCCTTAATATTTCTTATTATGCAGCTTATTGTTCTGTACTGACATTAACACAGTTACTCTTATAGTGGAGGAGTGAGGAGTGAGGAGTGAGGAGTGCTCGTTTAAAGTTTAGGAGATTTTAAAGTTGAATTATTTGTCTAATTTAAAAAAGTTTAGTCATCACAACCACCGCTGTAGTCTTTAAAATCAGATTTTCTATTTTAAAGGAACAATATGTGATTTATTTCTGTAAAAATCTTCCAAAATAAACTAAATTATCAACAAAATATAAAAAATAACTGTTTTGACAGAGACTGTACTACAGTGACTCACTGTCACCTCCTCAGGTACAAAGTGGTACTACAGTGACTCACTATCACCTCCTCAGGTACACAGTGGTACTACAGTGACTCACTATCACCTCTTCAGGTACAAAGTGGTACAACAGTGACTCACTATCACCTCTTCAGGTACAAAGTGGTACTACAGTGACTCACTATCAGTGATCAAGTGGTATTACGAGGCAGGACAGACTGGGGCTAGCTGGTTAGCATGCTTCAGTAGATGTGTCTACACCATTAACACCTCGCTCCTTTAAACGAATGTTTAATCGTGACCTTTAAAGCGGGGCAGTCAGGTCTCTCTCTCTGAAGGTTCTGGGTTGTTGAAAGAAGTGTTTGGTGTTTGGTGTGCAGGTGATTTAATACTGAACTGAAATCCAAACAGAGCAGTTTGAAATGGACTGGAAAAACATGCACAGGCGCTTAGACGAGCTTATTTCCTGAACAGCGTCCGCTCCGCAGCACGCTCTGAGAGCTCACACAGAGGGCGGCTCCGCGGGGCCCTAGCGCTGTGGCTCAGGTGTTATTTCAGACAGGTAAGCGTCGGAAACTGTTTGTTTATTCAGACTGCAGTCATTTCCCCCCAGAGTGACAGAGCTGGCTCTCCTTCACCTTCACAGCTCTGAGCCTGAGCTTGAGCCTGAGCCTGAGCCTGAGCCTGAGCCTGAGCCTGAGCCTGAGCTTGAGCCTGAGCCTGAGCTTGAGCCTGAGCTTGAGGTGCACAGCAGTGTTTAGAGCCGGTTAACTAAATCACAGATCTAACATCCTACCACTCGTAGACATTCCTTTGAGCTTAGGCTTAATCAGGATCTGAAAACCCGGTCCCTAAACCTGGTCTCGTTCATAGCATATACAGCACCGTGCAGAAGACCTTTCAGTGAAAAGTACAAGTTCTTCATCTAATTCATCAAACATCACCCTTTGCTTTCTCCTAGCTTCAGGTCTGAGAACATCCACAGGTGTTTCTGTCCATCCTTCCATGGTGAGAAGACACCTCAACACTGTGAGTCTGAAATGATGTGTAGCTGTTCAAGAAGCTCCTCACTGAGAAAAGGAGAAGCAAACACACCAAACAAAGAAGCTGAACACTGGACTGACCACCCCAGAGTCCAGAACCTCAACACCACTGAATGGACTGACCACCCCACAGTCCAGAACCTCAACACCACTGAATGGACTGACCACCCCAGAGTCCAGAACCTCAACATCACTGAAGGGACTGACCACCCCAGAGTCCAGAACCTCAACCCCACTGAATGGACTGACCACCCCAGAGTCCAGTAAGTAGTGCATCATCACCACCACTGTAAACACCATCACCACCACTGTAAACACCATCACCACCACTATAAACACCATCACTATCACCATTATAAACACCATCACCACCACTATAAACACCATCACTATCACCATTATAAACACCATCACCACCACTATAAACACCATCACCACCACTATAAACACCATCACCACCACTATAAACACCATCACCATCACCACTATAAACACCATCACCACCACTATAAACACCATCACTATCACCATTATAAACACCATCACCACCACTATAAATACCATCACCACCACTGTAAACATCATCACCACCACTGTAAACATCAGCACCACTGTAAACACCATCACCACCACTATAAACACCATCACCACCACTATAAATACCATCACCACCACTGTAAACACCATCACCACCACTGTAAACACCATCACCACCACCACTGTAAACACCATCACCTCCACTGTAAACACCATCACCACCACTATAAACACCATCACCACCACTGTAAACACCATCACCACCACTATAAACACCATCACCACCACTGTAAACACCATCACCACCACTATAAACACCATCACCACCACCACTGTAAACACCATCACCACCACCACTATAAACACCATCACCACCACTATAAACACCATCACCACCACCACTATAAACACCATCACCACCACCACTATAAACACCATCACCACCACTATAAACACCATCACCACCACCACTGTAAACACCATCACCACCACCACTGTAAACACCATCACCACCACCACTATAAACACCATCACCACCACTATAAACACCATCACCTCCACTGTAAACACCATCACCACCACTATAAACACCATCACCACCACTGTAAACACAATCACCACCACTATAAACACCATCACCACCACCACTGTAAACACCATCACCACCACCACTATAAACACCATCACCACCACTGTAAACACCATCATTACTACGTACACAACATTTAAACCACTACACACAAAAATAAGCCATGGTAGTTATGAGTGGTTGGTAGTTATGAGTGGTAGGTATGGTAGTTATGAGTGGTAGGTATGGTAGTTATGAGTGGTTGGTAGTTATGAGTGGTAGGTATGGTAGTTATGAGTGGTAGGTATGGTAGTTATGAGTGGTTGGTAGTTATGAGTGGTAGGTATGGTAGTTATGAGTGGTAGGTATGGTAGTTATGAGTGGTTGGTAGGTATGAGTGGTTGGTAGGTATGGTAGTTATGAATGGTTGGTAGTTATGAGTGGTTGGTAGTTATGAGTGGTTGGTAGGTATGAGTGGTTGGTAGGTATGGTAGTTATGAGTGGTTGGTAGTTATGAGTGGTTGGTAGTTATGAGTGGTTGGTAGTTATGAGTGGTAGGTATGGTAGTTATGAGTGGTAGGTATGGTAGTTATGAGTGGTTGGTAGTTATGAGTGGTTGGTAGGTATGAGTGGTTGGTAGGTATGAATGGTTGGTAGGTATGAGTGGTTGGTAGTTATGAGTGGTTGGTAGTTATGAGTGGTTGGTAGGTATGGTAGTTATGAGTGGTTGGTAGGTATGAGTGGTTGGTAGGTATGGTAGTTATGAGTGGTTGGTAGGTATGAGTGGTTGGTAGGTATGAGTGGTTGGTAGTTATGAGTGGTTGGTAGTTATGAGTGGTTGGTAGGTATGATTGGTTGGTAGGTATGAGTGGTTGGTAGTTATGAGTGGTTGGTAGTTATGAGTGGTTGGTAGGTATGGTAGTTATGAGTGGTTGGTAGGTATGAGTGGTTGGTTGTTATGAGTGGTTGGTAGTTATGAGTGGTTGGTAGGTATGGTAGTTATGAGTGGTTGGTAGTTATGAGTGTTTGGTAGTTATGAGTGGTTGGTAGGTATGGTAGGTATGAGTGGTTGGTAGTTATGAGTGGTTGGTAGTTATGAGTGGTTGGTAGGTATGGTAGTTATGAGTGGTTGGTAGTTATGAGTGGTTGGTAGTTATGAGTGGTTGGTAGGTATGGTAGTTATGAGTGGTTGGTAGTTATGAGTGGTTGGTAGGTATGAGTGGTTGGTAGGTATGAGTGGTTGGTAGGTATGGTAGTTATGAGTGGTTGGTAGTTATGAGTGGTTGGTAGGTATGAGTGGTTGGTAGGTATGAATGGTTGGTAGGTATGAGTGCTTGGTAGTTATGAGTGCTTGGTAGTTATGAGTGCTTGGTAGGTATGGTAGTTATGAGTGGTTGGTAGTTATGAGTGGTTGGTAGGTATGAGTGGTTGGTAGGTATGGTAGTTATGAGTGGTTGGGTAGGTATGAGTGGTTGGTAGGTATGGTAGATTATGAGTGGTTGGTAGTTATGAGTGGTTGGTAGTTATGATTGGTTGGTAGGTATGAGTGGGTTGGTAGGTATGGTAGTTTATGAGTGGTTGGTAGTTATGAGTGGTTGGTAGTTATGATGGTTGGTAGGTATGAGTGGTTGGTAGTTTTATGAGTGGTTGGTAGGTATGGTAGTTATGAGTGGTTGGTAGTTTATGAGTGGTTGGTAGTTATGAGTGGTTGGTAGGTAATGGTAGTTATGAGTGGTTGGTAGTTATGAGTGGTTGGTAGGTATGGTAGTTATGAGTGGGTGGTAGTTATGAGTGGTTGTAGGTATGAGTGGTTGTAGGTATGAGTGGTTTGGTAGGTATGGTAGTTATGAGTGGTTGGTAGTTATGAGTGTTGGTAGGTATGAGTGTTGGTAGTATGAGTGGTTGGTAGGTATGGTAGTTATGAGTGGTTGGTAGTATGAGTGGTTGGTAGGTATGGTAGTTATGAGTGGTTGGTTAGTTATGAGTGGTTGGTAGGTTTGAGTGGTTGGTAGGTACTGGTAGTTATGAGTGGTTGGTAGTTATGAGTGGTTGGTAGTTATGAGGTGGTTGGTAGGTATGAGTGGTTGGTAGGTATGAATGGTTGGTAGGTATGAGTGGTTGGTAGTTATGAGTGGTTGGATTTATGAGTGGTTGGTAGGTTGGTAGTAGTTATGAGTGGTTGGTAGGTATGAGTGGTTGGTAGGTATGGTAGTTATGAGTGGTTGGTAGGTATGAGTGGTTGGTAGGTATGAGTGGTTGGTAGTTATGAGTGGTTGGTAGTTATGAGTGGTTGGTAGGTATGGTAGTTATGAGTGGTTGGTAGTTATGAGTGGTTGGTAGTTATGAGTGGTTGGTAGGTATGGTAGTTATGAGTGGTTGGTAGTTATGAGTGGTTGGTAGTTATGAGTGGTTGGTAGGTATGAGTGGTTGGTAGGTATGAATGGTTGGTAGGTATGAGTGGTTGGTAGTTATGAGTGGTTGGTAGTTATGAGTGGTTGGTAGGTATGGTAGTTATGAGTGGTTGGTAGGTATGAGTGGTTGGTAGGTATGGTAGTTATGAGTGGTTGGTAGGTATGAGTGGTTGGTAGGTATGAGTGGTTGGTAGTTCTGAGTGGTTGGTAGTTATGAGTGGTTGGTAGGTATGGTAGTTATGAGTGGTTGGTAGTTATGAGTGGTTGGTAGGTATGATTGGTTGGTAGGTATGATGGTTGGTAGTTATGAGTGGTTGGTAGTTATGAGTGGTTGGTGGTAGGTATGGTAGTTATGAGTGGTTGGTAGGTATGAGTGGTTGGTTGTTATGAGTGGTTGGTAGTTATGAGTGGTTGGTAGGTATGGTAGTTATGAGTGGTTGGTAGGTATGAGTGGTTGGTAGGTATGAGTGGTTGGTAGGTATGGTAGTTATGAGTGGTTGGTAGTTATGAGTGGTTGGTAGGTATGAGTGGTTGGTAGTTATGGTAGTTATGAGTGGTTGGTAGTTATGAGTGGTTGGTAGGTATGAATGGTTGGTAGGTATGGTAGTTATGAGTGGTTGGTAGTTATGAGTGGTTGGTAGTTATGAGTGGTTGGTAGGTATGGTAGTTATGAGTGGTTGGTAGTTATGAGTGGTTGGTACGTATGAGTGGTTGGTAGGTATGAATGGTTGGTAGGTATGAGTGGTTGGTAGTTATGAGTGGTTGGTAGTTATGAGTGGTTGGTAGGTATGGTAGTTATGAGTGGTTGGTAGGTATGAGTGGTGGTAGGTATGGTAGTTATGAGTGGTTGGTAGGTATGAGTGGTTGGTAGGTATGAGTGGTTGGTAGTTCTGAGTGTTTGGTAGTTATGAGTGGTTGGTAGGTATGGTAGTTATGAGTGGTTGGTAGTTATGAGTGGTTGGTAGGTATGATTGGTTGGTAGGTATGAGTGGTTGGTAGTTATGAGTGGTTGGTAGTTATGAGTGGTTGGTAGGTATGGTAGTTATGAGTGGTTGGTAGGTATGAGTGGTTGGTAGGTATGGTAGTTATGAGTGGTTGGTAGGTATGAGTGGTTGGTTGTTATGAGTGGTTGGTAGTTATGAGTGGTTGGTAGGTATGGTAGTTATGAGTGGTTGGTAGGTATGAGTGGTTGGTAGGTATGAGTGGTTGGTAGGTATGGTAGTTATGAGTGGTTGGTAGTTATGAGTGGTTGGTAGTTATGAGTGGTTGGTAGTTATGAGTGGTTGGTAGGTATGAGTGGTTGGTAGGTATGAATGGTTGGTAGGTATGAGTGGTTGGTAGTTATGAGTGGTTGGTAGTTATGAGTGGTTGGTAGGTATGGTAGTTATGAGTGGTTGGTAGGTATGAATGGTTGGTGGGTATGGTATTTATGAGTGGTTGGTAGTTATGAGTGGTTGGTAGTTATGAGTGGTTGGTAGGTATGAGTGGTTGGTAGGTATGATAGTTATGAGTGGTTGGTAGTTATGAGTGGTTGGTAGTTATGAGTGGTTGGTAGTTATGAGTGGTTGGTAGGTATGGTAGGTATGAGTGGTTGGTAGTTATGAGTGGTTGGTAGTTATGAGAAATGGTAGGTATGGTAGGTATGAGTGGTTGGTAGTTATGAGTGGTTGGTAGTTATGAGTGGTTGGTAGGTATGCTAGGTATGAGTGGTTGGTAGTTATGAGTGGTTGGTAGTTATGAGTGGTTGGTAGGTATAGTAGGTATGAGTGGTTGGTAGTTATGAGTGGTTGGTAGTTATGAGTGGTTGGTAGGTATGGTAGGTATGAGTGGTTGGTAGTTATGAGTGGTTGGTAGTTATGAGTGGTTGGTAGGTATGGTAGTTATGAGTGGTTGGTAGTTGTGAGTGGTTGGTAGTTATGAGTGGTTGGTAGGTATGGTAGGTATGAGTGGTTGGTAGTTATGAGTGGTTGGTAGGTATGGTAGTTATGAGTGGTTGGTAGTTATGAGTGGTTGGTAGTTATGAGTGGTTGGTAGTTATGAGTGGTTGGTAGGTATGGTAGTTATGAGTGGTTGGTAGTTGTGAGTGGTTGGTAGTTATGAGTGGTTGGTAGTTATGAGTGGTTGGTAGGTATGGTAGTTATGAGTGGTTGGTAGTTATGAGTGTTTGGTAGTTATGAGTGGTTGGTAGGTATGGTAGGTATGAGTGGTTGGTAGTTATGAGTGGTTGGTAGTTATGAGTGGTTGGTAGGTATGGTAGTTATGAGTGGTTGGTAGTTATGAGTGGTTGGTAGTTATGAGTGGTTGGTAGGTATGGTAGTTATGAGTGGTTGGTAGTTATGAGTGGTTGGTAGTTGTGAGTGGTTGGTAGGTATGGTAGTTATGAGTGGTTGGTAGTTATGAGTGGTTGGTAGTTGTGAGTGGTTGGTAGGTATGGTAGTTATGAGTGGTTGGTAGTTGTGAGTGGTTGGTAGTTATGAGTGGTTGGTAGTTATGAGTGGTTGGTAGGTATGGTAGTTATGAGTGGTTGGTAGTTATGAGTGGTAGGTATGGTAGTTATGAGTGGTTGGTAGTTATGAGTGGTTGGTAGTTATCAGTGGTTGGTAGGTATGAGTGGTTGGTAGGTATGGTAGGTATGAGTGGTTGGTAGTTATGAGTGGTAGGTATGGTAGTTATGAGTGGTTGGTAGTTATGAGTGGTTGGTAGTTATCAGTGGTTGGTAGGTATGAGTGGTTGGTAGTTATGAGTGGTTGGTAGTTATGAGTGGTTGGTAGGTATGGTAGGTATGAGTGGTTGGTAGTTATCAGTGGTTGGTAGGTATGGTAGATATGAGTGGTTGGTAGTTGTGAGTGGTTGGTAGTTATGAGTGGTTGGTAGGTTGGTAGTTATGAGTGGTTGGTAGTTATGAGTGGTTGGTAGTTGTGAGTGGTTGGTAGTTATGAGTGGTTGGTAGTTATGAGTGGTTGGTAGTTATGAGTGGTTGGTAGGTATGAGTGGTTGGTAGTTATGAGTGGTTGGTAGTTATGAGTGGTTGGTAGGTATGGTAGGTATGAGTGGTTGGTAGTTATGAGTGGTTGGTAGTTATGAGTGGTTGGTAGGTATGGTAGGTATGAGGTGGTTGGTAGTTATGAGTGGTTGGTAGTTATGAGTGGTTGGTAGGTATGGTAGTTATGAGTGGTTGGTAGTTATGAGTGGTTGGTAGGTATGAGTGGTTGGTAGTTATGAGTGGTTGGTAGTTATGAGTGGTTGGTAGTTGTGAGTGGTTGGTAGTTATGAGTGGTTGGTAGTTATGAGTGGTTGGTAGGTATGAGTGGTTGGTAGTTATGAGTGGTAGGTATGGTAGTTATGAGTGGTTGGTAGTTATGAGTGGTAGGTATGGTAGTTATGAGTGGTTGGTAGGTATGAGTGGTTGGTAGTTATGAGTGGTAGGTATGGTAGTTATGAGTGGTTGGTAGTTATGAGTGGTTGGTAGTTATGAGTGGTTGGTAGTTATGAGTGGTAGGTATGGTAGTTGTGAGTGGTTGGTAGTTATGAGTGGTTGGTAGTTATGAGTGGTTGGTAGTTGTGAGTGGTTGGTAGTTATGAGTGGTTGGTAGGTATGGTAGGTATGAGTGGTTGGTAGTTATGAGTGGTTGGTAGTTATGAGTGGTTGGTAGGTATGGTAGGTATGAGTGGTTGGTAGTTATGAGTGGTTGGTAGTTATGAGTGGTTGGTAGTTGTGAGTGGTTGGTAGTTATGAGTGGTTGGTAGTTATGAGTGGTTGGTAGTTATGAGTGGTTGGTAGGTATGGTAGGTATGAGTGGTTGGTAGTTATGAGTGGTTGGTAGTTATGAGTGGTTGGTAGGTATGGTAGGTATGAGTGGTTGGTAGTTATGAGTGGTTGGTAGTTGTGAGTGGTTGGTAGTTATGAGTGGTTGGTAGTTATGAGTGGTTGGTAGTTGTGAGTGGTTGGTAGTTATGAGTGGTTGGTAGTTATGAGTGGTTGGTAGGTATGGTAGGTATGAGTGGTTGGTAGTTATGAGTGGTTGGTAGTTATGAGTGGTTGGTAGGTATGGTAGGTATGAGTGGTTGGTAGTTATGAGTGGTTGGTAGTTGTGAGTGGTTGGTAGTTATGAGTGGTTGGTAGTTATGAGAAAGGTGTTGATTACATGTTATAAAAAGAATTTTGAAGCATTAAAAAATCTAATTAAATGTGTCATCCGGAAACCACCAGGATGGAGCCTGAACTTCTCCTCATTTTTCTGATGGCATCGCTCCTGTTCCTGCTCCCTGGGTGTCTCGCGTTCCTGCTGCCATATAATTATGCACATAATTTTGGACTAAATACGAATAATTATAAAGATTCAAAACTAATTAAAAATCTGGACACACCTCATTGACTATCTATGTTTATAGTTATAAAGGTGTTTAGATGTGAATGTGCTGAGAGACGAGTGTAAACAGTGAAGTTGGAGCCCATGTACACAAATATTACTAAATCAAACATTTGAGTGTATTTAAATGTAAAAATGAGAATGTATATTTTTATAAGAGCTATAAAACCACCAAACCTGTTTATCAGAACAAGATCTCAGCATCTACACTATCTTCTTCAGTCCTGTTAGAGAAGCAGCTCATGTGGCTCCTCATGAAGCTGCTGGTCAGAATGTTCAAAGTATGTAAACCTGCATCAGAGCAAATGAGCTCATTTCTAAAAGACCCTCTAAACATTCTTTAAACACAACCAGATGTTTAATTCTGCTCCAGTAATAATTCCATACCGACTATTCTATAGTTCTGATCTCCTCACACTTATTCACTAATATTATTACTATTAATAGAGTACTCATAAGGAGAACCTGGGGAGGTGTGTCCAAACTTTTGACTGATAGAGTTTTTAATTAAGCTAGTTTTTCTTTATTAAATTATAATAATACTGAAAGAGTATCAGTGGAGAAGCTCCTGTACTGGTACACTGTGGTTCAGGGCTCTTTGTCTCTCAGCGCTGCTTCAAATAAAGTTGCTTCAAACAAACAAGGTGACGTCACTGTGCGATGGCTGCTAGCGGTACCGCGGTGTCGGTTCTGACTCCAAACGGACGAAGACAGACAGTAAAGGTGTCTCCGAACACTCCGCTCCTTCAGGTAAACACTCCGCTCCTTCAGGTAAACACTCCGCTCCTTCAGGTAAACACTCCCGGCCTGGTGTGGAGCTGCTGTGTGTGTTTATCTGGGAGTGTTTGTGAACAGAAGCTGCTCCTGTAGCTCCGTTAGCTCCGTTAGCTTAGCACTGCTGCTCTGTGAGTCAGTAGAATTTAAACTCTCACTCTTTTAACTCCAGGTTCTGGAAGAAGTCTGTCAGAAACACGGCTTTAACCCAGACGAACACGGACTGAAGTGAGTGCTCTTTCAGCTGCCGGGAAGATTTAGTAGTGTTTGTTTTATTAAAATGGTTTAATGCTAACTAACAGCTATTTTCCTGTGTTTCTATATTTCTATAGTTCTATATTTCTGTATTTCTATAGTTCTGTATTTGTATAGTTCTGTATTTGTATAGTTCTGTATTTGCATAGTTCTATACTTCTGTATTTCTTTATTTGTATATTTCTATATTTCTGTATTTCTATATTTCTATATTTGTATAGTTCTATATTTCTATATATCTATATTTCTGGTTGGGTTACCAGTAAAATCAGACTACTTTGCTGGAACAGCTCAACTCATTGCTTTCTGAACTTATCTGCTTGTTATTCCACCTTAAATGATGCAGGAGTTCCATTCTGGCTCCTCAGTTAGCTTCATATTCCAATTCCCTTTTCCACATTTAAGATGGATTTGAATTAGAAGCTAACTTCATCCACGTCTGTCATCGTGATCATTATAGATTTTAATAAAGCATCACACAGTGTTTAAGATATTTCTTCTATAATTTCATATTATAGTGTTTACAGATATAGCCCGAACCGCTGTACTAGTTTACTGCTGTCATATAATAAATTATAGAGCCCCTGAGCTGGCTTTTGATTTTTTTTAAACATTGGTGGTCTCAGTATACGAATTGGTGACCTTAATTTGTTAATTAATTTGCTAATTTTCCGTATAATAATCTGTGGCATCAGTGTACTGGTTAACTACAGTGATTAGTGGTCTCAGTATTTCAGTTCTTGGCCTCCAGTTAATACCCTGGATATATGAATTCATAGCCTCAGCATCAAATCAGAGCCAAGTTAGTCACATATATAGTCATATAGATTATATAAGAGTAGGATAACTGAAATATTTATATTAGAAATATATATTAAGGCAAGATAAGCATACTTATTAGTGATCACTGTATATAAATTTGTATGCTTAATGTACTAGTTTCAAGTTTCAAGTTTATTTGTCATTTGCACATCATGTCAGGACATAACATGCATTGAAATGTTTGGGGTGAGACTCAGATAAACTCTACAGCAGGGCAGCATTATAATGTAAAACAGTGCAAACACACAATAAATAGACAATATTAAAGTAAAAAAAAGCTAAAAATATACATATAGTTATACTGAAATATATAAAGGACTATACAAAACATACACAAGATATATACAAAGGATATACAGGAGGGTCATCTGTGAAAAATGTTGCATAGGCAGGTTCTAAGTAGATATATTCATTAAAGTGACTTAGTGATATTAATATTAATATAAGTGATATTAAGTGATATTAATCACTTAGTGATACTAATATGTGTTGTTTAATATAAAAATTAATATGCCACACCTTTTAAAAATGGTTACCATGTTCCTTTATGGACCGTGTAATCAACAGCTCGGTACGTTCAGTATACGTGTAAGTCGTGTCTGTGAGTGTTTCCAGCGCGTGTGTCTGTTTTACACCTGAGAGTTTAGAGCTTATCTGCTGCTGGCGTGTGTCCTTTGTAGGTGTGTAAGAAAATATCAAATATTGAATATCAGGATATTATATTTAGTGATACTGTATCAATTCTCAAAAACACAGTATTGATACACAGATTCCTGGCAGACAGTGAATCTGTGTATGTTGTGTTTAAACCTCTGACCACTAGGTGTCAGTGTTGTAATCCCGTTTTCAGCTCCACTCCAACATTAACAAGCAGCACAAGGGTGCAGTGTTATTGTAAACATTGATAAACCTGTTCATACAGTGGAGTGTTTTAATAGTAGGATTTGAAAAGTCACAGTAAATCACTTTACTTGTGGTATCACAGTAATCTATGATGTATCATGATGCGTATTGTATCGCCAGGTTCTTGCCCACACACAGCCCTAGTCCTTTGTGCTGAGAGGTTTTTGCCCCAGTGCTTTGTGTCAGTCCTCGAACTGTGTGTGACTCTTTATCCACAGGTTTCAGAGGAATGTTCTGGATCTGACGCAGCAGTGGAGGTTCGCCAGTCTGCCAAATAATGCCAAGCTGGAAGTGGTGCCCAGCGCTCGCCAGCGGGGAGCAGCAGCCGAGAGCGCGGTGGGTTGTTCGTCCGTGCGACTGTTCCCTTCACTGTCCACTTTGTGATGAGAGTCGCTGTAGCGTCCTCTCTTCTCTGATTGGCTGATGGAGCGAGCAGGAGTGTAATTCAGTGTAGGGTGTGAGGAGATGTTTTTGGGCTCATTAGAAGAAAATAAAGATCTTTAATGTAATTGATTATCGTTGTTGATTAAAATACTACTGCACAAAGATCAGGCTCACAACCATCGTCCAATCAGAATGCTGAGCAGGACAAACAGATGTACTCACTTTTTTATTAAGTGTGTTTTTATTCATTAGAGTGTCTGTTTTGATTGTTTATCTATCTGCATGTTTGATTGGCCATCATGTGGAGGTATCATGTCAGTTATTATATTTAAATTGTTGTTATTATTATTATTATTATTATAATTATTATTATAAATATTAGGATATTTATACCAGAATATGTGATCTCATGATTTACTGAACAATTCTATTCAAGCAGAGATTCCGCATCCCAGTGTAGCAGGAATGGAATGATGTTTGTTTGAAAGCCAGCCTGAAGATTTTAAACGTTGTTCACTCTGCTTAATTAATTAATATTACATTCATATGTAGTGCGAATATATATATAAAAATTTACATGGTCAAAAGTATATGGACGCTTCTCATTGTTAGGTTCGGATTTCTGCCACACCCACTAATAGCACGTGTGTATAATTAATCAGGTAGTCCTGCAGTCTCCATAGACAAACACAACTTTAACTCTTAATAAGAATTTCAGTACAATTTGTGATGTTAACAGATTTCCTCCCATGATGCCCTGGAATAGATTAAAACCCTAAAAGTCCTTCACTGGTACTATCTTACATCTTGGCTTTACAAACATGGTTACAGGTCAGTTAACTCAGTTGTTTGATATGTAGTGTGAATCAAAAGTCTTAGGACACCCTTTTCTTTCAGAAGTAATGGCGTATCTGGATACCACAGCAACTAACGGGGGAGGGTATGTAGCAGGTCAAAGAAGAAGCGTCTCAGAAATCGATTGATTGATGTAATCAGATTTACAATATCACTCGGGGTTCAAACGTTATCAACATAGTTACAACAACCACATTGAACACCATGTTCAGTGGGCTGTTTCTGGTGCTGAACACAGATCTGAAGGTCCAGTTCAGCACCGGACACAGCACACTGAGCATGACCTGCTACATGACCATGAGCTGATTGGAAAAACTTACCGAATTGGATCAAGGGCAGCTTTCAAGATGGCGGCCATATTTGGGACATACCCTAAAAGATAGGCCCCCTCACCCGTTACCTGCTGGGCCTTTACTTAACGGTCTGTCACTGAAGGTTAAATATTTAAGTTTGTTAACTTGAATTCTCTTGTATTGTAATTAGACTGGAGGTGTTTAAAACTCTGTTTGTTTGGGGTAAAGATTTTCAGGAGGTTTAGAAGTTAAGCAGGTGTAAATGGTTTTGCTGTATCAGCATCACACAGTGTAAGAACAGCTCCGTGTGGAGCCTTGATCCAGAGTGAGACCATCTGAGATACTCTTAGATTCCATAGCATTGCTTAATTAATTAATTTTGGTATTATTATTATTATGATTATTATATGATTTCTAGTTATTATTTTATTTAATTAGTAGTATTATTAGTGTTTAAGCTCAGTGAGATTGTGTAGAGTATGATTCTGGGTTAGTGAGAGAGTGTTGTGGTGTCTGGTTCTCCTGTCGGGTGGTGTTCAGTACTCTGAGTGCTGACGGACTCGGACCGGGGTGAGGTGGGTGAGGTGGTGAAGGTCTGTGTTTGGGAGTGTGTGTTGGTGAGGTAGCTCTGTGTGAGGGAGTGTCAGCGTGGTGTGCTCTGTGGTGGGGTGCGTGAGAGGAAGTGTTTAGAGCCGGAGTGCTGTGTGGTAGATTACTTCACCAGCTCGCTGTCCAGAGCACAACGTGAGCTTTACTGCTCATAAAGATAATCAGCTCCGTCACCACTCTCTGTTCTTACACACACACACTTACACACTCATACCTATACTTACACACTCACACACACACACACACACACACACACACACACATACATACACACTAACACACACACTGCAGCAGAGCTGCTCATAAAGATAATCAGCTCCGTCACCACTCTCTGTTCTTACACACACACACTTACACACTCATACCTATACTTACACACTCACACACACACACACACACACACACATACATACACACTAACACACACACATACATACACACTAACACACACACTGCAGCAGAGCTGCTCATAAAGATAATCAGCTCCGTCACCACTCTCTGTTCTTACGCACACACACTTACACACTCATACCTATACTTACACACACACACACACACACACACACACACACACACACACACACATACATACACACTAACACACACACTGCAGCAGAGCTGCTCATAAAGATAATCAGCTCCGTCACCACTCTCTGTTCTTACACACACACACTTACACACTCATACCTATACTTACACACTCACACACACACACACACACACACACACACACACACACACACACACACACACACATACATACACACTAACACACACACATACATACACACTAACACACACACTGCAGCAGAGCTGCTCATAAAGATAATCAGCTCCGTCACCACTCTCTGTTCTTACACACACACACACTTACACACTCATACCTATACTTACACACTCACACACACACTCTTACATACACACTAACACACACACACACACATACATACACACTAACACACACACATACATACACACTAACACACACACTGCAGCAGAGCTGCTCATAAAGATAATCAGCTCCGTCACCACTCTCTGTTCTTACGCACACACACTTACACACTCATACCTATACTTACACACACACACACACACACACACACACTAACACACACATACATACACACTAACACACACACATACATACACACTAACACACACACTGCAGCAGAGCCGCTCATAAAGATAATCAGCTCCGTCACCACTCTCTGTTCTTACGCACACACACTTACACACTCATACCTATACTTACACACACACACACACACACACACACATACATACACACTAACACACACACATACATACACACTAACACACACACTGCAGCAGAGCTGCTCATAAAGATAATCAGCTCCGTCACCACTCTCTGTTCTTACGCACACACACTTACACACTCATACCTATACTTACACACACACACACACACACACACACACACACACACACTAACACACACATACATACACACTAACACACACACATACATACACACTAACACACACACTGCAGCAGAGCCGCTCATAAAGATAATCAGCTCCGTCACCACTCTCTGTTCTTACGCACACACACTTACACACTCAACCTATACTTACACACACACACACACACACACACACACACACACACACTAACACACACACATACATACACACTAACACACACACTGCAGCAGAGCTGCTCATAAAGATAATCAGCTCCGTCACCACTCTCTGTTCTTACGCACACACACTTACACACTCATACCTATACTTACACACACACACACACACACACACACACTAACACACACATACATACACACTAACACACACACATACATGCACACTAACACACACACTGCAGCAGAGCTGCTCATAAAGATAATCAGCTCCGTCACCACTCTCTGTTCTTACGCACACACACTTACACACTCATACCTATACTTACACACTCACACACACACACACACACACACACACACACACTAACACACACATACATACACACTAACACACATACTCATACCTATACTCTCACACTCACACTCACACTCTGTCTCTCTCTCTCTCTCTCTCTGTCTCTCTCTCTCTCTCTCTCTCTCTGTGTTGGTGTAATTGGGCGTCCCGGTACTGGTCCTGTAACCGGGCCTGGCTGGGTGGGTGTGGTATCCTTTTCAAGTTCTCCTCGGAGAGCTCCGTAAACAGGCCTGCGTCTGGACTGTGTCACTGAGAGTCTTCTCAGGAGTGGACCGGAGTGGAAGGTTCTGAACGGAGAGGAACGGACACATCTGCCCAACAGGTTGTTGTAACCCCCCCGCGCCCCCCGCCCCAGCTCCCCCCGCCCCAGCTCCCCCTGACCCAGCTCCCCCCGCCCCAGCTCCCCCCGCCCCAGCTCCCCCCGCCCCAGCTCCCCCCGCCCCAGCTCCCCCCGCCCCAGCTCCCCCCGACCGGGCCTCGTATTGGTTGCAGATGACGAGTTGTTTGTAGAAGAAGCTAATTGCTTCAAGGCGGGACAGAAGCCCGTCTCTGTGGTCCAGGGCTTTTTCTGTTTTAACCTTGTCTTGAACCTGGAGTTCAGATTCTGAACCTGGGCCTGAAGGACAGGTGCACCTTCTCCTCTTCCTCAGTGATGGAGTCACGCTCAGCAGCCTGAGGACACCTGTTCCTCCAGAGTCTTCTACTGCTGGACTTAATGAAGAGTTAGTACTGCAGTAACAGGAACATAGCTGTGAGGATTTGATTGAGTGTTAGTGAGGTCAGGTACTGGTGTTGAACATTGCTGTGAGGATTTGATTGACAGCGGTCGTGCACCTGAGTGCTGTGGTTCTGGGATGCTGTCACTGCTGGCACAGCTCCAGCTCTCGGACACGCAGGAACTTGTTTATTGCTGCTCTGCCGCTATTAATCAGTGTCTTGTGATTTATCTCTTTGATCTTTGTCCCTCTGTGCTGTTTGTGTTGTTTGTTTACCGTGTGGGTAAATAAGCTGAATAAATAAACACAGCACGTTGTGGGTCTTTTTTTAAACTCTTGGACGGCGGTGGAGATGTTTGCGTGGTGGGTATGTAGGTATGTGGGTTTGGAGGGTTGCTGCTTGGTTTTTGAAGGTCAGGGTAATGAGGTCAGGACCAGGTTCGAGGTTAATGACATCATCGGTCAGCTGGCCTCTGTCGTCCATGTGTGCCGACCGGGCCACCCACAGCCAAACACATAACACCGGGTGTTGTAGATAGTTGTCAGGTTTACGCTCCGCATCTGAAACATGTGTCGGGCCGGTCCGTCTGTGGAGCGCAGTGACGGACACGCCGGCCCGGTCTGCACACGGCCCGGTCTGCACACGGCCCGGTCTGCACACGGCCCGGTCTCGGAGGTCAGCGCTGGTTTAACTGCACAGGTTTGTTGTGAAGTAGGTTTATTGTTAAGTTCTTGCTCGTTGTGTTTCTGTTTCTGTAGGTTATATACTACAGATTATACCGTGTGTCATATACGGGATCAGGTCCTCGTTTTCAGAGAGGAGCAGAAACACGGATACACTTAAACCCAGTCTTGAAAACTGGGCCTTACTGTCCAGTTTATTACATTAGCATAACTTGTTGTGTATAAAGTAATAAACATCATATTATACAATAATCTTATTCCTATAATATAAGTCCTTACTGATGCTCGGGTGACTTTGGTTCTCACTGTGTCTCGGTGTTAAGTCTGGTTTAAACTCTGTGTGTTTGAAGTGATGTAACCGTCACTGCCCACATACCTCTCTGCATCAGCTCCGTTGACATGGTTGCTGAGCAACATGTCCAGTAGAGGGCAGTACGGAGTAAATCAGGCATGTCTGCGTTGGAGGATCTCGTAGTTCTGTATCTACTTCAAAAATATAACCAATATATTTATAACCAACTCGCACAACAATCTTCAAACGGTCCCGTCGTCTCTTCGTCATGTTTGTGTGGAGGTGTTTGTGTCTTGCGCTGCCCCCCCCTGGTCTGCAGCGGTATTGCTCCGTCACGTCCGTATCAGTAAGCTTTCTGAAAACGTCCGTTATAAACTAAACTGTTTTTTTTAACTGGTTAAACTGGTTTAGTTGAGCTGGTTGGCCGACTTTATCAGTTAACAAGTGTTGTGCCGAAATCCAACTCCCCACCAAAATCCGACTCCCACAGAGAATCAGACGCTTCATTTACACTCGTGATTTCAATTCGGTTGTTTGTGGGTCAATAATAATCAATCTTTCATTTTCCTCACAGCAAACAGACCAACAGCACCTACAGCCACACTCAGACACTAATCTCTCTCCACACTCAGACACTAATCTCTCTCCACACTCAGAGACTAATCTCTCTCCACACTCAGAGACTAATCTCTCTCCACACACACAGAGACTAATCTCTCTCCACACACAGAGACTAATCTCTCTCCACACTCAGACACTAATCTCTCTCCACACACAGAGACTAATCTCTCTCCACACACAGACACTAATCTCTCTCCACACTCAGACACTAATCTCTCTCCACACACAGAGACTAATCTCTCTCCACACACAGACACTAATCTCTCTCCACACACAGACACTAATCTCTCTCCACACTCAGACACTAATCTCTCTCCACACTCAGACACTAATCTCTCTCCACACTCAGAGACTAATCTCTCTCCACACTCAGACACTAATCTCTCTCCACACACAGAGACTAATCTCTCTCCACACACAGAGACTAATCTCTCTCCACACTCAGAGACTAATCTCTCTCCACACACACAGAGACTAATCTCTCTCCACACTCAGACACTAATCTCTCTCCACACACACAGAGACTAATCTCTCTCCACACTCAGACACTAATCTCTCTCCACACTCAGACACTAATCTCTCTCCACACTCAGACACTAATCTCTCTCCACACACACAGAGACTAATCTCTCTCCACACTCAGACACTAATCTCTCTCCACACTCAGAGACTAATCTCTCTCCACACACAGACACTAATCTCTCTCCACACTCAGACACTAATCTCTCTCCACACACAGACACTAATCTCTCTCCACACACAGACACTAATCTCTCTCCACACTCAGAGACTAATCTCTCTCCACACACAGAGACTAATCTCTCTCCACACACACAGAGACTAATCTCTCTCCACACTCAGACACTAATCTCTCTCCACACACAGACACTAATCTCTCTCCACACTCAGACACTAATCTCTCTCCACACTCAGACACTAATCTCTCTCCACACACAGACACTAATCTCTCTCCACACACACAGAGACTAATCTCTCTCCACACACACAGAGACTAATCTCTCTCCACACACAGAGACTAATCTCTCTCCACACACAGACACTAATCTCTCTCCACACTCAGAGACTAATCTCTCTCCACACTCAGACACTAATCTCTCTCCACACACAGACACTAATCTCTCTCCACACACACAGAGACTAATCTCTCTCCACACTCAGAGACTAATCTCTCTCCACACTCAGAGACTAATCTCTCTCCACACACAGACACTAATCTCTCTCCACACACAGACACTAATCTCTCTCCACACTCAGACACTAATCTCTCTCCACACACAGACACTAATCTCTCTCCACACACACAGAGACTAATCTCTCTCCACACTCAGAGACTAATCTCTCTCCACACACAGAGACTAATCTCTCTCCACACACAGACACTAATCTCTCTCCACACTCAGAGACTAATCTCTCTCCACACTCAGAGACTAATCTCTCTCCACACACAGACACTAATCTCTCTCCACACTCAGAGACTAATCTCTCTCCACACTCAGACACTAATCTCTCTCCACACACAGACACTAATCTCTCTCCACACACAGACACTAATCTCTCTCCACACTCAGACACTAATCTCTCTCCACACTCAGAGACTAATCTCTCTCCACACTCAGACACTAATCTCTCTCCACACACAGACACTAATCTCTCTCCACACACAGACACTAATCTCTCTCCACACACAGAGACTAATCTCTCTCCACACTCAGAGACTAATCTCTCTCCACACACAGAGACTAATCTCTCTCCACACTCAGACACTAATCTCTCTCCACACACAGACACTAATCTCTCTCCACACACACAGAGACTAATCTCTCTCCACACACACAGAGACTAATCTCTCTCCACACACAGAGACTAATCTCTCTCCACACACAGAGACTAATCTCTCTCCACACTCAGAGAATAATCTCTCTCCACACTCAGACACTAATCTCTCTCCACACTCAGAGACTAATCTCTCTCCACACACAGAGACTAATATCCCTCCACACTCAGAGACTAATCTCTCTCCACACTCAGAGACTAATCTCTCTCCACACACAGAGACTAATCTCTCTCCACACTCAGAGACTAATCTCTCTCCACACTCAGAGACTAATCTCTCTCCACACTCAGACACTAATCTCTCTCCACACACAGAGACTAATCTCTCTCCACACACAGAGACTAATCTCTCTCCACACACAGAGACTAATCTCTCTCCACACACAGAGACTAATCTCTCTCCACACACAGACACTAATCTCTCTCCACACACAGAGACTAATCTCTCTCCACACTCAGAGACTAATCTCTCTCCACACACAGAGACTAATCTCTCTCCACACACAGACACTAATCTCTCTCCACACACAGAGACTAATCTCTCTCCACACTCAGAGACTAATCTCTCTCCACACACAGAGACGAATCTCTCTCCACACACAGACACTAATCTCTCTCCACACACAGAGACTAATCTCTCTCCACACACAGACACTAATCTCTCTCCACACACAGAGACTAATCTCTCTCCACACTCAGACACTAATCTCTCTCCACACACAGAGACTAATCTCTCTCCACACACAGACACTAATCTCTCTCCACACACAGACACTAATCTCTCTCCACACACAGACACTAATCTCTCTCCACACTCAGACACTAATCTCTCTCCACACTCAGACACTAATCTCTCTCCACACACAGAGACTAATCTCTCTCCACACACAGAGACTAATCTCTCTCCACACTCAGACACTAATCTCTCTCCACACACAGACACTAATCTCTCTCCACACTCAGAGACTAATCTCTCTCCACACTCAGAGACTAATCTCTCTCCACACTCAGACACTAATCTCTCTCCACACACAGAGACTAATCTCTCTCCACACACAGACACTAATCTCTCTCCACACTCAGAGACTAATCTCTCTCTCCACACTCAGAGACTAATCTCTCTCCACACACACAGAGACTAATCTCTCTCCACACACAGAGACTAATCTCTCTCCACACACAGAGACTAATCTCTCTCCACACACAGAGACTAATCTCTCTCCACACACAGACACTAATCTCTCTCCACACACACAGAGACTAATCTCTCTCCACACACAGAGACTAATCTCTCTCCACACTCAGACACTAATCTCTCTCCACACACAGAGACTAATCTCTCTCCACACTCAGAGACTAATCTCTCTCCACACACAGAGACTAATCTCTCTCCACACTCAGGGACTAATCTCTCTCCACACTCAGAGACTAATCTCTCTCCACACTCAGAGACTAATCTCTCTCCACACTCAGAGACTAATCTCTCTCCACACACAGAGACGAATCTCTTTCCACACACAGAGACTAATCTCTCTCCACACTCAGACACTAATCTCTCTCCACACACAGAGACTAATCTCTCTCCACACACAGAGACTAATCTCTCTCCACACTCAGAGACTAATCTCTCTCAACACACACAGACTAATATCCCTCCACACTCAGAGACTAATCTCTCTCCACACTCAGAGACTAATCTCTCTCCACACTCAGAGACTAATCTCTCTCCACACTCAGAGACTAATATCCCTCCACACTCAGAGACTAATATCTCTCCACACACACAGACTAATATCTCTCCACACACACAGACTAATATCTCTCCACACACAGACTAATATCTCTCCACACACAGAGACTAATCTCTCTCCACACACAGAGACTAATCTCTCTCCACACTCAGAGACTAATCTCTCTCCACACTCAGAGACTAATCTCTCTCCACACTCAGAGACTAATCTCTCTCCACACTCAGACACTAATCTCTCTCCACACTCAGAGACTAATCTCTCTCCACACACAGACACTAATCTCTCTCCACACACAGAGACTAATCTCTCTCCACACACAGAGACTAATCTCTCTCCACACTCAGACACTGATCTCTCTCCACACACAGAGACTGATCTCTCTCCACACACAGAGACTGATCTCTCTCCACACACAGACACTAATCTCTCTCCACACACAGAGACTAATCTCTCTCCACACACAGAGACTAATCTCTCTCCACACTCAGAGACTAATCTCTCTCCACACACAGACACTAATCTCTCTCCACACACAGAGACTAATCTCTCTCCACACACAGAGACTAATCTCTCTCCACACACAGAGACTAATCTCTCTCCACACACAGAGACTAATCTCTCTCCACACACAGACACTAATCTCTCTCCACACACAGAGACTAATCTCTCTCCACACTCAGAGACTAATCTCTCTCCACACTCAGAGACTAATATCCCTCCACACTCAGAGACTAATATCTCTCCACACACACAGACTAATATCTCTCCACACACACAGACTAATATCTCTCCACACACAGACTAATATCTCTCCACACACAGAGACTAATCTCTCTCCACACACAGAGACTAATCTCTCTCCACACACAGAGACTAATCTCTCTCCACACACAGAGACTAATCTCTCTCCACACTCAGACACTAATCTCTCTCCACACACAGAGACTAATCTCTCTCCACACATCAGACACCATCTACTGTAAGAACTTTCTGTGAGGAGCTTTTAGAGGTGGACGTCTGGTTCCATTCACCACCACTGTGAACAGATCTGACTGGATCTAGAACAGAGAGCTTTTCTCTGTGTTCTGTCTGTTTAACTGTTTAATGATACAGAAATTTAGAATTTGCTGAAATTCCCCTTTCAGACATTCCGAAATGTAGAAGTGTTGATCATCAGTTGTTCACGTGTGTATTCGTTAAATCAGCGCCGTAGAAAGAAAAGCTGGTCTGATCTGTTAAGTGTGTGTGTGTGTGTGTGTGTGTGTGTGTGTGTGTGTTTTCAGGTCCGGATTGCTCTGCAGTTAGAAGATGGATCTCGACTCCAGGGGTCTTTCTCCAGTGGTCAGAGTCTGTGGGAGCTGCTCAAGCACTTTCCCCAGACCAGGTGTGTTCAGAGTGATGTCGGTGTCAGTGTGTGTTTTTTCACTCATCAATTTAATTATATTCCTATATTACAGTCTATATGCCTGTTGATGTGTTTATATATATATATATTTACACTGTGATCTGAAATAATAATGCTCTGTTTCCTTTGATGTTTCTTTGATTTACTTAATAAAACTATAAGTTACGTCTCACAGATGTAGGACACACACGCAGATCTCACTCACACTCGTCTGTGGACGCTCGGCCTCACTCACTGACCTGCTCTACAGAGACTCGTAAAAGAGCTGAAGCATGACGTATTCAAATCTTACTCAGTCTGAGTCAGTCTCTCAGTCTGAGTCAGTCTCTCAGTCTGAGTCAGTCTCTCAGTCTGAGTCACGGTTACTAAGCTACTCACTGATTCGGTGGTGTGCGTTTATTTAATAATGTTTATTAAAGGAACAAAATCATTTTAATATTTTTTCTATTGTGTGTTTCTGAGTGCAGACCTCAACACACACACACACACACACACACACACACACACACACACACACACACACACACACACACACACACAGACAAGTATGCTCCTGGATGCCACTAGAGGGAGCAAGTGAGTTCCACCCAACACTAGACCCTCTAAAATCCGTGGAAACACGGTTAATAAGTTCTGATTAAAACTGATTAGTCTGAATTAGTTCAGAGTGTGTGTGTGTGTGTGTGTCTCCTCATCTTTGTTTTGGTTTTTCTGTTTTACAGGGTATCTGAGCTGGAGGTTCCAGGACCTACACCAGTGTGTGTGTACATGAGAGACGAGGTACGATGGCTTGCTTCTGAATCCTCATCCTCCACGAATGTGATGTGATATGGTGTTCACATTTGAGTGTGTGTGTGTGTGTGTGTGTGTGTGTGTGTGTGTGTGTGTGTGTAGATCAGTGGGCAGGAAGCTCTTGAGAAGACCACTCTGAGGTCACTGGGGCTGACTGGAGGGAGTGCCATACTGAGGTCAGACATGTTCACTGTTAGCTCGTTAATAATGAACACACGCTCAGGATCTCTCTCTCTCTCTCTCTCTCTCTCTCTCTCTCTCTCTCTCTCAGGTGTAGTGGGGGTCTCTGTAACTGTAAATAAAACTGAAAGTTTCTCATATCGGCCGTCAGCTGACCTGTTAGCTTTGATCTCCAGCGTAAAACAGTAGAAGCAGGTGTACGTCAGAAAAGCGTATCTGATTGGCTAAAACTGTCTCCTTGTGCGTTCCTCTCAGGTATGTAGTGAAAGGGAGTAACGCGCTCGGGCCAGGTGAGCCCATGGAGACAGCTGCCACACCGACTGACACCATCGCCACGGCAGCCGTGTCCCAGCCCACTCCTGAGCTCCTCGAGGCGCCCAGCGGGGCGTCCACTGCCGTCAACCCTGCTCTTTCAGATAAGCCAGAGGAGCCCACACCTGCCCCGGTTCCCCTGGAGACCCCCAGCCCACCCTGCCAGAGCACTGCGCACACGAGCCAGACACTTCCTGTCCAACAGGAAGAGGCGGAGCCACCACGAGACAAACAACAAGCTGTGCGACCCAAAGTCAGGCAGGCCGGCACCCAGGAGAAGCAGCAGCCCAGAGACGAGCCGCAGGTGGACGAAGAACAGCCGGGACCGTCCCACGCCGGCCCACCCACACACACTAACTTCGTGCCCTTCTCTGGAGGTGGACAGCGGCTGGGATGCTCCAGTGGGCTTCATCATCCTTCATCATCATCATCATCATCCTCCTCCTCTTTATCACTGCTCTCCAGCGGACCACCCAAAGCCAAGAAGGCCAAACCCAGCCATGAAGTCCAGGTGAGGAACCGAGAGCAGGTCTGCAGTCGCTCCATCGTTTTACTGGAACAGAACGTAAATGATGGGTGACCTCATTACTGTCCACTGATGTGCTGACCAGAGGTCAGTAGTAACTTCAGTACACTGCTGGGTTTGTACTCTGCTGAGTATTTTCTAGTAGTAGTACTTTTACTTCTCCAGTATGTTTTTGAGTAAAGAAATCTGCTTTTTACTCTCTTCTGTTTCAGTCCTTCATATTTAGTTTATGTTCAGTAATTTAGTTAGCTCAGCTGCTCTGTGATTGGTCACATCTCTGACTTTGAAGCTTTAGCTTTTCATTTAAGACCAAAATAATGAATAAAAAACAGAGATTGGTCTGTACAGATCCAAGAACCAAATTCTTCCAGTACAAACCATAAACACAGCCCACTTTATAAATGTCAGACTACTGAACTGACATCTCTTCTGAATCCACATCATCATTATAATTTGTAATGATAAAAGATATGCACAGGAGTCAAAAGTATCAGGACACCCTTTTATTTCAGAGCTGAAAGGGAGAATGACGTATCTGAATACCCCAGCGAGTAACGGGTGAGGGGGTCTATCTTCTAGACTACCTCAACAACATTAAACATGTTCAGTGAGCTGGAGCTGGAGCTGGACACAGGTCTGAAGGTCCAGTTCAGCTCCAGGGACAGAACTCTGAACATGGTGTTCAATGTGGTTGTTGGTGTAACTTTCTGTGTTGGTAATATTTGAACTACAAGAGATATTACTAATCTGATCACATCAATTGATTTCTGATCAGTTATGGTCTTCTTTGATCTGCTACACGACCACCTTCCCATTGGAGAAACTCGCCCTTGATCTAATATGGTGGCTTCTAAGATAGTGGCCATGTTTGGGACATAGTCATTTTCTCTTTCAGTTCTGAAATAAAAGGGTGTCCTGATACTTTTGACTAACCCTGTATATATATCCTATATCAGTGTATGTATTCATAGCAGTCCAGCTGGAACACTTACATACAGAACATGTACATTGTTTTCCAGTCGTGTTTTGACGTGTGTATATATTTCGTGGCGAGTCGAGGCGAGACGTGGCGATTCGTGGCGAGTCGAGGCGAGACGAGTCGAGGCGAGACGTGGCGATTCGTGGCGAGTCGAGGCGAGACGAGTCGTGGTGAGACGAGTCGAGGCGAGACGTGTCGAGACGTGTCGAGGCGAGACGAGTCGTGGTGAGACGAGTCGTGGTGAGACGAGTCGAGGCGAGACGAGTCGAGGCGAGGCGAGTCGTGGTGAGACGAGTCGAGGCGAGACGAGTCGAGGCGAGACGTGTCGAGTCGAGGCGAGGCGAGTCGTGGTGAGACGAGTCGAGGCGAGACGAGTCGAGACGAGTCGGTATCGGGCCGCTGCTCCTCCTCGGTGTAGTTGATTGATTGAAGCGTAGTGGACGCGCTGACCACCCTCAGCCGTCTCTCGTGCTGCTGCTGAGTAGATGTGTCTGAGTTTCACCGGTGGGTTCCTGTGTGGGTCACTGGGACGGTTACGTGATTGATACTGACTGGAGAGTGACTCCGACTGGTCTGTGAGGGTCTTCCTCGTGATGGTCTTGTTTTGATGGCGTGTGCTAATGTACCAGCCGCTGCTTGATTGCTAACAGGTTGTTTGCTGTATCTGCTCAGGCCGGCGACGGCTTTGAAGTGCTGTTGTGATGGAAACGAGACTCCAGGCTGTTGTCTGTTCAAACATGTTCCAGCTGACGTCACATGTACAAACAGAGGGTGAGCGTGAGTGTGAGGATGAGCGTGAGTGTGAGGATGAGCGTGAGTGTGAGGATGAGCGTGAGTGTGAGGATGAGCGTGAGTGTGAGGATGAGCGTGAGGGTGAGTGTGAGGATGAGCGTGAGTGTGAGGATGAGCGTGAGTGTGAGGATGAGCGTGAGGGTGGGCGAGTCTTCAGGGTGCTGTGATCGTGATCGATTGTG
Organism: Megaleporinus macrocephalus; assembly: GCA_021613375.1. Taxonomy (NCBI): domain Eukaryota; kingdom Metazoa; phylum Chordata; class Actinopteri; order Characiformes; family Anostomidae; genus Megaleporinus; species Megaleporinus macrocephalus. The sequence continues at coordinate 509,444 of CM038721.1, read as the reverse complement.
TCACGGTGTGTTTTCTGGGTCTGTCAGGGGTGACGGTATCTCGACACACGTCTCAGGTGTTTCTTCATTAAAGGATGTGTGAGTGTGAGAGTGTGTGTGAGTGTGTGTGTGTGTGTGTGAGTGTGTGAGTGTGTGAGTGTGAGTGTGTGTGTGTGTGAGAGTGTGTGTGAGAGTGTGTGAGTGTGTGAGTGTGAGAGAGTGAGTGTGAGTGAGTGTGAGTGTGTGTGAGAGTGTGTGTGAGAGTGTGTGTGAGAGTGTGTGTGAGAGTGTGTGTGTGTGTGTGTGTGTGAGTGTGTGAGAGTGTGTGTGAGAGTGTGTGTGAGAGTGTGTGTGAGAGTGTGTGTAAGTGTGTGAGTGAGTGTGTGTGTGTGTGTGTGAGTGTGTGTGAGTGTGTGTGTGTGTGTGTGTGTGTGAGTGTGTGAGAGTGAGTGTGTGAGAGTGTGTGTGTAAGTGTGTGTGTGTATCTCTGACTAGACACAACTGAAGTTTTCTTGAACAAGAGATCAAACCGCCCTCTGCTCTCCGGGTACTGTGTGTATAGAGCTCTGGGCAAGTGTGCTTACTGCCCCCTAGTGTGTGTTCACTAGTGTGTATGTTTTAAATGGTCTGTGTGTTAGAAAGAGACTAATATCTCTCTTAGTCCCTCTTTCTCTCTTTTTAGTCTTTCTCTCTCTCTTTCTTTCTTAGTCTGTCTGTCTGTCTCTCTCTCTCTCTCTCTCTCTCTCTCTCTCTCGTTAAACCCACAGTAAATAAGTTTGTCAGCGTGAAGCCTCAGCCTGTTGCTCTGTTACTGTAATTATGGGATGTCTCTCCTCGTCCTCGTCCTCCGTAGTGGCGGAGCTGCCGCTGCTCTGTCTGGAATAGAAAGACGCAGCTTGTCATTTGCCCCTCGTCCACCGTTGGACGGGCGTTTCTGAGGTTTTTCCTGTCTACTCTTTTTTTAGTGGTCTTTAATGTTCTTTCTCTCTTTTGTTTGTTCTCAGAGCTCAGCTAGTGCCAAACATGGAGCGAAGGATTTAGAGGGAGGAGAGGAATATCTGGAGGTAAAAAATAAAACACATCCATCCATCCATCCATCCGTCTTTCTATAAACTTGGTTGATAATGTAGGAAAAACATAGATACAGAATTCCTGAACTCTCATTATTACACTATATAACAACGTTATTACAGGTTTACAGTTCTGAGTCCTGAACTCTCATTATTACACTATATAACAACGTTATTACAGGTTTACAGTTCTGAGTCCTGAACTCTCATTATTACACTATATAACAACGTTATTACAGGTTTACAGTTCTGAGTCCTGAACTCTCATTATTACACTATATAACAACGTTATTACAGGTTTACAGTTCTGAGTCCTGAACTCTCATTATTACACTATATAACAGCGTTATTACAGGTTTACAGTTCTGAGTCCTGAACTCTCATTATTACACTATATAACAGCGTTATTACAGGTTTACAGTTCTGAGTCCTGAACTCTCACTATTACACTATATAACAGCGTTATTACAGGTTTACAGTTCTGAGTCCTGAACTCTCACTATTACACTATATAACAGCGTTATTACAGGTTTACAGTTCTGAGTCCTGAACTCTCACTATTACACTATATAACAGCGTTATTACAGGTTTACAGTTCTGAGTCCTGAACTCTCACTATTACACTATATAACAGCGTTATTACAGGTTTACAGTTCTGAGTCCTGAACTCTCACTATTACACTATATAACAGCGTTATTACAGGTTTACAGTTCTGAGTCCTGAACTCTCACTATTACACTATATAACAGCGTTATTACAGGTTTACAGTTCTGAGTCCTGATCTCTCACTATTACACTATATAACAGCGTTATTACAGGTTTACAGTTCTGAGTACTGAACCCTCACTAGTACACTATATAACAGCGTTATTACAGGTTTACAGTTCTGAGTACTGAACTCTCACTATTACACTATATAACAGCGTTATTACAGGTTTACAGTTCTGAGTCCTGATCTCTCACTATTACACTATATAACAGCGTTATTACAGGTTTACAGTTCTGAGTACTGAACCCTCACTAGTACACTATATAACAGCGTTATTACAGGTTTACAGTTCTGAGTACTGAACTCTCACTATTACACTATATAACAGCGTTATTACAGGTTTACAGTTCTGAGTCCTGAACTCTCACTATTACACTATATAACAGCGTTATTACAGGTTTACAGTTCTGAGTCCTGATCTCTCACTATTACACTATATAACAGCGTTATTACAGGTTTACAGTTCTGAGTACTGAACCCTCACTAGTACACTATATAACAGCGTTATTACAGGTTTACAGTTCTGAGTACTGAACTCTCACTATTACACTATATAACAGCGTTATTACAGGTTTACAGTTCTGAGTCCTGATCTCTTACTATAACACTATATAACAGCGTTATTACAGGTTTACAGTTCTGAGTACTGAACCCTCACTAGTACACTATATAACAGCGTTATTACAGGTTTACAGTTCTGAGTACTGAACCCTCACTAGTACACTATATAACAGCGTTATTACAGGTTTACAGTTCTGAGTACTGAACTCTCACTATTACACTATATAACAGCGTTATTACAGGTTTACAGTTCTGAGTACTGAACTCTCACTAGTACTCTATATAACAGTGTTATTACAGGTTTAGAGACTAACTGCTATATATTGTAGCATTCAATAATATCTGTCAGCAACTGTGCTTAACTCTGTGTGTGTGTGTGTGTGTGTGTGTGTGTGTGTGTGTGTGTGTGTGTGTGTGTTGATGAGTTTGTCAGCCAATCAGATGTTTAATCTGTGATTATTAGTTTTATAGGTTTACAGGTTGCAGTGGTGCTGATTGGTGGTTCAGTGGTTGTCATGCCAGCAGGGCTTCAAAAGCTCCTAAACACAAACACAGCTCACGCAGGACGGGCTCATAAACACACTGTAAATAGATCAGAGGCGGTTAGTTTACCTGACCTTCAGTCAGTGACCCTGAGCAGCTCAGTCAGTGAGATTAGTCCTGAAGTTCTGGTCATGTGGTTCCTGTTTGTGTTTGATTGATTATTAATTAAGCTTTGCTGTATTAACGAGTCCGTTCATACGGGGACGTGTTTCCTGGACGGGTTCTCTCTGTGGGGTTACGTTAGTATTACGTTAGTATTTGGTTGTAAGAAAAGAAGACATGAAAGTCTCCATAGCTCTAATATATGAGCAGGTACTTGGCCTGTCCTGTGCTGACCTTCTGCTGCCCTCATTCTGCAGCCCCTGGACAGGGAGCCCCTCATCTACCACCTGGACACAGCAGCCCGGCACAGCAGTACCAACGAGGATCTGACGGACGAGTTCTTCGAGGTGACCGTGGACGACGTGAGGAAGAGGTTTTCTCAGCTGAAGAGTGAGAGGTGTGTGCACCCACTGGGAACATCAGAACCTAAACCGAGTCATAAAGAACACTAAATATCTACCTGGAACGAGCAAATCCTCTCGCTGTTAAAGTTCACTCAGTGATTCAGGTCCAAAGCCTGTGAGCCCGACCCTTCATCAGGTTTAGAGTCCAGACTAACCGAGATCAACAGTTTACCGTCTGTCCGGAGTGCAGAGCTAGACTTGATGTCTGTGATGGTGAAGACTAGATTAGCTTGTTGGTACAGTAATAGTGGTGAGTAGATCAGAGACACATAGAATCAGTAATATTTACACCATTCAGGTCACCTTGTTCAGAGCACCCACGAATATCTAGAGCAGAGGTCACTAACAGGTGGACTGTGGTTCTGGTCCGGACCCAGACGTTGTCCATGGTGGACCCAAACTGCTAATCTACTGAGGAGGATTTAATTCTGACAGTGTTTAAGAGGTGGAGCTTTTCTAGTCTTTACGGTATATGGGCTCCTCAGCCAATCAGATCAGATCAGTGCAGAAGCAGGAGAGAAGCAGCAGTCGGAGAGTAAAGCGAGTCGGACGGCGTGCTCTAAAAAAGAAAAGTCAGACGGCGAAAAACGACTCCAGGACTGGAGCAAGACAGAGAAGTTTACACTCCCACAGACAGCTCCAAACCAACATCTCTCACGCTCTGAGACCGTGAAGCTAATTAACAACAGCCAGGTAAACAGAGAGGGCTCTAAAGGCCTACAGATTCTAATAATCAATAACATACACCGATATACAGATGATCAGTTCTGGTCAACACACACACACACACAGCTGATGTTCTTAGTGTACATAAATTACACACCCTCTACAGACCCACACAACTAAACTCTAACACACAGTTACTGATTATTTACTGAATCTAACATACTGAACCCTACTGATCAATAATCAATAACTTCAACATGTACTGCAGCACCGCATAGACTATAATACAAACACACACACACACACACACACACTCTACACAGCACAGCCAGAGTAACATTACTGTCTACAGCTTACACATTCTTACTGCACCGTATACATCTGTCTATCTATCTATCTATCTGTCTATCTATCTATCTGTCTATCTCTCTGTCTATCTATCTGTCTATCTATCTATCTGTCTATCTATCTATCTGTCTGTCTGTCTATCTATCTGTCTATCTATCTATCTGTCTATCTCTCTGTCTATCTGTCTATCTATCTGTCTGTCTGTCTATCTATCTGTCTATCTGTCTATCTATCTATTTAATAATCTGTCTGTCTATAAACCATCCATCCATCCATCCATCCATCCATCCATCCATCCATCCATCCATCCATCCATCCATCCATCCATCCATCCATCCATCCATCCATCCATCCATCCATCCATCCATCCATCCATCCATCCATCCATCCATCCATCCATCCATCCATCCATCCATCCATCCATCCGCTTTATCCCTCTAGTCGGGGTCATGGGGGGGGCTGGAGCCAATCCCAGCGTCATCGGGTGAAGGTGGGGTACACCATGGACAGGTCACCAGTCCATCACACTCTCACACACACCTACTGTCAGTTTAGAGTGAGGATCCTAACATACATGTGTTTGGACTGTGGGAGGAAACCGGAGTACCTGGAGGAACCCACTCAAACACAGAGAGACCATACACACTCCACACAGGACGTTCCAGATATCTCTCATGTGTGTGAGAGAATGGTCCAACACAATTCAGCCCAAGAGCTCACTTCTCTCACTGAACAAGAGAAAGTTTGGACGAATACAAGAGACATATGATGTGAAACTCTGTTAACAAGACAATTTATTTATTTTTTTATTATAAATAAACATTTTATAAACACTTTTTTCAGCATTTTCAGTGAACAGGATCCGCCACTGAATCATAACACACGTTAGGAATGATGGCTGGACCTTGGCCTGAAAAAGTCTCCTAGGTGGACCGTACTGAATTCTGATTAAATACCCCTGATCTGGAGTAATGTCCAGGGTAGTACCTGGAAGTCTTGGTCAGCTCCTCCAACCAGTGTGGGACATTTCTAGTCATGTGACGTGTTTCATTGTCTTGCTGGAAGATCCCGTCCACCCCAGAGAAGACCATCAGCATGTATGGTGTACGTGACCTGCAAGGATGGATTCAGACCCAGATCAGTTCAGAGTGTCGTCCATGTGGATGAGTGGGTCCAGAGAATGTCCCTAAAACACTCCCCAGATCAGAACACTGACACCTACACACTGCCAGAGTGTCTCCCGCTGACGTGTAAGTTTGAGTGTTAAAGCAGGTAAAGTTACAGAGCGGGGACTCCGAGTGCTGAGCATAGTGTGTGTAAGGGTTCAGACCTCCTCTGACTTCAACATCAGCACCAACACAGTGGAGCTTCTATCTGCAGTACCCAGGGAGCAGCTGGGCTTTGGTGTCTTACTCAAAGGCACTTCAGTCGACCAGCGACATCCTGATCACATGGCTGGTTCCCTGACCTCCAGTGCACGACTGACCTGTCAGCTGGATCTCCAGGTTTCAGTATCGGACGTTGAAAGTGATGACGAGCTGCTGCAGGTTTAGAGAAAGTAACCCTGTGACTGAGTTAATAAATCATTCTCTGATCAGCTCAGTGATCAGGATTTTAGATCCACAGTTGAGGTTTTTAGGCAGGAGATGAAGGGAGGACTTCAGAGCAGAGGGATGTGGTGCAGAGGTCTTGAACCCAGAGGGTGCAGAGTGGAGGGGGAGTGAGAGAGATGGAGTGAGAGAGATGGAGTGAGAGAGAGGCATGAGCTCTTGTGGTTTGGTGATCTTTGCCCTTTCCCCCTCATACATGCTGCGCTCCTCAGACAGGCTTTGATTTGAGAGCAGGAGAGTTATTCTAGATCCAAATTACTGCCTTCTCACACACACACACACACACACACACTTATATACACACACTTACACACACACACACACACACACTCTTATATACACACACACACACACACTTATATACACACACACACACACACACACTTATATACACACTCACACACCATATACACACACACTTAATATACACACACTTACACACATACACACACAACACACACATACCATACACACACACACATATACATACACACACACTACACACACACCACATCTTATACACATCTACTGTACACCCACTACACACACACTTATCATACACACACACACACTCACACACACACACAAACACACATCATACACACACACACACACACACTTATATACAATCACATATACAAACACACACACAGCACAGCACTCTATATATACACACACACACCACTCACACTTACACACACACAACACACATCCTACACTTACACACACACACACACACTCACATACACACACACATACATACACACACATATACACACACACACACACACACACACTCTTATATACACACACACACACTTATATACACACACACATACATACACACACACACATACATACACACACACACACACACACACACACTTATATACACACACACACACTTATATACACACACACACACTTATATACACACACACTTATATACACACACACACTTACACTTATATACACACACACACACACTTATATACACACACACATACATACACACACACTTATATACACACACACACTTATATATACAACTTAAATACACACACACACACTTATATACACACACACATACATACACACACACACACTTATATACACACACACATACATACACACACACACTTATATACACACACTTACACACACACACACACACTTATATACACACACTTACACACACACACACACTTATATACACACACACACACACTTATATACACACACACATACATACACACACACACTTATATACACACACTTACACACACACACACTTAATTATCAGACACACCCACACACAACACTTATATACAGCACACACATACAATACACACACACACTTCTTACACACACTTAAACACACACTCACACTCTAATACACACACACACTACTCTTATATACACACACACACACACACACACACATTATACACCACGTACACACACACAGCCACACACATACACTTATATACACACACTTAGCAACACACATAGCACACACTTACACTTATATACAGCACACATATACAACACACTTACACACTTGCTCTTTGGTATGCGCGCGTGTGTGCGCGCACTTTACGCGCTTGTTGATGGTTGTGTGTGTGGTGGTGTGTTTTGGTGGTGTGTGTGTGTGGTTTGTGTGGTGTGTGTGTGTGTGTGGTGTGTGTTTTGTGTGTGTGTGTTTTGGTTGGTGTGTGTGTGTGTTTTGGTTGGTGTGTGTGTGTGTTTTGGTTGGTGTGTGTGTGTGTTTTGGTAGGTGTGTGTGTGTGTGTGTTTTGGTAGGTGTGTGTGTGTGTGTGTGTGTTTTGGTTGGTGTGTGTGTGTGTGTGTGTGTTTTAAGTTGGTGTTTGTGTGAGTTTTGGTTGGGGTGTGTGTGTGTGTGATTTGGTTGGTGTGTGTGTGTTGTTTTGTTGGTGTGGTGTTTTTGTGTGTTTTGGTTGATGTGGTTGTGTGGTGTTTGTGTGTTTTGGTTGTGTGTAAGTGTGTGTGTGTGTGTTTTGGTTGGTGTATGTGTGTGTGTGTGTGTGATTGTGTGTTTTGGTTGGTGTGTGTGTGTGTTTTGATTGGTGTGTGTGTGTGTGTTTTGGTTTGTGTGTGTGTGTTTGTGTGTTTTGGTTGGTGTGTATGTGTGTGTGTGTTTTGGTTGGTGGTGTGTGTGTGGTGTTGTGGTGTGTTTTTGGTTGGTGTGTGTGTGTGTGTGGTGTGTTTGTGTGTGTGTGTTGTGTGTGTGTGTGTGTTTTGGTTTGTGTGTGTGTGTGTGTGTGGTGGTGTGTGTGTGTTGTGTGTGTGTGTGGTGTGTGTGTTTGGTTGGTGTGTGTGTGTGTGTGTGTGTTTGGTGGTGTGTGTGTGTGTTTTGGTTTGTGTGTGTGTGTTTGTGTGTTTTGGTTGGTGTGTATGTGTGTGTGTGTTTTGGTTGGTGTGTGTGTGTGTGTGTGTGTGTGTTTTGGTTGGTGTGTGTGTGTGTGTGTGTGTTTTGGTTGGTGTGTGTGTGTGTGTGTGTGTGTGTGTGTTTTGGTTTGTGTGTGTGTGTGTTTTGGTTTGTGTGTGTGTGTGTTTGTGTGTTTTGGTTGGTGTGTGTGTGTGTGTTGTGTGGTGTGGTGTTTGTGTGTGTGTGTTATTTGTGTGTGTGGTGGGTGGGTTTGTGTGTGTGTTGTGTGTGTGTGTGTGTGTGTGTGTGTGTGTGTGTGTTTTCTGTCTTCCTGTTATTTTGGTTTAATCAGAGTTCTGTGTATGTGAATAATGGGGAGTTAGTCTGAAGGGGGCGCCGCTCCAGCCCCCTAGCGCTCAGTGGGAATGTCTCTGGGCTGTAATACACTGATTTGTAATCTTGTTTATTTTGGGTTGGAGCCAGACACCCTGAGGTGCTCCACTTCCTCTAATTGGCAGTGAGCTCGCTGTCGCCTCATTGGAGGATCTGACAGGCTGATGGTGCGGTTTCCATGTAATTGGTTCCAATTATGAACCATAGAATTACAGAACCACAAGGATCTGTCTGTGTCTGGCCTGCTTTTACACACACACACACACTCGCACACACACACACTCGCATGCACACACACACACTTGCACGCACACACACACACACACGCACGCACACACACACACGCGCACACATACACACTTATACACTCGCACACGCACGCACGCACGCACACAAACACACACACTCGCACGCACACACACACGCGCACACATACACACTTATACACTCGCACACACACTTACACACACACAAACACACTCGCGCACACACACACACACTCGCACGCGCACACACACATATACACACACACTCGCACGCACACACACACACATACTTACACACGCGCACACATACACACTTATACACTCGCACGCACACACAAACATACACACACACACACTTATACACTCGCACACACACTTACACACGCACACACACACTTGCACGCACACACACACACATACTTACACACGCGCACACATACACACTTATACACGTGCGCACACACACACACTTACACGTGCGCACACATACACATTTACACGCATGAACACACAAACACACACACACACACTTATACACTCACGCACACACACTCACACATACTTACACACTCGCGTGCGCGTGACTGTGGCAGTAAATTCCGAGTGTGGAGTGGTATTATTGTGTGGGAGGAGTAATCAGATGCTTTTCTTCATAATCATTTCTTCTCCTCTCGTGTTCCACACAGAACTTTCATCTCTCTCCAGCACTTCCAGTATTCCAGTAGAGCGTGGTGAACAGTTCACTTCATCTCTCTCTCTCTCTCTTTTCTCTCTCTCTCTCTTTCTTTCTTTTTTCTCTCTCTCTCTCTTTCTTTCTTTCTTCTCTTTTCTCTATCTTCTCTCTCTCGTCTCTCTCTTCTCTCCTCTCTCTCCCTTTCTTTCGTCTCTCTCTCTTTCTTTCTTTTCTTCTCTCTCTCTCTCTCTCTCTCTTTCTTTTTTTCTCTCTCTCTCACTTTCTTTTTTTCTCTCTCTCTCTCGCTTTCTTTCTTTCTTTTTTCTCATCTCTCTCTCTTTCTTTCTTTCTTTTTTTCTCTCTCTCTCTCTTTTCTTTCTTTCGTCTCTCTCTCTCTCTTGTCTTTCTTTCTTTTTTCTTCTCTCTCTCTCTTTCTTTCTTTCTTCTTTCTTTCTTTCTCTCTCTCTCTCTTTCTTTCTTTTTTTCTTCGCTCTCTCTCTCCTCTCTCTCTCTCTCTTCTTTCTTTCTTTTTTTTCTTTTCCTTCTCTCTCTCTCTCATCTCTCTCTCTCTCTCTCTTTCTTTCTTTCTTTCTCTCTCTCTCCTCTCCTCTCTCTCTCTTTCTTTGTCTTCTCTCTCTCTCTCTCTCTCTCCCTCTTCTCATCTCTCTTTCCTTTCCTTTCTTTCTTTCTCTCGCTCTCTCTCTCTCTCTCTTCTTTTTTCTTCTCTCTCTCTCTTTATCTTTCTCTCTCTCTCTCCGCTCTCGTCTCTCTCTCCTCTCGTCTCTCATCTTTCTCTCTCTCTCGTCTCTCTCTCTCTCTCTCTTCTCTTCTCGTCTCTCTCTCTCTCTCTTTCTTTTTTTCTTCTCTCTCTCTCTCTTTCTTTCGTTCTTTCTCCGTCTCTCTCTCTCTCTCTCTTTCTTTATTTTCTTCTCTCTCTCTCTCATTCTTTCTCTCTCTCTCCTCTCCTCTCTCTCTCTCTCTTTTTTCTTCTCTCTCTCTTTTTTCTTCTCTCTCTCTCTCTCTCTCTCTTTCTTTTTTCTTCTCTCTCTCTCTCTCTCTTTCTTTCTTTCTTTCGTCTTCTCTCTCTCTCTTTCTTTTTTTCTGTCTCTCTCTCTCTCTTCTCTTTCTGCTCTTCTCTCTCTCTCTCTCTCTCTCTCTCTCTCTTTCTTTTTTTCTTCTCTCCTCTCTCTCTTTCTTTCTCTCTCTCTCCCCTCTCTCTCTCTCTCTCTCTCCTCTCCTCTCTCTTCTCTCTCTCTCGCTCTCTCTGTCTGTCCCTCTCTCTGTCCTCTCTTTCTTTTTTCTTCTCTCTCTCTCTCTTTCTTTCTCTCTCTCTCCCTCTCTCTCTCTCTCTCTCTCTCTCTCTCAGGAGGGCGTTGGAGGAGGCCCCTCTGATGACTCAGGCTCTGAAGGAGGCTCAGATGAAAGAGAAAATGGAACGTTATCCGAAGGTGAGAGACTTTCATGCTCCTGCCAGCACATAAGAACTTTCACCTCCAGCCCTGCAGCCGCCTCCTCACACCAGCACACAACACCAACAACAACAACAACAACAACAACAACAATAACAACAACCCAGAACTGACGGCTTTGAAGTCAAACTGTACACTGATACGTGTGTCGAGTGATGTTCTGACGTTCTGCTACTCGGTCACAGGTTCTTCACCCGTACCAGCTACACTCGCCACTGCTGTTACTGTAGATCTGCAGAACCTCTCACACCCTAATATTAATAAACTAAACAATCTAATAAAGAATAAACCAATTAACAGAAATGTAAAACCAAAACAGACGACAGAACTTTAGAACGTCTCAGACGACTGGCAGAAGAAGTTGTTTTGTAATGTTTTTATATAACAGGTGGTGCTGAGAGTCCAGTTTCCTGACCGGAGGGTCCTCCAGGGCTTCTTCAGACCACAGGAAACAGGTTGGAATGTAAAAACATCCATGTATAAAAAGTATTTAATTTAAATTATTAACATTATTATTACAGTATGTTGTATTTATAGTAGATCATTATATTTACACATGGTGCATTAAAGAGAATTTACCTGTGTTTGTATTTACCTGTGTTTGTATGTTTATTCAGGTGTTTTCACACCTGCCTGGTTTGATTTGGACTTTAAGTTGGTTCCAAACCAGACTAGCAGGTGTGATGGTGTCTAAGGGCCAGTATTTGGTCTGACCTAAAGCGGTGTTCTCTGTACAGATCAGACGGAGTTTGTACGTGTATAAAATGGTGGGAAACATAAATGTTGGTCTGAACTTTCAGGTGTGAACACGGTTAGTAACCCATACAGGAGGTCCAGGAGGTCCAGCAGTGTTTAGCTATACGCTTTACAGCTTTTAGAAGATGCTTCCGTCAGACCTAGAGTTTGGTTCTATAAATGGTTATGTCCACTGTCCAAACACAACCATGTGTCTCGATTTCTTTCCCTAATTCAAATACAGCAGCTGTTATTTCTTTATTTCTTTATTTTTCAGCTGTTATTTATATAGTTTGACAGTTCCGTGATGAGTGGACCAATAGAAACGTTCCAGAATCACTTGGAATAAGTTTTTCTTTGGACTGAGGACGATATGCTCCATGATTTGAAGCGACTGAGGCGAACGTTTGTCTGTTGAATACTGATTCTTCAGAATCCCCTTAAAGCCGCTACTAATTAGAACATGTTCTGACTCGTTTCTCTGACTGAACAGAGACTCGTTTAGACCAGTGTTTTAGTCTCTTCACCTTTGATGGTCATGCCTTGTGGCTGCACTGAACTGGGAGTTATGGGTCGATATCTAATATTTTACATGTACACATCTTCACTTCTTGGACATGAAGTCGTCTGTAAAGGTAAACAACTCTGTAGTGTCCAAATAATTCAACGACAGTGTTGCTAATGGAGACACACACCAGGGTTTCGAGACTCGGGTCTCTCTGCAGCTCCTCAGCGCCCCCAATCAGGATTTCACCGTCACTGTAGTAAATTAACCCTGTAGCTGACATGTACACAGAGAACAGCGGCCGGCCGTTTATATACACAGACTAATAACTAATGAGTGGTGAGCAGCACTATCCACTGTACCCGGAGAGCAGTTGGAAGTTTGGGGATCAAACCAGCAACATTCTGATCACAAGGCTGGTTCACTGACCTCCAGCTCACGACTGCCTCCTAAAGGTAGTCAGAAGTGGGATCTGAACCTATGTCCAGTCTGAAACCAGAACATACTCAGTGCTGTTGAGTTTTAAATCTGCTGTGAAACTATTTACTTACAATCACTATTATCACTATTATCACTATCACTGTTATAATCACTATAATATTTCTCTCTGAAGGTGACGCAGTTGACTGACAGCAGATATCATTTATTTACTTTGAATGTTTTCTATTGGGTCTGTCTCAAACCCTAGTGAGTGTGTAAGTAGGCTGTCTAGGTAGTGAGTGTGTTAGTAGGCTGTCTAGGTAGTGAGTGTGTAAGTAGGCTGTCTAGGTAGTGAGTGTGTAAGTAGGCTGTCTAGGTAGTGAGTGTGTAAAAACAGATTACTGAGACGCTCTAGTTAGAGAGAGACTGCGTCACGGCTTGTTCCGCCCACTGCAGCACCACGGACACCGGTGTTTAGCTGGTTGCTAAGATACCGGCCTCATCCAAAACATATAGCCCGAGGTTTAAAAAACTCTGCTAGCATATAATGCTAATGTCTGGAGTGTATCAAAAGTGGTAAATGGTGGAAGGACTCGTTACAGAGTTGATAATTAAAAAACTGTTTTGTGTAGATTTTATGACCAGAAACACATTAAAACTCCAGAGAATCTAAATAATCACATTTTAAAAACCACTTCACTGATCCTAGATCAGCCTGCGGTGCATCATGGGATTGTCTGAGCGGCTGAGGAAGCGTTCAATACTTCTTAAAATCAGGTCTAAATAAGGTTCCTCAGTAGCAGCATGTTTAAGGTATGTAAGAATTGGGACAGTCTGCATGTCGGGAGTGTGTAAAACGCTGCCTATGTAGGGAGCTCAGTAGGATTTGAGACAGAGCCAGTATGTTAACAGTAGTTAATGTAATTTCTGGATTGTAGTTGTGATTGTTGATTGTTGTACTGAACGGAGAAAGGAGTGTGGGAGACTCCGGAGCTGTGGGAGACTCCGGAGCTGTGGGAGACTCCGGAGCTGTGGGAGACTCCGGAGCTGTGGGAGTCTCCGGAGCTGTGGGAGACTCCGGAGCTGTGGGAGACTCCGGAGCTGTGGGAGACTCCGGAGCTGTGGGAGACTCCGGAGCTGTGGGAGACTCCGGAGCTGTGGGAGACTCCGGAGCTGTGGGAGACTCCGGAGCTGTGGGAGACTCCGGAGCTGTGGGAATCTCCGAGCGGCTCTGGAATCACCTGCGTGTGTTTTTTCTGTTTGTAGTTGCTGCACTGAGGCAGTTTGTGAGAACTCACCTACACGACCCGGAGCTTCACTTCTACCTGTGTAAGTGTGAAGACGTGCAGTCGTACGTGTGTAACCGGTGGGCAGAGCAGCTGTGTGTTTGTGTTTTTGTGATATTTTTCTGATAATAGAGTAATTACTACGGTATTGGTTATTGATCTCCTCCTGCTTCTCACCTCCTCAGAAGAGAACAGTGGGGGGGCTTGTATGCAGCCTATAGCAACAACAGTGTGACATCATAACAGTTAATAAAGGGTTAACTCTCTGGGTTCTGAAGAAATTTACTTGATTTTTGCATATTTTATTAAATGCGTTGACGACCGGCCCCATTTAAACTACACCAGAGAGGCAACTCCACCCAAAAACCCTAAAATTCAAGTTTTAGAAACTCTTTTGTATCTCGTGAAGACAGTGGATGTGGACGGACTGTATGAAGTATGTTATGAGGTATGAAGTGTTGGTGGACTGTGTGAATAAGTGTAATATGTGATTGTAGCTACTCTCCAAACACAAACACCACAGAACGGATCATCTTCAGTTAGCTGGAACCGAGTCTGTGTAGAAGCTACTAACAGCAGCTGCTCCAGGCTGTACAGGTGATCACCTGAAGTAAAGCTGGACTAGAGTCAGTCCTGAGCTGAGATGTGATGTGTGGCGGTGTTCAGGTCTGATGAGGGGGACATCTTTTAGGAGATGTCCCAAACACTCCTGTCATCTTGAAAGCCACCATGTTGGGTCAAGGACCGGTTTTTCCTGTGGGAAGGTCGTCGTGTAGCAGATCAAAGACTAGAACTGATCAGAAATAGATATCAAACGATATCAACACAGAAAATTACAAGATCTGAAGGTGCAGGTCAGCTCCAGAGACAGTTCTCTGAACATGGTGTTCAATGTGGTGGTTGTAACTTTCTGTGTTGATAACGTTTAAACTACAAGAGATATTACAACTGTGGTCGTGATGTCACATCTGGTTGCTCCCTATTGGTCTGACACACAGATTGATTTTGATGTGTCTGACTTTTTTCATTAAACCTGCTTTATTCAAATAGCTTCTCTCTCTCTCTGTCTCTCTCTCTCTCTCTCTCTCTCTCTCTCTCTCTGTCTCTCTCTGTCTCTCTCTCTCTCTCTCTCTCTCTCTCTCTCTCTGTCTCTCTCTGTCTCTCTCTCTCTCTCTCTCTCTGTCTCTCTCTCTCTCTCTCTCTCTCTCTCTCTCTCTCTCTCTCTCTGTCTCTCTCTGTCTCTCTCTCTGTCTCTCTCTGTCTCTCTCTCTGTCTCTCTCTGTCTCTCTCTGTCTCTCTCTCTCTCTCTCTCTCTGTCTCTCTCTGTCTCTCTCTCTGTCTCTCTCTCTCTCTCTGTCTCTCTCTCTCTCTCTGTATCTCTCTCTGTCTCTCTCTCTGTCTCTCTCTCTCTCTCTCTCTCTCTCTCTCTCTCTCTCTCTCTCTCTCTGTCTCTCTCTGTCTCTCTCTCTCTCTCTCTCTGTCTCTCTCTGTCTCTCTCTCTCTCTCTCTCTCTCTCTCTCTCTCTCTCTGTCTCTCTCTCTCTCTCTGTCTCTCTCTCTCTGTCTCTCTGTCTCTCTCTCTCTCTCTCTCTGTCTCTCTCTGTCTCTCTGTCTCTCTTTGTCTCTCTCTCTCTGTCTCTCTCTGTCTCTCTCTGTCTCTCTCTGTCTCTCTCTCTGTCTCTCTCTCTGTCTCTCTCTGTCTCTCTCTCTCTCTGTCTCTCTCTCTGTCTCTCTGTATCTCTCTCTGTCTCTCTGTCTCTCTCTCTCTCTCTCTCTCTCTCTCTCTCTCTCTCTCTCTCTCTCTCCAGTCATCGCTCCTCCGAAGACAGTGCTGGACGAGCCGGACGCGACTCTGTTTCAGGTGAGGCTGTGTGTGCTCTGTTTGTCTGATCTGGTGTTTGTGCGAGGGCTGATGTGTGTATCAGACACAGCTGTGTGTTCGGACCCTGCGTGATGGATCGGTGTGTGAGGGGGACGTGTGGGGATATTTGTTCTCAGTGGGTGGTCATGGTTAGGTCAGTAGTACGAGGATAATGGTTTGATTACAGTAGAGCTGATTGCATGCCATTCCTGTAGACCCCCTTTAGCCCCCCTCACCACACATCTCCGCCCTGTTCTCTCTCCCACCAACACAGTTCCACTGCTTGTGGTCTGTAGGAGTGAGTATTGTAGTGTGTGAAGGTGATCTGGGGGTAAACACTGGTGGTCAGTAGGAGTGAGTATTGTAGTGTGTGAGGGTGATCTGGGGGTAAACACTGGTGGTCAGTAGGAGTGAGTATTGTAGTGTGTGAGGGTGATCTGGGGGTGAACACTGGTGGTCAGTAGGAGTGAGTATTGTAGTGTGTAAGGGTGATCTGGGGGTGAACACAGGTGGTCAGTAGGAGTGAGTATTGTAGTGTGTAAGGGTGATCTGGGGGTGAACACGGGTGGTCAGTAGGAGTGAGTATTGTGTGTAAGGGTGATCTGGGGGTGAACACAGGTGGTCAGTAGGAGTGAGTATTGTAGTGTTTAAGGGTGATCTGGGGGTGAACACTGGTGGTCAGTAGGAGTGAGTATTGTAGTGTTTAAGGGTGATCTGGGGGTGAACACTGGTGGTCAGTAGGAGTGAGTATTGTAGTATGTGAGGGTGATCTGGGGGTGAACACTGGTGGTCAGTAGGAGTGAGTATTGTAGTGTGTAAGGGTGATCTGGGGGTGAACACAGGTGGTCAGTAGGAGTGAGTATTGTAGTGTGTAAGGGTGATCTGGGGGTGAACACTGGTGGTCAGTAGGAGTGAGTGTTATATCTGCTGCTCGATAGCAGCTCATCTTTCAGTTCAGCTCAAACCTCTCTTCATCACATCAGCATCTCCTCCAACATCCACTGTAACATCTCACCTCCATCTCCTCCAACATCTACTGTAACATCTCACCTCCATCTCCTCCAACATCTACTGTAACATCTCACCTCCAACATCTACTGTAACATCTCACCTCCATCTCCTCCAACATCTACTGTAACATCTCACCTCCATCTCCTCCAACATCTACTGTAACATCTCACCTCCATCTTCTCCAACATCTACTGTAACATCTCACCTCCATCACCTCCAACATCTACTGTAACATCTCACCTCCATCTCCTCCAACATCCACTGTAACATCTCACCTCCATCTCCTCCAACATCCACTGTAACATCTCACCTCCATCACCTCCAACATCTACTGTAACATCTCACCTCCATCTCCTCCAA
>CM038721.1:487024-489524 GCA_021613375.1 Megaleporinus macrocephalus | reverse complement strand
TTCCTGCTTTCTTGCTTTCCTTTCCTGTCTCTCTCTCATGCTGTCAGCCTCTCTCTGTCTTTCCATCTCTTTCTCCTCTCCGTCTCCGTCTCTGTCTCTGTCTCCTCCTCTGTCTCCGTCTCTGTCTCTGTCTCCTCCTCTGTCTCCCTCTATTAGGGCTTTAAAGCATTAAAGGCACACAAACAGAATCTTTAATCACTCTGTGTCATGTCACGGAAGGAATGTTTCCCATCCCAGCCAGCCTTTGATACCATTCCTCCCCCGCTTCACCCCCCCCCCCCCCTCCTCCATTGCTCAGCCCCTCTTCGCCTGCCCCCCAAACAGGGGGACACTCATGTCTCTGTGGGGACAGAATGCCTGGTAGCCCATTTAAACACATTGTTTCCTCTGAAAGAGCTCTAATAATAGCGGTTAGGACGCAGCGCTGCCCGTTACAGAGCCGTGTTGGTGGAGAGGGCCGTGTGAGCAGCGAGGCGGGGTCCGCGCTGAGTGACCGGACGGGAGTGAGGAACCAGGTTTATAAGATCTACTGGTTGTAAATAGTCCAGTGCTCCAGGTTTTCCTCCAGCTGGCCCGTCTGTAGTGTACGCTCCGTTACCATGAACAGGAGTTCTACCCCTATATATAAACGTATTCAGCTCGGCCCGGTGCTGATCCGATCATCACTGAGTTTGTGTGTTCTGCTAATCAGACCTGTGCAGTACAGTAACGATGATTGGACATGTAGTCTGAGGACGATACTCTAAAGGCAGTTATTGCTGTGCTGGGAAAGAGGATTAGATAGAGAGAACTAGAGGTGGACCGATCGCCGATCGAGGGCGGGGCTATAAATCACGGCAGGGCTACATGTAGTTATTAGCGAAAGCGAGTCATGAAACAGTCTAAACTGTTTATTACCATTTTTAACGAACTCATATGAAAGATAAATCAAGATTACTGCTGAAGGAACAGTCCAGGAGAAATCTGGAACCTGGAACTTTGTTCTTCAAACTGGATCAAGATCTGATCTACTTCTCTCACAATAACATATTCATGTTACTTTGTATTGTATGTCTGATTATTTAGATGGGTTCTAATCAGATCTGCTGTTCTTACTGGTGATCAGACACTGATTGATCAGATAAAGGATTTAAAACGATCAGTCGGTTCTCACTGTTATATTAAATTATGCCAGTTAGTCCAGGAATTAAGACAGAAATGATTGGCACATGGTCCATGGTGATGGAGATTGGATATAAGGGTGTAGCTGTACAGCGTGGCTGTGTGTTCCTGTTTCACCTGTATTTACTGTATGAGGTTCATCGTCCTCATCAGACGCAGCACCTTTCATCACTCTTTCTGTTCACCACGGTAACGGTGTTCCTGATCAGAGCTTTGGTTATGTCTCTCCTCTCTGTCCTCTCTCCTGTCCTCTCTCCTGTCCTCTCTCAGGCCAACCTCTTCCCCGCTGCGCTCGTGTACTTTGGATCGGACCTGAAGACAGGTTTGTTAACGCCGACTTCCATTTCTGTGCATGTCTTTCATCTCCTGTCCGAAGCGATGACATCAGATTAATCCTGTTTACGCGAAGCCGGCTCTCCAGCGAGGGCACGCCGGGCACGCCGGGCACAGCAGGCTCTGGAGACGATGTGGTGAAGTGTGTTGTAGTGTGCTGTGGTTCTGTCCTGCCTCTGTGTCTTTCAGCAGGAGATCATTACAGCCAAGCACTCCACTCCAGATCGCTTGGTGATGCAGATCAGATGTTTTGTTTCAGTTCCTCGCTCTGACGGGCCGAGATTGGTGAAAACTTTGCACTTCTCTGTGTTTGTTGACAGAGTGCTACCTGCACCGCGATTTCATGGACAGCAGCGTTTCTGCCCTGCAGGCTGATGAGCTCATTGCTGGGTACAGTATTCCGACTGGCTCCATCCATCCACATATTTAAATTTTCTGTTTGTCTTTTTTTTATATATTTTTCATGCTTTTTGCTTATTTTACATATTAATAAATAATAATAGTCTAGTCAGCTAGTATACGTAGGAGACCTGCATCTTCTGCACCAGAGCTATTAGTCTAATAAAGCTAATACGAGTTTCTTTATAAAACTGATGGAGAAGGGAATGTTTTGCAATGCTTTGATGCCTGCACAGGTAGACCGTGTTGTGTCCTTTTCAACAAGCCTTGGATCACATTGCTGGCCTTCAGAGAACTGGAGATACCAACTCCTCCTACTCCACTTGCATCCTACTTAAGCGCACCCTAGGCAGTCTGGAGATCCAGATAAAATTTTGAGCCCCAAAATAAGAGTAACCGACTTCAGACTGTACAGGGTTATAGGATGTTACGCTCCCTCTCCGACCACACAGGACTTTTTATTTTAGACTTCCAGAAACTGAAGATCACAGCGTTTAGTAACCCAGCATGAAAACACCATACCTACTACAGCAGCAGGGGGCAGTGTTTACTGTTAAACAGCTAGTAGCTTTTTATCCACCTTAAATTAATAAGTTACATAATTTAC
>CM038721.1:464524-477024 GCA_021613375.1 Megaleporinus macrocephalus | reverse complement strand
GATGGAGTGCTCAGATGTCTGATCACAGGACGCCCGGTTACCTAATCACACCGTCGCAGAGTGACCTTCGTTTTACGTTCTCTGCTGCTTTAATCCTCGTTTTGTTTTAAGAAAGTATTCATTGTTTAATTTTTATAACATCTAAATTCATCCTCACAGTCCAGTGTCATCCCTTACTCTGAGCTCTGTTCTGATTGGCTCCTCTACTGTAGCTCTGCAGTGACCCGTCTGATTTCTAAAAGTCTGATCACCTTCTTCTTCCGTCTATGAGAGCAGTTACAGTCTAATCACTTCAGATGCTGGTAATAAGAGACCACTGTCTACAATACAGATCAATAGAAGTATTGTTTTTATTATCAAACCCAGCCTGAACCTACTCGAGTCTCCTGAGTTTATTGGAATGTTGTTGATGGTCAAATCTGGAAAATCTGAAAATAGCATTTCTATTATTTTTAAACTCCTAGTAAACGAGTGAGTAAATATTTATTTATACAGCACGTTTCTGAGCCCTGATTCAAATGGGTCTACTGAAGAACCAGAGCGAGAACACAAGCCTGGCGAGAACACCAAATCCAACGTGTGACCCGATTGTGAGTTGGACCAAACACGTTCTTTAGTGTTTAAGAAGTCGAGGGCCGTTCCGTCAGAGGCCTCATCAGAATATTAAAATCTGACATGAATTAAAATCCTTCTCCAACATTCCAACCGGACGACAACTAATCCAGTCACTGTGACCTGAAGGTGCTGATCAATCACAACATACTGGAGGTTACATACATCTAGTAGGTTCTAGATAGGATGCAGTTTCAGTAGGCGAGTTTTTAGTAACCACGCCCCCATCTTCCCAACGTCCTGTAACGGTAGACGCCAGACCCCCACTGTAAACGTCCCGCTCTTCATTAAAAGAAGAGGTTTAGATCCCGTGTGACGCTGAGATCTGTTTTGGTCTGAGTCTGTACTCGGACGGTGTGGAGCTGTGACTCGGAGAAGACCAATCAGCAGGAGCGGAATACTTTACCAGCTCAGTCGTAGCTCTAACCTCAGTAGCGGCGCTTCAGCAGCAGTAGCTACAGACACTCAGCCCACCACACATTCCTCTCCACTCAGAGTTCATCTGCAGCTCCAGGTGAATTATGGGATAGCTCAGAGACAGGAGTTCATTGGGTAACGGTCACCTACTACTTGATGGCTACTGAGTATTTGGATATGCTAGCTGTGCTGAACTACTGTCAGTACTCAGTAGTTGGCGGTGGGCGAGGACGCCACGTCCTGACGTCCTCTGAGAATTCAAACAGGAAGAATTCGGAGTGTCGTCCGTTAAACAGGCCGGTCCTCTCCAGGTTTAAGCCACGCCTCCACTGAACTCGGAAAATCCAAGTCATATAAAGTCTCTCATAAAGATCTGATCAGCACAAACTTGTATGTCCGTCAACGTTCTTGTTTACGACACTGGGAGCGATAGACCTCCGACGCCGCCGGTAGAAGCAGTGGTGGAAAAAAAGGACCACCTTGCCGATCCCCCCAACGAAGCCCTCCAGTACGCAGGCACCAATGCTCAACAACGTCCCACGGTGGTAGGTAATGGACACAGCATGCCCTTGACCAAACAATAACATGAACAGTAATAACAACAGGTAGCACATCTGAGACCACCATACACCAGCACCATCCTGGTCCTGCATGTATCCCTCCACCTTGAATGGAGTTTAAGACTGAGATCTTCTCTAAACTATCATAAACAGAGTCTCAGAATCAGACAGTGTATTTATAACATCTACTGTAAGAACTTTCTGTGAGGAGCTTCTAGAGGTGGACGTCTGGTTCCATTCACCTCCACTGTGAACAGATCTGACTGTATCTAGAACAGATTTTAGAGGAGGACGTCTGGTTCCATTCACCACCACTGTGAACAGATCTGACTGTATCTAGAACAGCTTTTAGAGGTGGACGTCTGGTTCCATTCACCACCACTGTGAACAGATCTGACTGTATCTAGAACAGCTTTTAGAGGTGGATGTCTGGTTCCATTCACCTCCACTGTGAACAGTTCTGACTGTATCTAGAACAGATTTTAGAGGTGGACGTCTGGTTCCATTCATCTCCACTGTGAACAGTTCTGACACCAAACTACTCTGAATGACAACTGCAGAATTTTTGAAAGATGGGTGGATTTCCCCTTTAAAAGACCATTTAACTGAACAGCCTGTAAAAGATGGAGAGGTTGGAGAACAGTCAGGTAAACAGCAGGTGTGGCGGTTTTGCACAAGCATCTGAAAAGACACAGTAACAGAACTGAAGTCATAAATATATGGACGGTGGGCTCTTTAACACAACGGCAGAACATCAATCAGCAGTAATCACGCTCGCCCTGCTTCATCCTCTGAGAGCTACTGATTCAGACCAGTTCCTGCTGAACATAAACATGAAGAACTTCCACACAGAAGCATCTCACATCAGAACCCACCACACTGGTTTAACTGGTTTCACTGGACACAAGTATTAGAGGAGCTGCTTACTGTAAACCTGTAATAACGCTGTTATATAGTGTACTAGTGAGAGTTCAGTACTCAGAACTGTAAAACTGTAATAACACTGTTATATGGAGTAATAGTGAGAGTTCAGTACTCAGAACTGTAAACCTGTAATAACGCTGTTATATAG
Organism: Megaleporinus macrocephalus; assembly: GCA_021613375.1. Lineage (NCBI taxonomy): Eukaryota > Metazoa > Chordata > Actinopteri > Characiformes > Anostomidae > Megaleporinus > Megaleporinus macrocephalus. The sequence continues at coordinate 474,363 of CM038721.1, read as the reverse complement.
TGTACTAGTGAGAGTTCAGTACTCAGAACTGTAAACCTGTAATAACGCTGTTATATAGTGTAATAGTGAGAGTTCAGTACTCAGAACTGTAAACCTGTAATAACGCTGTTATATAGTGTACTAGTGAGAGTTCAGTACTCAGAACTGTAAACCTGTAATAACGCTGTTATATAGTGTACTAGTGAGAGTTCAGTACTCAGAACTGTAAACCTGTAATAACGCTGTTATGTAGCGTACTAGTGAGAGTTCAGTACTCAGAACTGTAAACCTGTAATAGCGCTGTTTTATAGCGTAATAGTGAGAGTTCAGTACTCAGAACTGTAAACCTGTAATAACGCTGTTATATAGCGTAATACTGAGAGTTCAGTACTCAGAACTGTAAACCTGTAATAACGCTGTTATATAGCATAATACTGAGAGTTCAGTACTCAGAACTGTAAACCTGTAATAACGCAGTTATATAGCGTAATACTGAGAGTTCAGTACTCAGAACTGTAAACCTGTAATAACGCAGTTATATAGCGTAATACTGAGAGTTCAGTACTCAGAACTGTAAACCTGTAATAACGCAGTTATATAGCGTAATACTGAGAGGTTAGTACTCAGAACTGTAAACCTGTAATAACGCTGTTCTGTAGTGTAATAGTGAGAGTTCAGTACTCAGAACTGTAAACCTGTAGTAACGCAGTTATATAGCGTAATACTGAGAGGTTAGTACTCAGAACTGTAAACCTGTAATAACGCTGTTCTGTAGTGTCATAGTGAGTTTATGAGAGTTTATAAATATCTCTCTGTAACTCAGTAACTTCTTATGCTTTGTAAATCTGATCTGAATGTTTCAGGAATTCATGTCTGATGTTGTAAAGAACTGTGAGTTGCCCGCGGTATGGAACAATACTGTCCTAAGAATATTGGACCTTTACAGAAGAAGCCAAAAATCTACTTTACCCAATAATGTGTGTCAGTACAAGTTGTTTTGGAGCATTTCTATTGGTCCATTCATTACACTGTAAACAGCAGCTGTTGTGTTGAAATGATCGTTATTCTTTGGACAGTGAAGATATTAGAATACTCTCACTGGGGTGTAAATAAGGTTTGTTTCAGGCACCTAGCCCCCCGCCCCCCCCACGAGTGGAAAACTATTTCTTTATACATAAAAAAAACCCAAACAAACAACCAAAAAAAACTTTATATAAAAACAAACAAAGAAACTATTTCTTTATATAAAAAACAAACAAACAAAGAAACTATTTATTTATATAAAAAACAAACAAAGAAACTATTTATTTATATAAAAAATAAACAAAGAAACTATTTCTTTATATAAAAAACAAACAAACAAAGAAACTATTTCTTTATATAAAAACAAACAAAGAAACTATTTCTTTATATAAAAAACAAACAAAGAAACTATTTCTTTATATAAAAAACAAACAAACAATTTCTTTATATAAAAAACAAACAAAGAAACTATTTCTTTATATAAAAAACAAACAAACAAACTATTTCTTTATGTAAAAAACAAACAAAGAAAATATTTCTTTATATAAAAAACAAACAAACAAAGAAACTCTTTATATAAAAAACAAACAAACAAAGAAACTATTTCTTTATATAAAAAACAAACAAACAAAGAAACTATTTCTTTATATAAAAATAAACAAAGAAACTATTTCTTTATATAAAAAAACAAACAAAGAAACTATGTCTTTATATAAAAAACAAACAAACAAAGAAACTATTTCTTTATATAAAAAACAAACAAAGAAACTATTTCTTAATATAAAAAACAAACAAACAAAGAAACTATTTCTTTATATAAAAAACAAAGAAACTATTTCTTTATATAAAAAACAAACAAACAAAGAAACCATTTCTTTATATAAAAAACAAACAAACAAAGAAACTATTTCTTTATATAAAAACAAACAAACAAAGAAACTATTTCTTTATATAAAAAACAAACAAAGAAACTATTTCTTTATATAAAAAACAAACAAAGAAACTATTTCTTTATATAAAAAACAAACAAACAAAGAAACTATTTCTTTATATAAAAAACAAACAAACAAACAAAGAAACTATTTCTTTATATAAAAACAAACAAACTATTTCTTTATATAAAAAACAAACAAAGAAACTATTTCTTTATATAAAAATAAACAAAGAAACTATTTCTTTATATAAAAAACAAACAAACAAAGAAACTATTTCTTTATATAAAAACAAACAAAGAAACTATTTCTTTATATAAAAAACAAACAAACAAAGAAACTATTTCTTTATATAAAAAACAAACAAACAAACAATTTCTTTATATAAAAAACAAACAAAGAAACTATTTCTTTATATAAAAACAAACAAACAAACAAACTATTTCTTTATATAAAAAACAAACAAACAAACAAAGAAACTATTTCTTTATATAAAAACAAACAAACTATTTCTTTATATAAAAAACAAACAAAGAAACTATTTCTTTATATAAAAAACAAACAAAGAAACTATTTCTTTATATAAAAAACAAAGAAACTTTCTTTATATAAAAAACAAACAAACTAAGAAACTATTTCTTTATATAAAAAACAAACGAAGAAACTATTTCTTTATATAAAAAACAAACGAAGAAACTATTTCTTTATATAAAAAACAAACAAACAAAGAAACTATTTCTTTATATAAAAAACAAACAAAGAAACTATTTCTTTATATAAAAAACAAACAAAGAAACAATTTCTTTATATAAAAACAAACAAAGATACTATTTCTTTATATAAAAAACAAACAAACAAACAAACTATTTCTTTATATAAAAACAAACAAACTATTTCTTTATATAAAAAACAAACAAAGAAACTATTTCTTTATATAAAAAACAAAGAAACTTTCTTTATATAAAAAACAAACAAGCAAAGAAACTATTTCTTTATATAAAAAACAAACAAAGAAACTATTTCTTTATATAAAAAACAAACAATCAAAGAAACTATTTCTTTATATAAAAAACAAACAAACAATTTCTTTATATAAAAAACAAACAAAGAAACTATTTCTTTATATAAAAAACAAACAAACAAACTATTTCTTTATATAAAAAACAAACAAAGAAAATATTTCTTTATATAAAAAACAAACAAACAAAGAAACTATTTCTTTATATAAAAAACAAACAAACAAAGAAACTATTTCTTTATATAAAAAACAAACAAACAAAGAAACTATTTCTTTATATAAAAAACAAACAAAGAAACTATTTCTTTATATAAAAAACAAACAAAGAAACTATGTCTTTATATAAAAAACAAACAAACAAAGAAACTATTTCTTTATATAAAAAACAAACTAAGAAACTATTTCTTTATATAAAAAACAAACAAACAAAGAAACTATTTCTTTATATAAAAAACAAAGAAACTATTTCTTTATATAAAAAACAAACAAACAAAGAAACTATTTCTTTATATAAAAAACAAACAAACAAAGAAACTATTTCTTTATATAAAAACAAACAAACAAAGAAACTATTTCTTTATATAAAAAACAAACTAAGAAACTATTTCTTTATATAAAAAACAAACAAAGAAACTATTTCTTTATATAAAAAACAAACAAACAAAGAAACTATTTCTTTATATAAAAAACAAACAAACAAAGAAACTATTTCTTTATATAAAAAACAAACAAACAAACAAAGAAACTATTTCTTTATATAAAAACAAACAAACTATTTCTTTATATAAAAAACAAACAAAGAAACTATTTCTTTATATAAAAAACAAACAAACAAAGAAACTATTTCTTTATATAAAAAACAAACAAACAAAGAAACTATTTCTTTATATAAAAAACAAACAAAGAAACTATTTCTTTATATAAAAAACAAACAAAGAAACTATTTCTTTATATAAAAAACAAACAAACAAACTATTTCTTTATATAAAAAACAAACAAAGAAACTATTTCTTTATATAAAAAACAAACAAACAAACAAACTATTTCTTTATATAAAAAACAAACAAACAAACAAAGAAACTATTTCTTTATATAAAAACAAACAAACTATTTCTTTATATAAAAAACAAACAAAGAAACTATTTCTTTATATAAAAAACAAACAAAGAAACTATTTCTTTATATAAAAAACAAAGAAACTTTCTTTATATAAAAAACAAACAAACTAAGAAACTATTTCTTTATATAAAAAACAAACGAAGAAACTATTTCTTTATATAAAAAACAAACAAACAAAGAAACTATTTCTTTATATAAAAAACAAACAAAGAAACTATTTCTTTATATAAAAAACAAACAAAGAAACTATTTCTTTATATAAAAAACAAACGAAGAAACTATTTCTTTATATAAAAAACAAACAAACAAAGAAACTATTTCTTTATATAAAAAACAAACAAAGAAACTTTCTTTATATAAAAAACAAACAAACTAAGAAACTATTTCTTTATATAAAAAACAAACGAAGAAACTATTTCTTTATATAAAAAACAAACAAACAAAGAAACTATTTCTTTATATAAAAAACAAACAAAGAAACTATTTCTTTATATAAAAAACAAACAAAGAAACTATTTCTTTATATAAAAACAAACAAAGATACTATTTCTTTATATAAAAAACAAACAAACAAACAAACAAACTATTTCTTTATATAAAAACAAACAAAGATACTATTTCTTTATATAAAAAACAAACAAAGAAACTATTTCTTTATATAAAAAACAAAGAAACTTTCTTTATATAAAAAACAAACAAGCAAAGAAACTATTTCTTTATATAAAAAACAAACAAAGAAACTATTTCTTTATATAAAAAACAAACAAACAAAGAAACTATTTCTTTATATAAAAAACAAACAAACAAACTATTTCTTTATATAAAAAACAAACAAAGAAACTATTTCTTTATATAAAAAACAAACAAACAAAGAAACTATTTCTTTATATAAAAACAAACAAAGATACTATTTCTTTATATAAAAAACAAAGAAACTATTTCTTTATATAAAAAACAAACAAAGAAACAAAGAAACTATTTCTTTATATAAAAACAAAGAAACTATTTCTTTATATAAAAAACAAACAAAGAAACTATTTCTTTATATAAAAAACAAACAAACAAAGAAACTATTTCTTTATATAAAAAACAAACAAACAAACTATTTCTTTATATAAAAACAAACAAACAAACTATTTCTTTATATAAAAAACAAACAAACAAACTATTTCTTTATATAAAAAACAAACAAACAAAGAAACTATTTCTTTATATAAAAAACAAACAAAGAAACTATTTCTTTATATAAAAACAAACAAAGATACTATTTCTTTATATAAAAAACAAAGAAACTATTTCTTTATATAAAAAACAAACAAAGAAACTATTTCTTTATATAAAAAACAAACAAACAAAGAAACTATTTCTTTATATAAAAAAACAAACAAAGAAACTATTTCTTTATATAAAAAACAAATAAACAAAGAAACTATTTCTTTATATAAAAAACAAACAAACAAAGAAACTATTTCTTTATATAAAAAACAAACAAAGAAACAATTTCTTTATATAAAAAACAAAGAAACAATTTCTTTATATAAAAAACAAACAAACAAAGAAACTATTTCTTTATATAAAAAACAAACAAACAAAGAAACTATTTCTTTATATAAAAAACAAACAAAGAAACTGTTTCTTTATATTAAAAACAAACAAACAAAGAAACTATTTCTTTATATAAAAAACAAACAAACAAAGAAACTATTTCTTTATATAAAAAACAAAGAAACTGTTTCTTTATATTAAAAACAAACAAACAAAGAAACTATTTCTTCATATAAAAAACAAACAAACAAAGAAACTATTTCTTTATATAAAAAACAAACAAATAAACTATTTCTTTATGTAAAAAACAAACAAAGAAACTATTTCTTTATATAAAAAACAAACAAAGAAACTATTTCTTTATATAAAAAACAAACAAACAAAGAAACTATTTCTTTATATAAAAAACAAATAAACAAAGAAACTATTTCTTTATATAAAAAACAAACAAACAAAGAAACTATTTCTTTATATAAAAACAAACAAAGAAACTATTTCTTCATATAAAAAACAAACAAACAAAGAAACTATTTCTTTATATAAAAAACAAACAAATAAACTATTTCTTTATGTAAAAAACAAACAAAGAAACTATTTCTTTATATAAAAAAACAAACAAAGAAACTATTTCTTTATATAAAAAACAAACAAACAAAGAAACTATTTCTTTATATAAAAAACAAATAAACAAAGAAACTATTTCTTTATATAAAAAACAAACAAACAAAGAAACTATTTCTTTATATAAAAACAAACAAAGAAACTATTTCTTTATATAAAAAACAAACAAACAAAGAAACTATTTTTTTATATAAAAAACAAACAAACAAAGAAACTATTTCTTTATATAAAAAACAAACAAACAAAGAAATTATTTCTTTATATGAAAAACAAACAAACAAAGAAACTCTTTCTTTTTGAAGCCTGTTCTGGAAAAGTTGGGTCGTGTGTGAAACGTTAATAAAACAGGAAGCAGTGAGGACGTTTGGTTTGAACTGTTTTAAACAGAAAACGTGTCATTTAGAGACGTCTGATAATAAAATAAAAATATAAACAGGCCACATTTAACCAGGAACACTAAATACCTGGACATGACTGTGTGTCTGTGTGAAGTTTATAAAAGTCAGTGTCTCGAGAACTGTTGTGTAAATGGTACTGAATTTATTTGTCCACTAGATGGCAGCACACACCAATAATACGTTTGATGGTTTCCACGGTGACGCCCACAGTTAGACTTCACCTTTAATTCAACAGCCAGACATGCTGAGATGGTTTGGTACCAGATGGTGTTTACAATCAGTCAGTCAGTCAGTCGATCAGTCAATCAGTCAGTCAATTAGTCAATTAGTCAATTAGTCAATCGGTCAATCAGTCAGTCAATCAGTCAGTCAGTCAGTAAGTGAAAAATAAACAGTAACACAGTTGACAGTCTGATGTAGATGATGATGATGATGAAATGATGAAGTCTTAGTTTTTATATTCACTCTGTTTTCTGTTAATCTGAGATGAGAAACTTTTTAATCACTAAGCGTTGACTTCTAACAACAAACTCCAACTTCTGCTCAACACAGAGCAGACCAGGTCTACTACTGAGTCTACTACTGAGTCTACTACTGAGTCTACTACTGAGTCTACTGCTGAGTCTACTGCTGAGTCTACTGCCGAGTCTACTACTGAGTCTACTACTGAGTCTACTACTGAGTCTACTACTGAGTCTACTACCGAGTCTACTACTGAGTCTACTACTGAGTCTACTGCTGAGTCTACTGCCGAGTCTACTACTGAGTCTACTACTGAGTCTACTGCTGAGTCTACTGCCGAGTCCGGATCTAGACCTTCCTGAAGAGAGTGGGTCACGTGGTCCGACTCCTGTACCATGACGGCTCCTCTGTGGAGTGGACTGCTCCTATTTATAACTGAACTCCACCTAATTCCCCTACAGTGTCTGGGTCAGGGGTCCGCTGCCCCCAACTTGCCTGAGAGATGCATACCATCTCTCAACTCTCCACACCCTGCGTTGCCACGCCCCAGCTTAAATAACTCCCTCCCCCACCCCCCTCCCAGCCTCGCGGCCTCTGGGCTTCTTCATTTAGACAACTGTCGGCCATACGGGCACATACAGCGAACGAGGAGGCACTGACCAGAACTGACTAGAGCTGACCAGAACTGACCAGAACTGACCAGAGCTGACCAGAGCTGACCAGAGCTGACCAGAACTGACCAGAACTGACCAGAACTTGGCTTCTGCTTCTGCTGAAGATTAAACCTCGGTACAGAGGAGCAGGACTCGTCCAGGCGTCGGAGGAGTCTCCTCGGTAAACGATTCATTGACTGGAGATTGGATTCGATACCTGCTGGTTGATCTGCTCGGCGTGGGTGGTGCAGTGAGAGCTCCTCTCAGACTCAGGTCTGGACCGGCTCGGGCCGGAGGCGCGGTCTCCAGCCATTTGATGGGTTTTGTTTGTGACAGTTTGTGAGTCACGCGCTCCAAAATAGAGACAGAAATACTGTGCATGCCCACGAGGAGCAGACGGCGCGAGGAGCCGGAGGGGAGCGTCTGAGAGAACGAGAGAGCTGGAGAGAGACACACACACACTGTCATCTTCCACCCCGGCAACGAAAGGCAGCCGGGGGTCACCATCACATCGGGAGCCGAGCATCACCTGGACAACCGGACACGACTCATACATAACTGTGGTCCGAAAAGATCAAAGTCAACGAGCCACAGCTGAAACCCACCGACACGCTAGCGTCACCGCTCGGCAGTGTCCTGACCGCAGACATGCTGACTAGAAGAAGGACGGCTCACGGGACCCCGCAGGGCGGGTCCTATTTAAACCGGGCCGCTGTACTGTCCCCTCTGGGTGCAGCCCATTTGACCCAGCTAGCTTTAGGCTGTGCGGTTATTTCCTTAGTGGCTCACGCGGCTGGATATAGCGCCCCCTATGGGACGTTCTGCATGGTAGTGTGGAGCTCCTGCTTTGCACTCTCGGCGGTCATCTTCATCCTGGACGTGACGCGGTTGTCCTCCAGCCTTTCTGTGTCCTGGGAGAACCTGACGGTGACCCTCGCGGCGTCCGCCGCTCTGCTGTACCTCATGGCGTCTGTCGTGTACCCGGCGTACTCGGTCCGGACAGAGTGTCCCTACAACGACTGCGAGGCGAGGAACTTCCGACTCGCCGTGACCGCCTGCTCCTGGGCCGCATTTCTGGCATACGGGGTGGAAGTTTTCTTGTCCAGGGCCAAACCGGGCCGGACCGCCGCCTACATGGCCACTCCACCGGGCCTCCTGAAGGTGGTGCAGGTGTTCCTGGGCTGCGGCATCTTCGCCACGAGGACCGACTTCTCACTCCACACAGCCACCATCTACTGTGCCGCCGTGTTCGCCGCCTGCTTGGCCGCCACTTCTCTGGTGGTGGTCCTCAACATCTGTGGCCGCGCCGCCCCTTTAAAACCGCCGTCTGACCGCTCGATGACGCTCTACGCCTTCGCCGCCGTACTGCTGTACCTGACCGCCGCCGTGGTCTGGCCTGTCTTTTGCTTTGATAAGAAGTACGGCACCCCCGTTCGACCCCAGGGCTGCCCCAGGGGGACGTGCGCCTGGGACGGACAGCTGGTTGTGACTGTCTTCTGCTTCGTGAACTTGGCCCTGTACGTTGCAGACCTCTGCTGCTCCCAGAGAACTCGCCTCATGGCACAGCGGCCGCGTGTATAGACCCGCTTTTCATTTACCGGGGGGGGGGGGACTGCCGAGGGGGGGACTGCCGAGGGGGGGACTGCCGAGGGGGGACCCTCCTGGTAACACCTTTACTTTCCATATCAGCTACAGCCTCAGCCTTAATCTCACAGGAGTTTATTAAGATTGCCTCATTTAATCTAGACTGTTAGTCTAGTCTAACCTCTCGTTCTAATTGTCTGTGGTGGTCTTCCACAGGTGTGCTGTTGCTGTTCAGGTTCTTTCACGCTGCATGAACGCTGTATGATGATTTGGACCAATAGGAACGTTTAAAAACTGTTTGGAATAAAATCACTTTATATAAACTTACACTGAGTGAAGAACTTCTTCATCCTCTACTGTAACGTAACCACCAAACCCAGCCTTCCAGAGACTAAAGTCAGGAGAGGTGGTGAACGGAGTGGAGCTTCTAAACCTGCTGGGGTTCCTCCTTATAAGGAGCACTGGGTTTGTTCTAGATAACAGTCTACTCTCAGTAGTAGAACCT
>CM038721.1:433971-463524 GCA_021613375.1 Megaleporinus macrocephalus | reverse complement strand
AGGAATACTTAAAGTTTTCACCCCTCACTGCCCGGCAAGAGCGCCTCCTGGCTGGTCAGACAGACAGGTCAGTGTTCTAGCTGTGATGTGTCTGATTAATGTCCTGTTGGTTTTGTTAAGAAGACCAGAGCGTCCACTGTCCTGGTCAGAGGTCTGATCCCTGAACGCGGCTGTGATCTCACCACACATGCAGGTTTGGTTGCGTCTGATCTGGGGCTGGACGATAAACGATAATCAGGTGGCTGAACTAGAGTTCCAGTTATTTCATGTTTGGTTGAAGCTCAAACAGTACAGAGTGTAGACGTAGCAGCAGTTTAACCCACGTACTAGTAATCTGTTACTGCAGCGTCACAGTCGAGCAGAGAGAATAAAATAAGAGAAAATAAGAGAAAACGTTAAACTACTACTGAAAGAAACATGATACACGTGTTAATAATCTATAAATAATCTATAAGATAAGATAAACAGGTAAACAGGTGCTGTCCTGCTGCTGTGTTGATGAAGCTCTACGGGATGTTTGATCTTCAAGGTCTCGTGTGTAGCAGTTGTACTGTTGAGATCATCTCCACTGTCCAGAGCTGACAGAGCACCACACTGTTGTGTTTCTGTGTGAAACACTCCCACAACGTTAGATCAACGTGAGAGATTGTTTGTAGCTGCAGCTCGCGCTCTGGATAAATCCATACTTTCAGTAGGAGCGGCTATCTTAGCAACGCTTATTCGCACCTTATGCTAATCGACGTATTTTAATAATTAATAAAGATAAATATATATACTGTAGGAGTTTGAGTGAGACACTGAGACAAAGTTAACTTTATAAACAATAATCCTGAGTAGGAAACTTTATTTTCTACTGAAAACAGAATTACTAAATCAATTCCATGTGTGTGTGTTTAATTTATTTAAATTTTATTTATATTTATTTACAGTTGTGTAATGTTCTATAGTACATTTGTCCTCACAGAAAATAATTCAGAAGATAAAAAACAACATCAAAATAAAATTTTTTAATTTTAAATAAAAAGGCAATAGTGATTTGATTTATATATATATATATTGATTTTGACTGATATGAAAGAGTTATTGTGATAAGATATTTTCGCCCAGCCCGAGTCTGCTCGCTCCAGCGCTGTGTGAGGTATATTTGATAACGCAGGCTGTAAAAGTGAAACTGCAGCTCCTGCGATTCGAGAGCTGTCCTCTCTCAGACCCACATCCTGATGTAGGACTGATAAAGACGGAGAGCGTCTTAATTAACACCCGTATATCTGCACGCGCTCGCGGCGCCCCTGCATGCGGTCGGGAGCGGGGTGCCGTCCAGACGCTCGATGATTCGTCCTCGTCATCATTCTGCTGTAGGCAAAAACAGAAGCGGGCGAGGAGAGAGAGGAGGAGCTCGAGAGTACCCTGTTAGCCGAAAGAGGAAGCGCAAAAAACTGCCATCTGTTGCAAAACTCTTACTGTAAATGCAAACCATCGCATTTTCTCTTCATGCTGGTGATGCAAGAGTCGCATTTTTCCCCTTCGCGCCCCAAAGCTGCCTGTACAGCCATTCAGAGCTCGTAGAGTAAGCACCACACACACACACACACAATACACAAAACCACCCCCACACACACCCACCACCACACACAACAATACACATAACACCCACACAACACACACAATACACCTCACCACCCCCCACCCACACACCACCCACAACACACCAACATACACCTCCAACACACACACACCACACCCACAATACAACATAACACCACACACACACACACACCACACACACACATATAATACACATACACACACACACACACACACACACATAATACACATAACACACACACACACACACACACAACACACATAATACACATAACACACACACACACACACACACAATACACATAACACACACACACACACACACACACACAAACATAACACACACACACACACACACACATAACACACACACACACACACACACAAACACACACACACACACACACATAATACACATAACACACACACACACACACACACACACACACAATACACATAACACACACACACACACACACACACACACACACACACACACACACACAATACACATAACACACACACACACACACACACATAACACACACACACACACAATACACATAACACACACACACACACACACACACACAATACACATAACACACACACACACACACACACAATACACATAACACACACACACACACACACACACACACACACACAATACACATAACACACACACACACACACAATACACATAACACACACACACACACACACACACAACACACATAATACACATAACACACACACACACACACACAATACACATAACACACACACACACACACACACACACACACACATATAATACACATAACACACACACACACACACACATAATACACATAACACACACACACACACACACACACACACACAACACACATAATACACATAACACACACACACACACACACACATAATACACATAACACACACACACACACACACACACATAATACACATAACACACACACACACAATACACATAACACACCACACACACACACACACACACACAATACACATAACACACACACACACACACACACAATACACATAACACACACACACACACACACAACACACATTAATACACATAACACACACACACACACACACACAATACACATAACACACACACACACACACACACACACACACACACACATATAATACACATAACACACACACACACACACACACATAATACACATAACACACACACACACACACACACACACACACACACACACACACAATACACATAACACACAACAACACTCACACTGCTGTACAGTGAACTAAGTGTTTAGATACTGACGGTACAGTAAGGTCACAGCTGCACACCTGGAGAGCAGATCAGTGCGATGTGCACGCCGGCGTGCGAGGGTCACGTCAGCAGAAACCCGGCAGGAAGTAAAGACCTGAACCTGCACAAACGGATACAGTTCCATAAACAGAGATCACCCTTTACCTACAGCTAAACTACTCAGGAGACACCTCGAGACCACCTCGGAGACACCTCAGAGACATCGCAGAGACATCTCTGAGACACCTCAGAGACACCTCAGAGACACCTCTGAGACACCTCTGAGACACCTCTGAGGACACCTCTGAGACATCTCTGAGACACCTCTAGACAGCTCAGAGACACCTCGGAGACACCTCGGAGGACACCTCTGAGACACCTCGGAGAAACCTCGGAGAAACCTCTGAGACACCTCTAGACACCTCTAGACACCTCTGAGACACCTCTGAGACACCTTTAGACACCTCTGAGACACCTCTAGACAGCTCAGAGACACCTCGGAGACACCTCTGAGACACCTCTGAGACACCTCTAGACACCTCTAGACACCTCTGAGACACCTCTGAGACACCTCTGAGACACCTCTAGACACCTCGGAGACACCTCGGAGACACCTCTGAGACACCTCGGAGACACCTCGGAGAAACCTCGGAGAAACCTCTGAGACACCTCTAGACACCTCTAGACACCTCTGAGACACCTCTGAGACACCTCTGAGACACCTGTGTGAGGAGATCAGACGTAAACAGAGAGATCAGAGATGAAACGTCTTCTATTAAAACTGTAGTCTGAAACTACGCTCTCAGATCAGGATTAAAAACAGCTCGGAGTCTGAAGGGTGTGGAGGTCTGCAGGTCTGGAGGTCTGGAGGTCTGCAACAACAAAACCGCCCCACCTTCTGCATGTGTGACATCACAAACCATCACAACTAAACCATCAGTCTGACACACACGGAGAATATAATTAAATGTATATGATCAAAAACTGCTTTAACACACAGCTCTGCAACCACACCTTACTAGCAGTTCTCCACATCATCCAGGGGTCAAGCTTCAAGCTCCAGTGGACATTCCTGAACATACAGTCACACGGAACGGTTGCACCATCGCAATACCAGCCGGAACAATGTCACCTGAAGTAATATGATCTACCTGCTGCTTCAGGAAGGAGAAGAACCCGGAGTACAAAACCGATTAAAGTCTACAGAGAAACTGGGACTCATAGCAACCACCTGAAAAGACCTGCTAGACCCTACCCAACAGTGTCCCCTTCAGAAAGAACAGCACTTTGATCTTATAGAGAGAAAAGCTGCTTAGATCTGAGAACATCCACAGGTACTTCTGTCCATCCTTCCACTGTGAGAAGACACCTCCACACTGTGAGTCTGAAAGGATGTGTATCTGTTCAAGAAGCTCCTCACTGAGAAAAGGAGATACAGACACACCAAACAAAGAAGCTAAACACTGGACTGACCACCCCAGAACCTCAACACCACTGAATGAACCACCCCACCCCAGAGTCCAGAACCTCAATACCACTGAATGAACCACCCACCCCAGAGTCCAGAACCTCAACACCACTGACTGGACTGACCACCCCAGATTCCAGAACCTGAATGTGTTATCTGGATGGAGAGAAGCAGAAGCAGCTAAACCGGTCACCTCAAAACTAAACGCACTGGACGCAACAGGACTTCTGGACGTTCTTCACATTGAGAAGCTGAAGACAAGCAGAACATCTATGAGAATCTCCTCCACGTTTCACAAACTCTGCACAGAGTTTCTCCTCATGCAGGAGCTGAAACTGTACGAGCTCCCTTGCTCATAGCTGGGGACCTCAGCTGAGCTGATGTTGGAGATGCAGCTCCACTAAACAAGCACGAGCAAAACAGACAGTAGATAAGATCTGCTTCTTCATCTCTCCCAGCAGGACGGACAGACAGACGGGCGGAAGAGAGAAAGTATCTTCATCACTTCGTTCTGGACTGCTGGATTGAGTTCTTCTACACTGAACTGGATGAGAGAGTCTTGGTTCCTCCTAAGCTTTCTTCCTCCAGTCTGAGGAAGTTCTTCATGCTGTATGTTCTCCTGTAGAGCCGCTTCTACGCCAAATAAACTAGAACTGAACTGAATTCCAGTAATAAAGTATATCATATAATGTTTTATAGAATATTAATAACTGAAATATGAATAACACAGTAGTGGTCATCACCATAGCCCCCCCCTGAACATCCCCGTGTGTACAGGCTCTGCGGACCCTCTAAGAGAACCCGCGCCCGCGGAAGCGCAGACTAAGTAACAAGTGAAAACGCCATCTGTCAAGCGAGGGTGTTTCAGTAGCCTCAGCATTTCTGGAGAATGCCTTGAAGACAAAAAGCTTCTTGTTCTTCTGTCTCCACCAATCCCGTCGCCCATTCTTAATCTTATCTCCTTCTTTCCTCCGCAGCTTTTTTCTTTCTATTTCAACCATCAGCACATTCAGCCCATCAGCATCGGTCAGCGTTCAATTACGGCGGGGGAAGTGAACAGGGAGCGAGAAGCGCTCCGCCTAAAGTGCAGCCTAAGTAGTCCGCTGATCAGATTACACTTGTTCTCCGGCTCTCGGCCGGACCTTCACACCGCTAATTGCAGCGAGCAACACAAATTACAGTCCGGAATTTACTGGAGAATTTTGGGGGCCCGTGCAGCCGCCGTGGCTCTTGAAAGGGACGCTGCTGCTATACGTCCCCCCCACACGCGGCGCCTGTGTAATCAATCAGCTAATTGATTTGCACAACAAACAACGGATCGAGCACTGGAGCAGTCAGACTACGTGTCACGCCCTTTCCAGTTCCAACGTGAGGGACGCCCGAGAGGCCGGACGGCAGAGGAAGCCCGGAGTTCTGGTCTCTGTGACATCGAGGGTCAGCGTAGCTGACCTGAGAACTGGGGTCTGCAGGTACACAGGCCCCCACCCCCCCCACCCCACACCCCCCCCTTAAACACACCAACATAAAAGTACCTACATGTTCCCACCAGTCTGAGTAGAGACACTGAGTTATCTAGGGTTAGAGCCTCAGTCAGAACCACCTCAGTCAGAGACCGCCTCAGTCAGAGACCGCCTCAGTCAGAGACCGCCTCAGTCAGAGGCCGCCTCAGTCAGAGACCGCCTCAGTCAGAGGCCGCCTCAGTCAGAGACCGCCTCAGTCAGAGACCGCCTCAGTCAGAGACTCTACCTGTGCTGCTAAAACAGAGACTCTCAGCTCTTGTTAGTATTTATCTTAATAAACTGTAAACACTGTGTGATCAGAGGAGGACGGGTCTCCTCTTGAGAGTCTGGTTCCTCCCAAGGTTTCCTCCTCCAGTCTGAGGGAGGTGGTCTTGCTCACTGGGGGGTATATGTTATACCTGATGTTCTCAAACTCCCGGTTAAAGCTGCTTTGAGACAACAATGTTGTAAAATCGCTATTTAAATAAACTTGAACAGAATAATCTGCAATTTCAGTAATAAACATCTATAACACTTCCAGGTTTACCCACAGTAAAATGTTTCTGAACTAGTATAAGGCAAGAAACAATAACAATAATAATAATAATAATAATAATAATAATATTGTCTGTTATAACGTATTCTAACCGTCTGCACTGCTATTAATAAATGCATTAACACTAAGTTACTACAGATTTTATGATTGTTTTATTATTTATATCTTGTTCTCTTAAGAAAAACACACATCTACAATATGAAAAAACACTCTTTACTTTCAATTCAAGTTCATTTAAAGAGTTTTTATTGGTCAGTCATCATGAGAGTTTGAGACCGTGTGACTGTAGAGTCAGCAATGCCGGCAGTTTTACCTGTTATAAATACTATTACTACATTATAATGCATTCACAAGAAGCAACCACACTAAATCAGACATACAGTATATAAACAGTGTTATAATAATAGTTACTACTACTCGAATGCACTCACACAGTGCTATTATCTCTTATAAGCTTTAGATTATTAATATAGTAGCTTCTATCCAGTGCAGTGCCTTCAGAAGTGAGAATATACAAAAACTATATGCACTAATAAATAATTATATATTAACAACAAGCCTTTTTAATTAAAACTGTTTATTAATGACAGTAAAGTGTGTGAACTTCTGGTTTGGTCTGTTTTTCCTGTTTGTCTAAACCGAGTAAGAACTGTCTATTAGATCGTGTTCGATAAAGAGTGTAAATATTTTTAGTTCAGATTTTGGTTTTGTTGTTGTCTCTGATAAATCATTAGCATTAATAAATATAAACAAGGACTGAACTGAGAAATACCGGTGTTGTAAGAAAATATGGTAAATGTTGAATATCGACGGTGGTTATACTCCAACATTAACACGTAGGATAAGGGCATATAGTTAACTTTAGCATTAGCATACCTGAACCTACTCACCCCTAAAACCAGTAGTTCAGTAGTGCACACAGCCATGTGTCCAGTAACACATACACGACACCAGTACGTTCCCTGTTAGAAACCACTACAATACCAGTAACTTCAAAAAGCATCCAGTGATTTTTGTATAAGGGCGTTATAACAACAGTCATAATGTGTTATAATGTGTTTACACAGTGCTACCATCTCTGATTACCGTTAATATAAACTGTCAAAGCAAGTGTCCCATAATGTCTCTGTCATGTTATAACTGTTATAATAACAACAACCGTCTCCACAGTGAATGATCAAACAGGGAATCAGTGGTGTTACCTGTGTTATAACAGCAGCTACTACTATTATAACTTGTTTATATCGTGCTAGTGTCTCTTTTCTAATAACAGAACATTTAAAAACAAAGTTAAAGCTGTGTTATACCAGCTATACAGCAGTATAATGCATTATTACAATATAATGAACTGCTGTTATAACACATGCTCAATAATGTCTCCACGATAACATCAATGTTATAACTATTATAATAACAGTTATTACACTGAAATGCATCCAGCGCTGAAACACTCTATAACTGCTGTAATAATTCATTAACACTGTAATTCAGTAGCGCACTCTCAGAAACAACGACACAACAACAACAACAACGTTATAACCGCTTTATTACCGGAGACCACCGAAAAGCACGCGGGGCTAAACGGCAACAGCACTTATAACGCGTGCATATCCGCTTATTACACTAATAATAATAATAATAATAACGTTATTAGCTGTATGTGTTATAATTAGACTCGCGGTTGTTAAACATTCCCGTAGTGTCTGTGCTGCAATGTGTTTGAGCCGGAGCTCGCGCGTTGCCATGGCTCCCCGGCGAACACCGGAGCAGCTCGCGCAGCGCAAGAGCAGCGCGTGATGAATCAGCAGCTCGGAAAACCACAAAACAACAGCAGCAGCAGCTCAGAAACAAATAACGTTCATAACGAATCAAACAGGAAGGGTTTATAAGTGTTTATAAGCGCCAGCCGTGGCGGGGAGACGGTAACGGACACCGGCTAACGGCGCTAACGGAGCCTGCCGGAGAGTCACACCGAACCAAGTGCAGCTTCCGCCCAGAAACACTCTTCACCAGAACCGAGAACAAACTCCTTCACAGGCTCACAATAACTCTCCACAGCTTACCGAGCGGCTCCTGCTCCCAACAACAACAACAACAACAACAACAACAACAACCGCCGCCGGCACGAGCTGTGAAAGTCAGACTGGCTGTGGGTTCGCTCTCTGAAGTAGCTTCTTGTTCGAGTTCTCTGGGTTCGGTTCGGTTCTCTGTTCCGCCGTAAACGGACCCGTTATCGAGTTATCTGAAGTTAGCTTCTTATTCGAGTTACCGATCCATCTTTAACGGTGCGGCAGTTTCGTCCCGGCTCCGGAGATCAGACGGGTAACTCGGATAAGAAGCTAACTTTAGCTCCTCAGGTTTACACTCGGTTCCCGGAGCTGGCAGCCTCAGCGGCTCACGAAACCCGGGAACCGGGCTGCTATTAACCGGCACGGCTCGCTGCTAACCCGGTCCTCCCTCAGGAGAACGTTAATGTGCTAACGGAACCGAGCTAACCGGACTTAGCTACCTGCGCTAGCGTTAGCAGTCAGCGCTGCTGGGTTTGTGCTGAAGCAGCAGAGCCGCTTTGTCGCCCACCTGGGTGGCTGAGGGTCCCCCGGTCCCCCGGTCCCCGGGCTGAGAAGATATGGCCGGTGTGTCTGCCTCCAGCAGCGGTGGAGATGTGGAGATGCGCACGGTCACGTTTGCCGACGGGCTGCTTAAAGGGAAACTCCACCTGTTCTTCCAAAAGATAATCTACATCTTCAGAGGTAAACAAAGCCGCTCGGTGTGAAACGCTGGTGGAGAACGGAACCGGGCTCTCCAGAACTCACTACAGACAGCGGCCGGTTTTATAACCTCATTACAGTTAGTTTTCAGTGCATTCCAGAGCTGCATGCAGACTTTTCAGAGACTCAACATATGACTTTTGATATATTCTAATTATAAAACATTATATATATATATACACAAAAAAAGATGTTTTGCATTTGAACATTTTTTATTCTAATTTTTAACATCTTTGTTAACCGCCTGCAGATGAGTTGCAACCAAACCTCCATGTGTTGTGACATCACAACCACAGCTTACTGACTGTCTGGTGTTCTGCATTCAAGTTTTAAAAAGAGATTCTCTTCTTCTTCTTCTAAACAAACAATCTAGCCCTGAACTTTGAATCATGGGAAATATTTAATTGTCATTTTTCTATTTAAATTGCAATTATTTACAATCTCGTTCAGCCCTGTTTCCCATCACCACCGCTGTACAGACATCTGAACCACTTCACACTAAACACTCTCTCAGTCTCTCTGTTTACAAAACAAGAAGTAAAAAAAATTAAAATCGGTTGACTTGCCCTTTAAGTACTCGAACTGCATTTGTACAAATTTTAAGTTATTACAATCTACACACATTTAGTTGTGTGATAGTGTGATACAGTCACAGCAAGTGCACCCATCACCCATCTCACACCATTTCACTCTGCGCTGCGTACACCCTATTTATTTTGGTAGAATTTCTGAAAATTCGGTGGAGTTCCCCTGCGTGCACTGTGTTGGTGGGAAGGTATCCTAAAATGTGACAAATTAAACATGGCCACTGGAAAAGCCAACGACCCCTCGCTGCCCACACCTGACAGCTAGGCTAGAGTGTGTGTGTGTGTGTGTGTGTGTGTGTGTGTGTTGGGGGGGGATGTTGTCACACCGCGCGCGCCGTAACGCCGAGCTCTTTGTGTGCGGGTTAAAGTGCCCCTCCGCGGGGCAGAGTTATGGGTGTCCCCCCCGTGCCTCAGCTTAATGACCCAACCATGATGAATCAGCATGGAGAGCCCTTTAATAATACCCCCCCCCCCAACACACACACACACACACACACACACACACACTACCACCCCTCCTCCTCACATCGGCACGATGTCGCTTAGCTAAGGCAGCCACACTGGTTAGTACTCCTGTCCTCATGGGGGTCTTCCCGGGGTCCCCACACCGCCGCTGCACCTGCACCCAACACAGCCCCGCGCGATCAGTCTCTGATAAGACCTGCCCTAATCACGGGGTCCCCACAAAGCACTGAATACAGGAGCACGCGCTCTTATTTTCGTCTTTCTTTCACGCGCTCTCTATCCCTCTCGTCCGCTCGCTCGCTCGCTCGCGCGCGCGCCTTGTGAGAGCGCGTGCACACTCAGCACCCAGCGGCGGCGTCAAAATGTCCCCTGTCCAAATACATACATGACCCCACACGCACATACAAGCACGCGCACCAGCGAGAGGCGCGCGTGCACACTCAGCAAAAAACACAGCCGCGGCGGAGTGTGACACGGCCGCCCCGAGCACCACCACCGCCGCACGAGCAGCGCGAGAACTTCAGCTCGCGCTCCCGCCCGCGCAAAACGCACATCTACTCACCGAACCCGAACCGGAACCGTCTCCGGAACCAAAGGAGGCCCAGAAAGTGGAAGCCGAGGCGCCGGCGCGGGAGTTTGGTCGGTGTTTGTGGCTCGGAAGTCGCCCGCTCCGCTCCCTCTCCGCCTTCTCTCCTTGTTGATCCTCTTTCTCTTGTGCCGAGGCCAGACGTCATATGATGTTTGGTCACGTGGTTTCATTCATGAAGGCTCTACGCAGCATGGGCAGAAAGTCTTAAAGGGAAAGCTGCGCGCGACCACCTGTTACCCCGGTGGAACGGGGGGAGTCAGGACCGTCTGGTGTACCTCCACCCACTGACCACTCCATCAGCTCCACTGACCACACAGGAGATACTCCTACAGACTGTAGTTCATCTGATTCTCTGTAGACTTTATTACTCTGTTCTTTAATGATCAGGACCCCCACAGGACCACCACAGAGCAGATACTATTAGGGAGGTGAATCATTCTCAGCACTGCAGTCACACTGACGTGGTGCTGGTGTGTTAGTTAGTGTGTGTTGTATTTGTGTGAGTGGATCAGACACAGCCAGCAGTGCTGCTGAAGCTTTTAAAGGAGCAGTGTGTAACCTCTAGTGGTGATGTTGTGTATTGCAACATAATGACTTCTCAACCCCCCCTGTTCCTAGAAGCTACTGTGTCCATCCTGAGTGTTCAATAATCACTACTGACTACTGATAAACTCATTTACACCATCAAACATCCTCATTATTCTTTTAATGATCATTCAGTTCAGTACTCAGTTTAATAATCACTACTGACTACTGATAAACTCATTAACACCATCAAACATCCTCATTATTCTTTTAATGATTATTCAGTTCAGTACTCAGTTTAATAATGACTACTGACTACTGATAAACTCATTTACACCATCAAACATCCTCATTATTCTTTTAATGTTCATTCAGTTCAGTACTCAGTTTAATAATCACTACTGACTACTGATAAACTCATTTACACCATCAAACACCCTCATTATTCTTTTAATGATCATTCAGTTCAGTACTCAGTTTAATAATCACTACTGACTACTGATAAACTCATTTACATCATCAAACATCCTCATTATTCTTTTAATGTTCATTCAGTTCAGTACTCAGTTTAATAATCACTACTGACTACTGATAAACTCATTTACACCATCAAACACCCTCATTATTCTTTTAATGATCATTCAGTTCAGTACTCAGTTTAATAATCACTACTGACTACTGATAAACTCATTTACATCATCAAACATCCTCATTATTCTTTTAATGTTCATTCAGTTCAGTACTCAGTTTAATAATCACTACTGACTACTGATAAACTCATTTACACCATCAAACATCCTCATTATTCTTTTAATGATCATTCAGTTCAGTACTCAGTTTAATAATCACTACTGACTACTGATAAACTCATTTACATCATCAAACATCCTCATTATTCTTTTAATGTTCATTCAGTTCAGTACTCAGTTTAATAATCACTACTGACTACTGATAAACTCATTTACACCATCAAACATCCTCATTATTCTTTTAATGATCATTCAGTTCAGTACTCAGTTTAATAATCACTACTGACTACTGATAAACTCATTTACACCATCAAACACCCTCATTATTCTTTTAATGATCATTCAGTTCAGTACTCAGTTTAATAATCACTACTGACTACTGATAAACTCATTTACATCATCAAACATCCTCATTATTCTTTTAATGTTCATTCAGTTCAGTACTCAGTTTAATAATCACTACTGACTACTGATAAACCTCATTTACACCATCAAACATCCTCATTATTCTTTTAATGATCATTCAGTTCAGTACTCAGTTTAATAATCACTACTGACTACTGATAAACTCATTTACACCATCAAACATCCTCATTATTCTTTTAATGATTATTCAGTTCAGTACTCAGTTTAATAATCACTACTGACTACTGATAAACTCATTTACACCATCAAACATCCTCATTATTCTTTTAATGTTCATTCAGTTCAGTACTCAGTTTAATAATCACTACTGACTACTGATAAACTCACACCATCAAACATCCTCATTATTCTTTTAATGATCATTCAGTTCAGTACTCAGTTTAATAATCACTACTGACTACTGATAAACTCATTTACACCATCAAACATCCTCATTATTCTTTTAATGTTCATTCAGTTCAGTACTCAGTTTAATAATCACTACTGACTACTGATAAACTCATTTACACCATCAAACATCCTCATTATTCTTTTAATGTTCATTCAGTTCAGTACTCAGTTTAATAATCACTACTGACTCCTGATAAACTCATTTACACCATCAAACATCCTCATTATTCTTTTAATGATCATTTAGTTCAGTACTCAGTTTAATAATCACTACTGACTACTGATAAACTCATTTACACCATCAAACATCCTCATTATTCTTTTAATGATCCTTCAGTTCAGCACTCAGTTTAATAATCACTACTGACTACTGATAAACTCATTTACACCATCAAACATCCTCATTATTCTTTTAATGTTCATTCAGTTCAGGAAGACTGAAGAGCTGTGGTATCTGAACTTGTATTCCAAACAAGCCGCTCTACTGAGAAGTCCTGCGTTGTGATGTTCCTCGTAGGTCCAGTAGGCGTGTTGGAGGAACATCTCTAGATCCTCGTTTAGCTGAGACAGTAGAAACACTACTTTTACTGTAAACTTGTAAATGTTTGATTAGTTACTGATTAGAACCCGTACTGGAGGATCCACCTGCTGCACCTGAGTCACGTCATTAGCTAATGATCAGGTTTCTCCAGATAAAGGAGGAAAACAGGAAGTGTGCAGGACAGGTACAGGTAGACTACATGACAGGAGGCAACTGGATTAGTCAACCTTTAAAAGATTAGATCTCAGCCTGGCGACGGAGTGGGAGTGAGAGGAATCTGCTCCTCTTTATTAGAAGATTAAAAGAAATGATTAATTGATGACAGTCGTTTCTGAGAACAGCACGTTAGTCACAGTCAGTCAGCACTCGGGTCAGAATCAGAATCAAACAGAACATCACACAGAACATCAAACAGAACATCACACAGAACATCAAACAGAACACCACACAGAACATCACACAGAACAACACACAGAACATCACACAGAACATCACACAGAACATCACACAGAACATTAACAGATCATCACACAGAACATCACACAGAACATCACACAGAACATCACACAGAACATCACACAGAACATCAAACAGAACATCAAACAGAACATCACACAGAACATCACACAGAACATCAACAGATCATCACACAGAACATCACACAGAACATCACACAGAACATCACACAGAACATCAAACAGAACATCACACAGAACATCATACAGAACAACACCGAACATCACAGAGAACATCACACAGAACATCAAACAGAACATCACACAGAATATCAAACAGAACACCACACAGAACATCACACAGAACATCACAGAGAACATCACACAGAACATCACAGAGAACATCACACAGAACATCACACAGAACATCACAGAACATCACACAAAACATCACACAGAACATCACACAGAACATCAAACAGAACATCAAACAGAACACCACACAGAACATCACACAGAACAACACACAGAACATCACAGAGAACATCACACAGAACATCACACAGAACATCAACAGATCATCACACAGAACAACACACAGAGCATCACACAGAACATCACACAGGACATCACACAGAGCATCATACAGAACATCATACAGAACAACACACAGAACATCACACAGAACATCAAACAGAACATCACACAGAACATCATACAGAACAACACACAGAACATCACAGAGAACATCACACAGAACATCAAACAGAACATCACACAGAACATCACACAGAACATCAAACAGAACATCACACAGAACATCACACAGAACATCAAACAGAACACCACACAGAACATCACACAGAACAACACACAGAACATCACAGAGAACATCACACAGAACATCACACAGAACATCACAGAAAACATCAAACAGAACATCACACAGAACATGACACAGAACATCAAACAGAACATCACACAGAACATCAAACAGAACACCACACAGAACATCACAGAGAACATCACACAGAACATCACACAACATCACACAGAACATCAAACAGAACATCACAGAGAACATCAAACAGAACATCACACATAACATCACAGAGAACATCACACAGAACATGGCACAGAACATCAAACAGAACATCACACAGAACATCAAACAGAACATCACACAGAACATCACAGAGAACATCACACAGAACATCACACAGAACATCAAACAGAACATCACACAGAACATCACAGAGAACATCACACAGAACATCACACAGAACATCAAACAGAACATCACACAGAACATCACACAGAACACCACACAGAACATCACACAGAACAACACACAGAACATCACACAGAACATCAAACAGAACATCACACAGAACATCACAGAACATCACACAGAACATCACAGAGAACATCAAACAGAACATCACACAGAACATCACAGAGAACATGACACAGAACATCACAGATCACATCAAACAGAACATCACACAGAACATCACACAGAACAACACACAGAGCATCACACAGAACATCACACAGAACATCAAATAGAACATCACACTGAACATCACACAGAACATCACAGAGAACATCAAACAGAACATCACACAGAACATCACAGAGAACATCAAACAGAACATCACACAGAACAACACACAGAACATGACACAGAACATCACAGATCACATCAAACAGAACATCACACAGAACATCACACAGAACATCACACAGAACATCACACAGAACATCACAGAGAACATCAAATAGAACATCACACAGAACATCACACAGAACATCACAGAGAACATCACACAGAACATCACAGAGAACATCAAACAGAACATCACACAGAACATCAAACAGAACATCACAGAGAACATCACAGAGAATATCAAACAGAAGCCTCGACGACTAAACAGAATAACTGTTCAGTGTTTACAGTATTTACTGCGTCCACTCTGTTCAGGAGAACTTCAGCTCCTCAAACAGACCCACCTCCAAAGTTCAGTCTTAGAAGTTCTGCTTCCCTCCATCCAGTCAACTCCAAACACATTCAGTGGTGTTGAGGTTCTGGGCTCTGGGGTGGTCAGTCTAGTCAGTGGTGTTAAGGTTTTGGACTCTGGGGTGGTCAGTCCATTCGGTGGTGTTGAGGTTCTGGACTTTGGGGTGGTCAGTCCATTCAGTGGTGTTAAGGTTTTGAACTTTGGGGTGGTCAGTCCATTTAGTGGTGTTGAGGTTTTGGACTCTGGGGTGGTCAGTCCATTTAGTGGTGTTGAGGTTTTGGACTCTGGGGTGGTCAGTCTATTCAGTGGTGTTGAGGTTTTGGACTCTGGGGTGGTCAGTCCATTCAGTGGTGTTGAGGTTTTGGACTCTGGGGTGGTCAGTCCATTCACTTTATTAGAAACACCCACTTTGTGCCTCCACTAACTGGCCACTTTATTAGAAACACTCACCTTGTGCTTCCACAGACTGGCCACTTTATTAGAAACACCCACCTTGTGCTTCCACTAACTGGCCACTTTATTAGAAACACCCACCTTGTGCTTCCACTAACTGGCCACTTTAATAGAAACACCCACCTTGTGCTTCCACTCACTGGCCACTTCAGAGGTGTGAGTGTAGTAAACCTACTTGTTGTTTTTAATTAATGAATGAATTGATTAATAAATTAATAAATAAATGAATAAATGAATAAATTAATTAATAAATTAATAAATAAATTAATAAATGAATGTCGTGTAAACGGTGAACATGTGAAGCCCCTGTATGTGGCCCTCAGCCGAGCTTTGGTCGTGGGGGCCGCTCCGAGTCCCCCAGGTTTGAGGCAGCGCCGCGCTGACTAATTAAATGGGAGCTCTGTTGGCTCTCCCTGTGTGAGTCGAGTCCCGGCCCGGCTGGAGGTGCTGGCCACAGAAAAGGAAGCTGAAGTGATGATTCACTGCGGCTGGAGGCGCAGCGTCTCACCCAGCGCCAGACCTGCTCCTCTCTTCCTCTTTTTCTCCTCCAGCCAGCAGCTGCACAGCCACGATAAAACGTTCACTTCACAGACCCATTTCTCTTCCTCCCGGTACCTCCTCTCCGAGTACACTGATGCTGATGTGGCTTAGGTGGGAGAGGGAGGGTGAGGAGGACGATAAGGCGCTCGGCGGATCCTCTCAAACCAGCGTCTCTCTCGATTGGTGGCGTTCCTCGTGGTCGGCGGGCAGGACGGGCGAGAAGAATGACCCGGCGGGTACGGAGTTCTGTTTTTCATAGCGAGGCGAGTCGGCTGGGAGAGAACGCCGAAGGCAGCATGTTTGTTGAAAATAAGTCTCTAATAGGAGGCGTTTCGGCGAGGAGTTATCAGTGCTCAGGAGTGGCGGGGCAGGCGAGGTGTAACCTTCGGAATAAAGGGGGGATTAGCCCGACGCCTTCGCGCCTCCTCGACTTCCCATCACGCTCACAAATAAACAGTGGCCTTCAGAGCAGCCGCGCACGAGGCCGGCGTCTAATCGCGCCGGTGACTCTGGAACTAATCCCGCCGCCGCCCGTCATTCAGCTCCAGCGCCGGAACAACACCTCCCCCAAAAACAGACACGCCACTTTCCATGTTTCTCATTACCGTCCTCCGGTAATGAGGCGGAGTAATCTGCTCAGCACCGTCGCAGCAACTTCAGAGATGAATTGTTTGGAAATGAATTGGATTCAGTGCGTTCATCACAGGAGCACAATAGAAGTTAGTATTGTGGAGGTCCAGGTGCCAGTCAGGTGCCAGTCAGGTGCCAGTCAGGTGCCAGTCAGGTGACCTTCATGGAGCAGCACTGATGGAGACGGTCTGTCGTGAACTCAGGAATTTCAGAGTTCAACCAACTCTTCATCACCAACACTGTTCCTTCATCCCTTCATTCCTTTATCATCACCAACACTGTTCCTTCATCCCTTCATTCCTTTATCATCACCAACACTGTTCCTTCATCCCTTCATTCCTTTATCATCACCAACACTGTTCCTTCATCCCTTCATTCCTTATCATCACCAACACTGTTCCTTCATCCCTTCATTCCTTTATCATCACCAACACTGTTCCTTCATCCCTTCATTCCTTTATCACCACCAACACTGTTCCTTCATCCCTTCATTCCTTTATCATCACCAACACTGTTCCTTCATCCCTTCATTCCTTTATCATCACCAACACTGTTCCTTCATCCCTTCATTCCTTTATCATCACCAACACTGTTCCTTCATCCCTTCATTCCTTTATCATCACCAACACTGTTCCTTCATCCCTTCATTCCTTTATCATCACCAACACTGTTCCTTCATCCTTTCATTCCTTTATCATCACCAACACTGTTCCTTCATCCCTTCATTCCTTTATCATCACCAACACTGTTCCTTCATCCTTTCATTCCTTTATCATCACCAACACTGTTCCTTCATCCCTTCATTCCTTTATCACCACCAACACTGTTCCTTCATCCTTTCATTCCTGTAAGCTGTGTTTTATGAAATGTATTTTGTATTATTATAAACTGGATGTTTATGTTAAGCTGGATGTGTAATATAAAGTTTATAAAGTGTAGTATTCATTTTTTCACTCTGTGTTAATGATTTACTCTGTGTTTACGGGTGTTTTCCGTCTTCGAGGACACAAAAGACTGAAGACTCTGTTCTTTGATGTGTTTATCCAGTCGTATTTTGATCACGTGCTGGATTACTACTGAATAAAAATAACTTCTCAGTTTAGTTTTGGGTCATCTCTACATTTCTGTTCGTACACTCATCACAAAATATTCAGTAACAGAGCTGAAGGTTCTAGAAGGTTCTACAGGGTTCTATACATGCTGTTGTGCAGAAACTTTGATTGTACGTTCTTCACGTTCACTGCCATCGTCAGTCGTTCCGTGACTGTGCTGCTAGCTCAGGACTTCCTCAGTGTGAACTTTGACATGTGGGTCGTCTCCAAGGTGTCCCATTGCAAATGACGCTGACAGCGGAGCTCTAAAAACGGTGCCCGTCCCTCCGGACCACCAATCGGGGCTTCATCTCCATGACAGCCAGGGAGAAAAAAACCTATACAAAATTCTGTGCTATAAATAGTCGGGGCCTCCGGCTGTCTGCTGTAACACCAGCGGGGTGGGGAGCATACCTTCCTTATCACAGGAGAATTTCATAGTCCACCCACCCTCGCTGCACTCCCAGTGCACACGCAGGACTCTTAGAAACGAAGACCACCGGGATCATCTTCAGATCCCAAACTTCCTCTCACTAACGTCCTAAACGCCTGACCGCGTTCCAGCGCCGCGTTTGGAACAGACCTGAAACGGAAACCAAGGAACAGAGTTTTACAGTAAAACAGAGTGAAGAGGAGAAACAGCTCAGAGGTCACTTTCACAACATCTATCTCTCACTGCACTCTCACTGCACTCTGACTGCACTCTCACTGCACTCTCACTGCACTCTCACTGCACTCTGACTGCACTCTGACTGCACTCTGACTGCACTCTGACTGCACTCTCACTGCACTCTCACTGCACTCTCACTGCACTCTCACTGCACTCTGACTGCACTCTCACTGCACTCTGACTGCACTCTCACTGCACTCTCACTGCACTCTCACTGCACTCTCACTGCACTCTCACTGCACTGACTGCACTCTCACTGCACTCTCACTGCACTCTCACTGCACTCTCACTGCACTCTGACTGCACTGACTGCACTCTCACTGCACTCTCACTGCACTCTCACTGCACTCTGACTGCACTCTCACTGCACTCTCACTGCACTCTCACTGCACTCTGACTGCACTCTCACTGCACTCTCACTGCACTGACTGCACTCTCACTGCACTCTGACTGCACTCTCACTGCACTGACTGCACTCTCACTGCACTCTGACTGCACTCTCACTGCACTCTCACTGCACTCTCACTGCACTCTCACTGCACTCTCACTGCACTCTCACTGCACTGACTGCACTCTCACTGCACTGACTGCACTCTCACTGCACTGACTGCACTCTCACTGCACTCTCACTGCACTCTCACTGCACACTGACTGCACTCTGACTGCACTCTCACTGCACTCTCACTGCACTCTCACTGCACTCTCACTGCACTCTGACTGCACTCTGACTGCACTCTCACTGCACTCTCTCTGCACTCTCACTGCACTCTGACTGCACTCTGACTGCACTCTCACTGCACTCTCACTGCACTCTCACTGCACACTGACTGCACTCTCACTGCACTCTCACTGCACTCTCACTGCACTCTCACTGCACTCTCACTGCACTGACTGCACTCTCACTGCACTCTCACTGCACTCTCACTGCACTGACTGCACTCTCACTGCACTCGGACTGCACTGACTGCACTCTCACTGCACTCTCACTGCCACCTCACTGCCACCTCACTGCACTCTCACTGCACTCTGACTGCGACTCAGCTGCAGTACCTGTTCTACAAGGGTGTGTTCAGTACACAAGAGCGGATCTTACTCTGTCCTCAAACACACTGGAATTAAAAATAGATAAATATACAGAACATCACTGTTTTATTAATATGAACTGGATATAAAATGATTCCCTAGCCAACATGCTCCAGTGGGGTTATAATATAGAACAGATGTAAATAATCAGACATACAATACAAAGTAACATGAATATGTTATTGTGAGAGAAGTAGATCAGATCTTGATCCAGTTTGAAGAACAAAGTTAGGTTCCAGATTTCTCCTGGACGCCCCAGACATTGTATGAATGTGTTCAGTTCCTTCAGCAGCAAATCTTGATTTATCTTAATGAAGTACTGAGCAGTCAAAGCAGGTATTAGATGAAAACTGATAATAATACTGGGTTGTTTAGGAGAAGCTTGGAAAGAGTTAAATAAACACACTGACGTATGAAAAACACTACTTACTCTATTAATACTGATTAATATTTAATAATAAAGTGTAAAAACACTACTTACTCTATTAATACTGATTAATATTTAATAATAAAGTGTAAAAGCTCTACTTACTCTATTAATACTGGTTAATATTTAATAATAAAGTGTAAAAGCTCTACTTACTCTATTAATACTGATTAATATTTAATAATAAAGTGTAAAAGCACTACTTACTCTATTAATACTGATTAATATTTAATGATAAAGTATAAAAGCTCTACTTACTCTATTAATACTGATTAATATTTAATAATAAAGTATAAAAGATCTACTTACTCTATTAATACTGATTAATATTTAATGATAAAGTATAAAAGCTCTACTTACTCTATTAATACTGATTAATATTTAATAATAAAGTGTGAAAGCACTACTTACTCTATTAATACTGTTTAATATTTAATAATAAAGTGTAAAAGTACTACTTACTCTATTAATACTGTTTAATATTTAATAATAAAGTGTAAAAGCTCTACTTACTCTATTAATACTGTTTAATATTTAATAATAAAGTGTAAAAGTACTACTTACTCTATTAATACTGATTAATATTTAATAAAAAAAGTGTAAAAGCACTACTTACTCTATTAATACTGTTTAATATTTAATAATAAAGTATAAAAGCTCTACTTACTCTATTAATACTGTTTAATATTTAATAATAAAGTGTAAAAGCTCTACTTACTCTATTAATACTGTTTAATATTTAATAATAAAGTGTAAAAGTACTACTTACTCTATTAATACTGTTTAATATTTAATAATAAAGTGTAAAAGTACTACTTACTCTATTAATACTGTTTAATATTTAATAATATAGTGTAACAGCTCTACTTACTCTATTAATACTGATTAATATTTAATAATAAAGTGTAAAAGCTCTACTTACTCTATTAATACTGATTAATATTTAATAATAAAGTGTAAAAGCTCTACTTACTCTATTAATACTGTTTAATATTTAATAATAACGTGTAAAAAGCACTACTTACTCTATTAATACTGATTAATATTTAATAATAAAGTGTAAAAGCTCTACTTACTCTATTAATACTGATTAATATTTAATAATAAAGTGTAAAAGCTCTACTTACTCTATTAATACTGATTAATATTTAATAATAAAGTGTTTAATGAATAAATAAAAGCTTCCTGTCTGATAAGAGTTTTTTAAATATAATAATGTCCCAGAGTGACTGAAACTTAGACCAGTACTGGATACACTTCATCTGTTACTCCAGTCTGTATAATCTTAATCCACTCCTCAGATTTCTCAGACTCAATTTCAGGAAAAAAGACTATAAAAGCGAACACTACTGGCCGAATATCTCTGGACGACAGCGTGTGCAGCTGTTCTGTGTATCACAGCCCTACGAAAAATAAATGATGGAGCTCACGCAGGTAATTACAGGGTCCTAAAGCTGCTGGTCCTGTACGGTTGACTAATGGGCTTCAGGGAAAGGTCTCCAGTTAATTCAATTACAGAGACATTAATTATTCATACCGTCTCTCTGCTATAATTAAACACCAGGAACAAATAAAAGAACTTTTTCCTAATCAGGAACCCGTCCGCTCCTCCTGTGATCTCCTCCACGCTCGGCTAGAAACACTGCAAATAAAAGCTGTTCTGAGATCAGCTTAGCACCTTTAATAGAGCCTTAACGCCACGGCAACAAACAGGTCTCAGTCTCCATTCACAAAAACACACTGCACTTACAGGCTGATTACACAACACACACTTTGGTCGGCTCACCATCTGTTTTTCTCCTCCATAGAAAAATAATAATTAAATATTAAGATAATTAAAGGAGTTCAGTCCAGCGCCATGTGTCTTACGAAGCTTTTACGAAGAAAGAAGAAACTAAATGAGGTTTCTGGACAACAGCAGCGCAGGTGCTGTAACGGTCACACGGTGAACCTGTAGGGACTGAAATTACAGATATTAACAAAACTGCACATGAAAAGAAACAGTTCAAATTAAAGGGAAGGTCCACCTGTTTTTTAGAATTTCTGCATAGTTAAGATTCTGAGAAAGTGTGAACACTGAGCGCTGTACTAGGAACAGTGAGCAGCGTGTAACACTCTCCTGTAGTGATGCTGAATCTACACACTGGACAAAACGAGGGGTTTAAAGGGAGCTGAAGATTAAACGAAATATGGAGTTTGAGATCTGCAGTAAGTTTATGTTTGATTCTGAGTTTACTGGCCGGTTATAAAGCAGACGTCTGATTACTGTCTGACTCGTTATTAAACATACAGACAGTCTCCACCCATTTAGAAGATATCAGTCTAATCTTATATCATTAAATAAGCTGCCTGTAGACGGACCTTCCTAAAAACACTTCAACAAAGTACCAGAGTTTAAGAGTTTAAGAGTTTAAAAGTGTTTATGTATGAAATCAGACGGAGATTAACTCGTTTTCTGTCCTGCACAGTGTTATTGTTACTCAGGAGAAAACAGAACGAAGAAAACTGAGAATAATGCGCAAACAGGAGAGGAATGAGCAGGTTAAATCTGTCAAATCTATACTCTCAAATTTATAGTCTCAAATCTGTACTCTCAAATTTATAGTCTCAAATCTATACTCTCAAATTTATAGTCTCAAATCTGTACTCTCAAATTTATAGTCTCAAATCTGTACTCTCAAATTTATAGTCTCAAATCTATACTCTCAAATTTATAGTCTCAAATCGGTACTCTCAAATTTATAGCCTCAATTCTATACTCTCAAATTTATAGTCTCAAATCGGTACTCTCAAATTTATAGTCTCAAATCTGTACTCTCAAATTTATAGTCTCAAATCTGTACTCTCAAATTTATAGTCTCAAATCTATACTCTAAAATTTATAGTCTCAAATCTGTACTATCAAATTTATAGTCTCAAATCTATACTCTCAAAATTATAGTCTCAAATATATACTCTCAAATTTATAGTCTCAAATCTATACTCTCAAATTTATAGCCTCAAATCTATACTTTCAAGTTTATAGCCTCAAATCTATACTCTCAAATTTATAGTTTTGAATTTATAGTCTTGGATCTTTGGTCTTGAATTTATGCTCTCAAACATATAGTTTCGGATCTATACTCTATACTTTCAAATCTGTAATCTTGAATCTATACTCTTGGATCCATTCTTCTGAATCTGTAGTCTTGGATCTATACTCTCAGATCTTTAGTCTTGAATTTATACTCTCTGATCTATATTTTTGAATCTACACTCTCAAATTTTTAGTCTCAAATCTGTAGTCTTGAATTTTATGCTCTTGAATCTATATTCTCAAATCTATACTCTCAGATCTGTAGTCTAAAATCTATACTCTCTGATCTTTATTCTTGAATGCCCTTAAATCTTTACTCTGGGATTTATAATTTTGAATCTATAGTCTCAAATCTATACTCTCAAAATTATAGTCTCCAATCTATACTCTCAAATTTATAGTCTCAAATCTATACTCTCAAAATTATAGTCTCAAGTCTGTACTCTCAAATTTATAGTCTCAAATCTATACTCTCAAATTTAGTCTCAAATATATACTCTCAAATTTATAGCCTCAAATCTATACTCTCAAAAATTATAGCCTCAAATCTATACTCTCAAATTTATAGTCCCAAATCTATACTCTCAAATTTATAGTCCCAAATCTATACTCTCAAATTTATAGTCTCAAATCTGTACTCTCAAATTTATAGTCTCAAATCTATACTCTCAAATTTATAGTCTCAAATCTATACTATCAAAATTATAGTCTCAAATCTGTACTCTCAAATTTATAGTCTCAAATCTATACTCTCAAATTTATAGTCTCAAATCGGTACTCTCAAATTTATAGTCTCAAATCTATACTCTCAAATTTATAGTCTCAAATCGGTACTCTCAAATTTATAGCCTCAATTCTATACTCTCAAATTTATAGTCTCAAATCGGTACTCTCAAATTTATAGTCTCAAATCTGTACTCTCAAATTTATACTCTCAAATCTGTACTATCAAATTTATAGTCTCAAATCTATACTCTCAAAATTATAGTCTCAAATATATACTCTCAAATTTATAGTCTCAAATCTATACTCTCAAATTTATAGCCTCAAATCTATACTTTCAAGTTTATAGCCTCAAATCTATACTCTCAAATTTATAGTTTTGAATTTATAGTCTTGGATCTTTGGTCTTGAATTTATGTTCTCAAATATATAGTTTCGGATCTATACTCTATACTTTCAAATCTGTAATCTTGAATCTATACTCTTGGATCCATTCTTCTGAATCTGTAGTCTTGGATCTATACTCTCAGATCTTTAGTCTTGAATTTATACTCTCTGATCTATATTTTTGAATCTACACTCTCGAATTTTTAGTCTCAAATCTATACTCTCAAAATTATAGTCTCCAATCTATACTCTCGAATTTATAGTTTTGAATTTATAGTCTTGGATCTTTGGTCTTGAATTTATGCTCTCAAATATATAGTTTCGGATCTATACTCTATACTTTCAAATCTGTAATCTTGAATCTATACTCTTGGATCCATTCTTCTGAATCTGTAGTCTTGGATCTATACTCTCAGATATTTAGTCTTGAATTTATACTCTCTGATCTATATTTTTGAATCTACTCTCGAATTTTTAGTCTCAAATCTGTAGTCTTGAATTTTTTGCTCCTGAATCTATAGTCTCAAATCTATACTCTCAAATTTAAAGTCTCAAATCTATACTCTCAAATTTATAGCCTCAAATCTATACTCTCAAAAATTATAGCCTCAAATCTATACTCTCAAATTTATAGTCTCAAATCTATACTCTCAAATTTATAGTCCCAAATCTATACTCTCAAATTAATAGTCCCAAATCTATACTCTCAAATTAATAGTCCCAAATCTATACTCTCAAATTTATAGTCTCAAATCTATACTCTCAAATTTATAGTCCCAAATCTATACTCTTAAATTAATAGTCCCAAATCTATACTCTGAAGTTTATAGTCTCAAATCTGTACTCTCAAATTTATAGTCTCAAATCTATACTCTCAAATTTATAGTCTCAAATCTGTACTCTCAAATTTATAGTCTCAAATCTATACTCTCAAAATTATAGTCTCAAATATATACTCTCAAATTTATAGTCTCAAATCTATACTCTCAAATTTATAGCCTCAAATCTATACTTTCAAGTTTATAGCCTCAAATCTATACTCTCAAAATTATAGTCTCAAATCTATACTCTCAAATTTATAGTTTTGAATTTATAGTCTTGGATCTTTGGTCTTGAATTTATGCTCTCAAATATATAGTTTCGGATCTATACTCTATACTTTCAAATCTGTAATCTTGAATCTATACTCTTGGATCCATTCTTCTGAATCTGTAGTCTTGGATCTATACTCTCAGATCTTTAGTCTTGAATTTATACTCTCTGATCTATATTTTTGAATCTACACTCTCGAATTTTTTGTCTCAAATCTATACTCTCAAAATTATAGTCTCCAATCTATACTCTCAAATTTATAGTCTCAAATCTATACTCTCAAAATTATAGTCTCAAGTCTGTACTCTCAAATTTATAGTCTCAAATCTATACTCTCAAATTTAAAGTCTCAAATCTATACTCTCAAATTTATAGCCTCAAATCTATACTCTCAAAAATTATAGCCTCAAATCTATACTCTCAAATTTATAGTCTCAAATCTATACTCTCAAATTTATAGTCCCAAATCTATACTCTCAAATTAATAGTCCCAAATCTATACTCTCAAATTTATAATCTCAAATCTGTACTCTCAAATTTATAGTCTCAAATCTATACTCTCAAATTTATAGTCTCAAATCTGTACTCTCAAATTTATAGTCTCAAATCTATACTCTCAAATTTATAGTCTCAAATCTATACTCTCAAAATTATAGTCTCAAATATATACTCTCAAATTTATAGCCTCAAATCTATACTCTCAAAATTATAGTCTCAAATCTATACTCTCAAATTTATAGTTTTGAATTTATAGTCTTGGATCTTTGGTCTTGAATTTATGCTCTCAAATATATAGTTTCGGATCTATACTCTATACTTTCAAATCTGTAATCTTGAATCTATACTCTTGTATCCATTCTTCTGAATCTGTAGTCTTGGATCTATACTCTCAGATCTTTAGTCTTGAATTTATACTCTCTGATCTATATTTTTGAATCTACACTCTCGAATTTTTTGTCTCAAATCTATACTCTCAAAATTATAGTCTCCAATCTATACTCTCAAATTTATAGTCTCAAATCTATACTCTCAAAATTATAGTCTCAAGTCTGTACTCTCAAATTTATAGTCTCAAATCTATACTCTCAAATTTAAAGTCTCAAATCTATACTCTCAAATTTATAGCCTCAAATCTATACTCTCAAAAATTATAGCCTCAAATCTATACTCTCAAATTTATAGTCTCAAATCTATACTCTCAAATTTATAGTCCCAAATCTATACTCTCAAATTAATAGTCCCAAATCTATACTCTCAAATTTATAATCTCAAATCTGTACTCTCAAATTTATAGTCTCAAATCTATACTCTCAAATTTATAGTCTCAAATCTGTACTCTCAAATTTATAGTCTCAAATCTATACTCTCAAAATTATAGTCTCAAATATATACTCTCAAATTTATAGCCTCAAATCTATACTCTCAAAATTATAGTCTCAAATCTATACTCTCAAATTTATAGTTTTGAATTTATAGTCTTGGATCTTTGGTCTTGAATTTATGCTCTCAAATATATAGTTTCGGATCTATACTCTATACTTTCAAATCTGTAATCTTGAATCTATACTCTTGGATCCATTCTTCTGAATCTGTAGTCTTGGATCTATACTCTCAGATCTTTAGTCTTGAATTTATACTCTCTGATCTATATTTTTGAATCTACACTCTCAAATTTTTAGTCTCAAATCTGTAGTCTTGAATTTTATGCTCCTGAATCTACATTCTCAAATCTATACTCTCAGATCTGTAGTCTAAAATCTATACTCTCTGATCTTTATTCTTGAATGCCCTTAAATCTTTACTCTGGGATTTATAATTTTGAATCTATAGTCTCAAATCTGTGGTCTCCGGTCTATACTGTTGGATCTATATTCTTGGATCTTTAGTCTTAAATTTATGTTCTCTGATCTATACTTTTAAATCTACACTCTCTAATTTTAGTCTCAAATCTGAAGTCTTGAATTTATGCTCTTAAATCTATACTCTAAGATCTATACTCTCAAATCTTTAGTCTAAAATATTTAGTCTTAAATCTTTAGTCTTGATGCACTCAAATCTATACTCTCGGATGCTCTCCTACTTTTGAATCTGTATTCTTGATTCTACAGTCTTGGAAGCTCAGATGAGGCGACGCCACTACTGTGAGGAAAAATAGTCCCCAAAGAAAACCTAGTATTTTCAGATCTTCCACATTTTACCATCAACATCCAGATAAACTCAGAAGACACGTGTAACTTCACTGGTGGGTTTCATAGTAAATACAATGTGTAGATTAGTGTTGTAGACATGGAGACCCCTGGTTACCATCACCACCACTGTAAACACCATCACCACCACTGTAAACACCATCACCACCACTGTAAACACCACCAGCGAGTTTCTCTTTAAAATATATTGAAATGCTCTGAATGACTCTGAATCTGAATTATGCAGAAATTAAAAAATTATATTTCCTTCAAAAACAACAACAACAACAAAAGAAATGTATTCCACCGGCTTAGCGACAGGAAGTCTAGAACATCACGTGGAACATCTGCTGTGTGCTAACTCCGAGTGCTGCTCTCCGGGGAGCTGTAGGTGACGGACAGCGTGCTGGAAACGCACTTCTGTTCATCTCAGTCTAAAAGCGTACGTGTGTCTGGACGGATATCGTCTCGAGCACTCCGAGTGTCCAAAACTCGTCAGAGAGGCGGAGTAACATCTGCAGGCGCCCGGCGGAGCTCACGAAGGAATATGAAGTGTGTGTGTGATAGTGTGTGTGTGATAGTGTGTGTGTGTGTGTGTGTGTGTAGAGCTCCTCAAACTTTCTTCACTCCACTCTTGTTGTTGAAAAGGTTCACCCTGTTCTTGGTGCCCACTGACGTGTCGGAGATGCCCGGCTGCTGCAGCACTTTGTCCAGCGTGGTCTTCTTGATAGCCGCTGGAGAAATCTTCTCCTGGTCAGCGAGCGACTGCAGCTCCCTGTAAACGAGGACGGAGATGTTTACACTGCGTATATCCCCCCGGAGTGGTGGGCAGCCCTACCCACACGTTCAATGGAACATCAGTCGTGTCCTGTCGACAGTCGGGCCACAAGACTGGTTCCTGAACCTCCAGCTCACGACTGTCCACTAGTGCAACAGTACCAGGTCTGTGTTTCAGCATCTCAGTAGAAACATCCAGTCTACGCCCCCCCTCCCCCCAGAGCGGAGCGTCACAGCGTCACACACCTGGTACCGTCTGTACCCACTCACAGTCTACTCAGTCAACCAGAACCGGCTCTTCAACATGAAGGTTCCACTGGTTGCTCGTTTTCTTTATACAGATTATTTACATTTTACATTTTTATACATTTAAATGATTTAACAGTACAGGTACCGTACCTGGTTCTGATACATGAAGCCTCCACAGCATTGATGAGAAGGCTCCGGAAGCCG
>CM038721.1:423971-428971 GCA_021613375.1 Megaleporinus macrocephalus | reverse complement strand
ACTCAAACACAGTCCTCAAACACAGTCCTCACACTCAAACACAGTCCTCAAACACAGTCCTCACACTCAAACACAGTCCCCAAACACAGTCCTCTAACACAGTCCTCAAACACAGTCCTCAAACACAGTCCTCTAACACAGTCCTCTAACACAGTCCTCACACTCAAACACACTCCTCTAACACAGTCCTCACACTCAAACACAGTCCTCAAACCCAAACACAGTCCTCTAACACAGTCCTCTAACACAGTCCTCACACTCAAACACAGTCCTCTAACACAGTCCTCTAACACAGTCCTCTAACACAGTCCTCACACTCAAACACAGTCCTCAAACCCAAACACAGTCCTCACACCCAAATACAGTCTTCAAACCCAGTCACTCAAACCCAGTCACTCAAACCCAGTCCTCACACTCAAACACAGTCACTCAAACCCAGACACAGTCCTCAAACCCAGACACAGTCCTCAAACACAGTCCTCAAACCCAAACACAGTCTTCAAACCCAGTCACTCAAACAGTCACTCAAACACAGTCACTCAAACACAGTCACTCAAACCCAGTCACTCAAACACAGTCACTCAAACACAGTCCTCACACTCAAACACAGTCCTCAAACACAGTCCTCAAACCCAGACACAGTCCTCAAACACAGTCCTCAAACACAGTCACTCAAACACAGTCCTCAAACCCAGACACAGTCCTCTAACACAGTCCTCACACCCAACACAGTCCTCAAACCCAGACACAGTCCTCAAACACAGTCCTCAAACACAGTCACTCAAACACAGTCCTCAAACCCAGACACAGTCCTCTAACACAGTCCTCACACCCAACACAGTCCTCAAACCCAGACACAGTCCTCAAACCCAGACACAGTCCTCAAACACAGTCACTCAAACACAGTCCTCACACCCAACACAGTCCTCACACTCAAACACAGTCCTCAAACACAGTCCTCAAACACAGTCACTCAAACACAGTCCTCACACCCAACACAGTCCTCACACTCAAACACAGTCCTCAAACACAGTCCTCAAACACAGTCCTCTAACACAGTCCTCAAACACAGCCACTCAAACACAGTCACTCAAACACAGTCCTCACACACAGTCCTCAAACCCAGACACAGTCCTCAAACACAGTCCTCAAACACAGTCCTCACACCCAACACAGTCCTCAAACCCAGACACAGTCCTCAAACACAGTCCTC
Organism: Megaleporinus macrocephalus; assembly: GCA_021613375.1. Lineage (NCBI taxonomy): Eukaryota > Metazoa > Chordata > Actinopteri > Characiformes > Anostomidae > Megaleporinus > Megaleporinus macrocephalus. The sequence goes on along the minus strand of CM038721.1, from coordinate 427,758 downwards.
ACACTCAAACACAGTCCTCAAACACAGTCACTCAAACCCAGACACAGTACAGTATGTAGGAAGTCTGGTCCAGTTGGGATGCTGGTGTAGTACTGGGTTCTTATCTGGAGTTAATGGAGAAGATCAGAAGCTGTTGGTCTGAAACAACATCTATACTTAATTCAGTCGTAACTGAAATTGTCATATTGTCCACAGTCAGCACGTTCCTGTCATAAGACCCCCGGTTCCACTAACAGGTGGGATTCCTCTTTAGAAGCATTACGCTGAGTTGGTCTCGTGCCGCACCTTCTCGATGGAACTGATGGTGACTCCAGCAGCGCAGGAAACGATGAGGTGTCTGTCTTCGATGTCCGGTCCGATTTCATCCAGAACGAAGGGGATGATATGAGGCTTAACCGCCAAAAACAGAACATCACTCTTGTGCGCGGCTTCCTTGTTGCTGGTCGTGAAGTTCACCCCCATTTTCTGGAATGTCAGAAGAGACAAGAGTGAAACAATCCTGAAAACTCACCCACGTCCTGTAGAACAGTCTCACACTCTGGTCCTCCACGGCCTAACATACTGACCCTGAGCCCCGACACCGTGGGCAGATCCGTATCTGGGGAGCTGGCAGTGATCCGGTGAGCTGCGATTACACCTGATACAGAACCAGAGGAACCGGAGAGACAGATCAGAGAGAGAGAGAGAGAGAGAGAGAGAGAGAGAGAGAGAGAGAGAGAGAGAGAGACAGAGAGAGAGAGAGAGTGAGAGAGAGTGAGCCCAGACTAGCTTCATCCCATTAGCCGAGCACTAACATCTATAAGCTCACAAGTTCTATTCTTCTATATTACTCTGTTCTTAATAATCAGGACCCCACAGGACCCCCACAGAGCAGATACTATTAGGGAGGTGGGTCATTCTCAGCACTGCAGTGACACTGAAGTGGTGGTGGTGTGTTAGTTAGTGTGTGTTGTGCTGGTGTGAGTGGATCAGACACAGCAGTGCTGCTGCTGGAGTGTGTAAACACTGTGTCCACTCACTGTCCACTCTACTAGACACTCCTACTACTTGCTGGTCCACCTTGTAGATGTAAAGTCAGAGACAGTAGCTCATCTGCTGCTGCACAGTTTGTGTTCCTCTAGTTCTTCATCAGTGGACACAGGACGCCGCCCACAGGACACTGCTGTCCGGATAGTTTTGGTCGGTGGACGATTCTCAGTCCAGCAGTGACACTGACTGAGAGTGGTGAGAGTGGTGAGAATGGTGAGAATGGTGAGAGTGGTGAGAATGGTGAGAGTGGTGAGAATGGTGAGAGTGGTGAGAGTGGTGAGAATGTTGAGAGTGGTGAGAGTGGTGAGAATGTTGAGAGTGGTGAGAGTGGTGAGAGTGGTGAGAGCGGATGGTGAGAATGGTGAGAGTAGTGAGAGTGGTGAGAATGGTGAGAGTGGTGAGAGTGGTGAGAGTGGTGAGAATGGTGAGAGTGGTGAGAATGGTGAGAGTGGTGAGAGTGGTGAGAGTGGTGAGAATGGTGAGAGTGGTGAGAGTGGTGAGAATGGTGAGAGTGGATGGTGAGAATGGTGAGAGTGGTGAGAGTGGTGAGAGTGGTGAGAGTGGTGAGAATGGTGAGAATGGTGAGAGTGGTGAGAGTGGTGAGAGTGGTGAGAGTGGTGAGAATGGTGAGAATGGTGAGAATGATGAGAATGGTGAGAATGGTGAGAGTGGTGAGAGTGGTGAGAGTGGTGGGAGTGGTGAGAGTGGTGAGAATGGTGAGAGTGGTGAGAGTGGTGAGAATGGTGAGAGTGGTGAGAGTGGTGAGAGTGGTGAGAATGGTGAGAGTGGTGAGAGTGGTGAGAATGGTGAGAATGGTGAGAGTGGTGAGAGTGGTGAGAATGGTGAGAGTGGTGAGAGTGGTGAGAGTGGTGAGAGTGGTGAGAGTGGTGAGAATGGCGAGAGTGGATGGTGAGAGTGGGGAGAGTGGTGAGAGTGGTGAGAGTGGTGAGAATGGTGAGAATGGTGAAAATGGTGAGAGTGGATGGTGAGAATGGTGAGAGTGGTGAGAATGGTGAGAGTGGTGAGAGTGGTGAGAGTGGTGAGAATGGCGAGAGTGGATGGTGAGAGTGGGGAGAGTGGTGAGAGTGGTGAGAATGGTGAAAATGGTGAGAATGGTGAGAGTGGATGGTGAGAATGGTGAGAGTGGTGAGAATGGTGAGAGTGGTGAGAATGGTGAGAGTGGTGAGAACGGTGAGAACGGTGAGAGCGGTGAGAACGGTGAGAGCGGTGAGAGTGGTGAGAATGGCGAGAGTGGATGGTGAGAATGGTGAGAGTGGTGAGAATGGTGAGAGTGGTGAGAGTGGTGAGAATGGTGAGAGTGGTGAGAGTGGTGAGAGTGGTGAGAATGGTGAGAATGGTGAGAATGATGAGAATAGTGAGAATGGTGAGAATGGTGAGAGTGGTGAGAATGGTGAGAATGGTGAGAGTGGTGAGAGTGGTGAGAATGGTGAGAACGGTGAGAACGGTGAGAGTGGTGAGAGTGGTGAGAGTGGTGAGAATGGTGAGAACGGTGAGAGTGGTGAGAGTGGTGAGAATGGTGAGAATGGTGAGAATGGTGAGAGTGGTGAGAATGGTGAGAATGATGAGAATGGTGAGAGTGGTGAGAGTGGTGAGAGTGGTGAGAATGATGAGAATGATGAGAATGGTGAGAGTGGTGAGAGTGGTGAGAGTGGTGAGAATGGTGAGAGTGGTGAGAGTGGTGAGAGTGGTGAGAGTGGTGAGAATGGTGAGAGTGGTGAGAATGGTGAGAGTGGTGAGAATGGTGAGAGTGGTGAGAGTGGTGAGAATGGTGAGAGTGGTGAGAATGGTGAGAGTGGTGAGAATGGTGAGAGTGGTGAGAATGGTGAGAGTGGTGAGAGTGGTGAGAATGGTGAGAGTGGTGAGAATGGTGAGAGTGGTGAGAGTGGTGAGAATGGTGAGAGTGGTGAGAGTGGTGAGAGTGGTGAGAATGGTGAGAGTGGTGAGAATGGTGAGAGTGGTGAGAATGGTGAGAATGGTGAGAATGGTGAGAGTGGTGAGAATGGTGAGAGTGGTGAGAGTGGTGAGAGTGGTGAGAATGGTGAGAATGATGAGAATGGTGAGAATGGTGAGAATGGTGAGAGTGGTGAGAATGGTGAGAATGATGAGAATGATGAGAATGGTGAGAATGGTGAGAGTGGTGAGAGTGGTGAGAGTGGTGAGAATGGTGAGAGTGGTGAGAATGGTGAGAGTGGTGAGAATGGTGAGAGTGGTGAGAGTGGTGAGAATGGTGAGAGTGGTGAGAATGGTGAGAGTGGTGAGAGTGGTGAGAGTGGTGAGAATGGTGAGAATGGTGAGAATGGTGAGAGTGGTGAGAATGGTGAGAGTGGTGAGAGTGGTGAGAGTGGTGAGAATGGTGAGAATGATGAGAATGGTGAGAATGGTGAGAATGGTGAGAGTGGTGAGAATGGTGAGAATGATGAGAATGATGAGAATGGTGAGAATGGTGAGAGTGGTGAGAGTGGTGAGAGTGGTGAGAATGGTGAGAGTGGTGAGAATGGTGAGAGTGGTGAGAATGGTGAGAGTGGTGAGAGTGGTGAGAATGGTGAGAGTGGTGAGAATGGTGAGAGTGGTGAGAGTGGTGAGAGTGGTGAGAATGGTGAGAATGGTGAGAATGGTGAGAGTGGTGAGAGTGGTGAGAGTGGTGAGAGTGGTGAGAATGGTGAGGGCTATTCTGGTCTAGAATCAGAGCTAAAGCTAAAACTAACAGAACAGAAAGAAACTGAAAAACCACAGAAAG
>CM038721.1:395000-422971 GCA_021613375.1 Megaleporinus macrocephalus | reverse complement strand
TTACACGTTATTATTAAATATTAAACAGTATTAATAGAGTAAGTAGAGCTTTTACACTTTATTATTAAATATTAATCAGTATTAATAGAGTAAGTAGAGCTTTTACACTTTATTATTAAATATTAATCAGTATTAATAGAGTAAGTAGAGCTGTTACACTTTATTATTAAATATTATTCAGTATTAATAGAGTAGGTAGTGCTTTTACACTTTATTATTAAATATTAAACAGTATTAATAGAGTAAGTAGTACTTTTACACTTTATTATTAAATATTAAACAGTATTAATAGAGTAAGTAGAGCTTTTACACTTTATTATTAAATATTAAACAGTATTAATAGAGTAAGTAGAGCTTTTATACTTTATTATTAAATATTAAACAGTATTAATAGAGTAAGTAGAGCTTTTACACTTTATTATTAAATATTATTCAGTATTAATAGAGTAAGTAGTGCTTTTACACTTTATTATTAAATATTAATCAGTATTAATAGAGTAAGTAGTTCTTTTACACTTTATTATTAAATATTAATCAGTATTAATAGAGTAAGTAGTTCTTTTACACTTTATTATTAAATATTAATCAGTATTAATAGAGTAAGTAGTGTTTTTCATACGTCAGTGTGTTTATTTAACTCTTTTCAAGCTTCTCCTAAACAACCCAGTATTATTATCAGTTCTGATCTAATACCTGCTTTGACTGCTCAGTACTTCATTAAGATAAATCAAGATTTGCTGCTGAAGGAACTGAACACATTCATACAATGTCTGGGGCGTCCAGGAGAAATCTGGAACCTAACTTTGTTCTTCAAACTGGATCAAGATCTGATCTACTTCTCTCACTATAACATATTCATGATACTTTGTATTGTATGTCTGATTATTTACATCTGTTCTATATTATAACCCCACTGGAGCATGTTGGCTAGGGAATCATTGTATATCCAGTTCATATAAATAAAACAGTGATGTTCTGTATATTTATCTATTTTTAATTCCAGTGTGTTTGAGGACAGAGTAAGATCCGCTCTTGTGTACTGAACACACCCTTGTAGAACAGGTACTGCAGCTGAGTCGCAGTCAGAGTGCAGTGAGAGTGCAGTCAGAGTCCAGTGAGAGTGCAGTGAGGTGGCAGTGAGGTGGCAGTGAGAGTGCAGTGAGAGTGCAGTCAGTGCAGTCCGAGTGCAGTGAGAGTGCAGTCAGTGCAGTGAGAGTGCAGTGAGAGTGCAGTGAGAGTGCAGTCAGTGCAGTGAGAGTGCAGTGAGAGTGCAGTCAGTGCAGTGAGAGTGCAGTGAGAGTGCAGTGAGAGTGCAGTGAGAGTGCAGTCAGAGTGCAGTCAGAGTGCAGTCAGAGTGCAGTGAGAGTGCAGTCAGTGTGCAGTGAGAGTGCAGTCAAAGTGCAGTCAGAGTGCAGTCAGAGTGCAGTCAGAGTGCAGTCAGAGTGCAGTGAGAGTGCAGTCAGAGTGCAGTCAGAGTGCAGTCAGTGCAGTCAGAGTGCAGTGAGAGTGCAGTCAGTGCAGTCAGAGTGCAGTGAGAGTGCAGTCAGTGCAGTGAGAGTGCAGTCAGTGCAGTGAGAGTGCAGTCAGTGTGCAGTGAGAGTGCAGTGAGAGTGCAGTGAGAGTGCAGTGAGAGTGCAGTGAGAGTGCAGTCAGTGCAGTGAGAGTGCAGTCAGTGCAGTGAGAGTGCAGTGAGAGTGCAGTCAGTGTGCAGTGAGAGTGCAGTGAGAGTGCAGTCAGAGTGCAGTCAGAGTGCAGTCAGAGTGCAGTCAGTGCAGTCAGAGTGCAGTGAGAGTGCAGTCAGTGCAGTGAGAGTGCAGTGAGAGTGCAGTGAGAGTGCAGTCAGAGTGCAGTCAGAGTGCAGTGAGAGTGCAGTGAGAGTGCAGTCAGTGCAGTGAGAGTGCAGTCAGTGCAGTGAGAGTGCAGTGAGAGTGCAGTCAGTGTGCAGTGAGAGTGCAGTGAGAGTGCAGTGAGAGTGCAGTGAGAGTGCAGTCAGAGTGCAGTCAGTGCAGTGAGAGTGCAGTGAGAGTGCAGTGAGAGTGCAGTCAGAGTGCAGTGAGAGTGCAGTGAGAGTGCAGTCAGTGCAGTGAGAGTGCAGTCAGTGCAGTGAGAGTGCAGTGAGAGTGCAGTGAGAGTGCAGTGAGAGTGCAGTGAGAGTGCAGTCAGAGTGCAGTCAGAGTGCAGTGAGAGTGCAGTGAGAGTGCAGTGAGAGTGCAGTGAGAGTGCAGTCAGTGCAGTGAGAGTGCAGTGAGAGTGCAGTGAGAGTGCAGTGAGAGTGCAGTCAGAGTGCAGTCAGAGTGCAGTCAGAGTGCAGTGAGAGTGCAGTCAGTGCAGTGAGAGTGCAGTGAGAGTGCAGTGAGAGTGCAGTGAGAGTGCAGTCAGAGTGCAGTCAGTGCAGTGAGAGTGCAGTGAGAGTGCAGTCAGAGTGCAGTGAGAGTGCAGTGAGAGTGCAGTGAGAGTGCAGTCAGTGCAGTCAGTGCAGTGAGAGTGCAGTCAGTGCAGTCAGTGCAGTGAGAGTGCAGTGAGAGTGCAGTGAGAGTGCAGTCAGTGCAGTGAGAGTGCAGTCAGTGCAGTCAGTGCAGTGAGAGTGCAGTGAGAGTGCAGTGAGAGTGCAGTCAGTGCAGTGAGAGTGCAGTGAGAGTGCAGTCAGTGCAGTGAGAGTGCAGTGAGAGTGCAGTCAGTGCAGTGAGAGTGCAGTGAGAGTGCAGTCAGTGCAGTGAGAGTGCAGTGAGAGTGCAGTCAGTGCAGTGAGAGTGCAGTGAGAGTGCAGTCAGAGTGCAGTGAGAGTGCAGTGAGAGTGCAGTCAGAGTGCAGTCAGAGTGCAGTCAGAGTGCAGTCAGAGTGCAGTGAGAGTGCAGTGAGAGATAGATGTTGTGAAAGTGACCTCTGAGCTGTTTCTCCTCTTCACTCTGTTTTACTGTAAAACTCTGTTCCTTGGTTTCCGTTTCAGGTCTGTTCCAAACGCGGCGCTGGAACGCGGTCAGGCGTTTAGGACGTTAGTGAGAGGAAGTTTGGGATCTGAAGATGATCCCGGTGGTCTTCGTTTCTAAGAGTCCTGCGTGTGCACTGGGAGTGCAGCGAGGGTGGGTGGACTATGAAATTCTCCTGTGATAAGGAAGGTATGCTCCCCACCCCGCTGGTGTTACAGCAGACAGCCGGAGGCCCCGACTATTTATAGCACAGAATTTTGTATAGGTTTTTTTCTCCCTGGCTGTCATGGAGATGAAGCCCCGATTGGTGGTCCGGAGGGACGGGCACCGTTTTTAGAGCTCCGCTGTCAGCGTCATTTGCAATGGGACACCTTGGAGACGACCCACATGTCAAAGTTCACACTGAGGAAGTCATGAGCTAGCAGCACAGTCACGGAACGACTGACGATGGCAGTGAACGTGAAGAACGTACAATCAAAGCTTCTGCACAACAGCATGTATAGAACCCTGTAGAACCTTCTAGAACCTTCAGCTCTGTTACTGAATATTTTGTGATGAGTGTACGAACAGAAATGTAGAGATGACCCAAAACTAAACTGAGAAGTTATTTTTATTCAGTAGTAAATCCAGCACGTGATCAAAATACGACTGGATAAACACATCAAAGAACAGAGTCTTCAGTCTTTTGTGTCCTCGAAGACGGAAAACACCCGTAAACACAGAGTAAATCATTAACACAGAGTGAAAAAATGAATACTACACTTTATAAACTTTATATTACACATCCAGCTTAACATAAACATCCAGTTTATAATAATACAAAATACATTTCATAAAACACAGCTTACAGGAATGAAAGGATGAAGGAACAGTGTTGGTGATGATAAAGGAATGAAGGGATGAAGGAACAGTGTTGGTGATGATAAAGGAATGAAAGGATGAAGGAACAGTGTTGGTGATGATAAAGGAATGAAGGGATGAAGGAACAGTGTTGGTGATGATAAAGGAATGAAAGGATGAAGGAACAGTGTTGGTGATGATAAAGGAATGAAGGGATGAAGGAACAGTGTTGGTGATGATAAAGGAATGAAGGGATGAAGGAACAGTGTTGGTGATGATAAAGGAATGAAGGGATGAAGGAACAGTGTTGGTGATGATAAAGGAATGAAGGGATGAAGGAACAGTGTTGGTGATGATAAAGGAATGAAGGGATGAAGGAACAGTGTTGGTGATGATAAAGGAATGAAGGGATGAAGGAACAGTGTTGGTGATGATAAAGGAATGAAGGGATGAAGGAACAGTGTTGGTGATGATAAAGGAATGAAGGGATGAAGGAACAGTGTTGGTGGTGATAAAGGAATGAAGGGATGAAGGAACAGTGTTGGTGATGATAAAGGAATGAAGGGATGAAGGAACAGTGTTGGTGGTGATAAAGGAATGAAGGGATGAAGGAACAGTGTTGGTGATAATAAAGGAATGAAGGGATGAAGGAACAGTGTTGGTGGTGATAAAGGAATGAAGGGATGAAGGAACAGTGTTGGTGATGATGATAAAGGAATGAAGGGATGAAGGAACAGTGTTGGTGGTGATAAAGGAATGAAGGGATGAAGGAACAGTGTTGGTGATGATAAAGGAATGAAGGGATGAAGGAACAGTGTTGATGATGATAAAGGAATGAAGGGATGAAGGAACAGTGTTGGTGATGATAAAGGAATGAAGGGATGAAGGAACAGTGTTGGTGATGAAGAGTTGGTTGAACTCTGAAATTCCTGAGTTCACGACAGACCGTCTCCATCAGTGCTGCTCCATGAAGGTCACCTGACTGGCACCTGACTGGCACCTGACTGGCACCTGGACCTCCACAATACTAACTTCTATTGTGCTCCTGTGATGAACGCACTGAATCCAATTCATTTCCAAACAATTCATCTCTGAAGTTGCTGCGACGGTGCTGAGCAGATTACTCCGCCTCATTACCGGAGGACGGTAATGAGAAACATGGAAAGTGGCGTGTCTGTTTTTGGGGGAGGTGTTGTTCCGGCGCTGGAGCTGAATGACGGGCGGCGGCGGGATTAGTTCCAGAGTCACCGGCGCGATTAGACGCCGGCCTCGTGCGCGGCTGCTCTGAAGGCCACTGTTTATTTGTGAGCGTGATGGGAAGTCGAGGAGGCGCGAAGGCGTCGGGCTAATCCCCCCTTTATTCCGAAGGTTACACCTCGCCTGCCCCGCCACTCCTGAGCACTGATAACTCCTCGCCGAAACGCCTCCTATTAGAGACTTATTTTCAACAAACATGCTGCCTTCGGCGTTCTCTCCCAGCCGACTCGCCTCGCTATGAAAAACAGAACTCCGTACCCGCCGGGTCATTCTTCTCGCCCGTCCTGCCCGCCGACCACGAGGAACGCCACCAATCGAGAGAGACGCTGGTTTGAGAGGATCCGCCGAGCGCCTTATCGTCCTCCTCACCCTCCCTCTCCCACCTAAGCCACACCAGCATCAGTGTACTCGGAGAGGAGGTACCGGGAGGAAGAGAAATGGGTCTGTGAAGTGAAAGTTTTATCGTGGCTGTGCAGCTGCTGGCTGGAGGAGAAAAAGAGGAAGAGAGGAGCAGGTCTGGCGCTGGGTGAGACGCTGCGCCTCCAGCCGCAGTGAATCATCACTTCAGCTTCCTTTTCTGTGGCCAGCACCTCCAGCCGGGCCGGGACTCGACTCACACAGGGAGGGCCAACAGAGCTCCCATTTAATTAGTCAGCGCGGCGCTGCCTCAAACCTGGGGGACTCGGAGCGGCCCCCACGACCAAAGCTCGGCTGAGGGCCACATACAGGGGCTTCACATGTTCACCGTTTACACGACATTCATTTATTAATTTATTTATTAATTTATTAATTAATTTATTCATTTATTCATTTATTTATTAATTTATTAATCAATTCATTCATTAATTAAAAACAACAAGTAGGTTTACTACACTCACACCTCTGAAGTGGCCAGTGAGTGGAAGCACAAGGTGGGTGTTTCTATTAAAGTGGCCAGTTAGTGGAAGCACAAGGTGGGTGTTTCTAATAAAGTGGCCAGTTAGTGGAAGCACAAGGTGGGTGTTTCTAATAAAGTGGCCAGTCTGTGGAAGCACAAGGTGAGTGTTTCTAATAAAGTGGCCAGTTAGTGGAGGCACAAAGTGGGTGTTTCTAATAAAGTGAATGGACTGACCACCCCAGAGTCCAAAACCTCAACACCACTGAATGGACTGACCACCCCAGAGTCCAAAACCTCAACACCACTGAATAGACTGACCACCCCAGAGTCCAAAACCTCAACACCACTAAATGGACTGACCACCCCAGAGTCCAAAACCTCAACACCACTAAATGGACTGACCACCCCAGAGTCCAAAACCTCAACACCACTGAATGGACTGACCACCCCAAAGTCCAGAACCTCAACACCACCGAATGGACTGACCACCCCAGAGTCCAAAACCTTAACACCACTGACTAGACTGACCACCCCAGAGCCCAGAACCTCAACACCACTGAATGTGTTTGGAGTTGACTGGATGGAGGGAAGCAGAACTTCTAAGACTGAACTTTGGAGGTGGGTCTGTTTGAGGAGCTGAAGTTCTCCTGAACAGAGTGGACGCAGTAAATACTGTAAACACTGAACAGTTATTCTGTTTAGTCGTCGAGGCTTCTGTTTGATATTCTCTGTGATGTTCTCTGTGATGTTCTGTGTGATGTTCTGTGTGATGTTCTGTTTGATGTTCTCTGTGATGTTCTGTTTGATGTTCTGTGTGATGTTCTGTGTGATGTTCTGTGTGATGTTCTCTGTGATGTTCTCTGTGATGTTCTGTTTGATGTTCTGTGTGATGTTCTGTTTGATGTTCTCTGTGATGTTCTGTTTGATGTTCTGTGTGATGTTCTGTTTGATGTTCTGTGTGATGTTCTGTGTGATGTTCTGTTTGATGTTCTGTGTGATGTTCTGTGTGATGTTCTTTGTGACGATCTGTGTGATGTTCTGTGTGATGCTCTGTGTGATGTTCTTTGTGACGATCTGTGTGATGTTCTGTGTGATGCTCTGTGTGATGTTCTGTGTGATGTTCTGTGTGATGTTCTGTGTGATGTTCTGTGTGATGTTCTGTTTGATGTGATGTTCTGTTTGATGTGATCTGTGATGTTCTGTGTCATGTTCTGTGTGATGTTCTGTTTGATGTTCTGTGCCATGTTCTCTGTGATGTTCTCTGTGATGTTATGTGTGATGTTCTGTTTGATGTTCTCTGTGATGTTCTGTTTGATGTTCTGTGTGATGTTGTGTGATGTTCTGTGTGATGTTCTCTGTGATGTTCTGTGTGGTGTTCTGTTTGATGTTCTGTGTGATGTTCTGTTTGATGTTCTGTGTCATGTTCTGTGTGATGTTCTGTGTGATGTTCTGTTTGATGTTTTCTGTGATGTTCTGTGTGATGTTCTGTGTGATGTTCTCTGTGATGTTCTGTGTGTTGTTCTGTGTGATGTTCTGTGTGGTGTTCTGTTTGATGTTCTGTGTGATGTTCTGTGTGATGTTCTGTTTGATGTTCTGTGTGATGTTCTGTGTGATGTTCTGTTTGATGTTCTGTGTGATGTTCTCTGTGATGTTCTGTGTGTTGTTCTGTATGATGTTCTGTGTGATGTTCTGTTTGATGTTCTGTGTGATGTTCTGTGTGTTGTTCTGTATGATGTTCTGTATGATGCTCTGTGTGATGTCCTGTGTGATGTTCTGTGTGATGCTCTGTGTGTTGTTCTGTGTGATGATCTGTTGATGTTCTGTGTGATGTTCTGTGTGATGTTCTGTGTGATGTTCTGTGTGACGATCTGTGTGATGTTCTGTGTGATGCTCTGTGTGACGATCTGTGAGATGCTCTGTGTGATGCTCTGTGTGATGTTTTGTGTGAAGTTCTGTGAGATGCTCTGTGTGATGCTCTTTGTGATGATCTGTGTGATGTTCTGTGTGATGTTCTGTGTGGTGTTCTGTTTGATATTCTGTGTGATGTTCTGTTTGATGTTCTGTGTGATGTTCTCTGTGATGTTCGGTGTTGTTCTGTATGATGTTCTGTGTGATGTTCTGTTTGATGTTCTGTGTGATGTTCTGTGTGATGTTCTGTTTGATGTTCTGTGTGATGATCTGTTGATGTTCTGTGTGATGTTCTGTGTGATGTTCTGTGTGATGTTCTGTGTGATGTTCTGTGTGATGTTCTGTGTGATGTTCTGTGTGATGTTCTGTGTGATGATCTGTTAATGTTCTGTGTGATGTTCTGTGTGATGTTCTGTGTGATGTTCTGTGTGTTGTTCTGTGTGATGTTCTGTGTGGTGTTCTGTTTGATGTTCTGTGTGATGTTCTGTTTGATGTTCTGTGTGATGTTCTGTTTGATTCTGATTCTGACCCGAGTGCTGACTGACTGTGACTAACGTGCTGTTCTCAGAAACGACTGTCATCAATTAATCATTTCTTTTAATCTTCTAATAAAGAGGAGCAGATTCCTTTCACTCCCACTCCGTCGCCAGGCTGAGATCTAATCTTTTAAAGGTTGACTAATCCAGTCGCCTCCTGTCATGTAGTCTACCTGTACCTGTCCTGCACACTTCCTGTTTTCCTCCTTTATCTGGAGAAACCTGATCATTAGCTAATGACGTGACTCAGGTGCAGCAGGTGGATCCTCCAGTACGGGTTCTAATCAGTAACTAATCAAACATTTACAAGTTTACAGTAAAAGTAGTGTTTCTACTGTCTCAGCTAAACGAGGATCTAGAGATGTTCCTCCAACACGCCTACTGGACCTACGAGGAACATCACAACGCAGGACTTCTCAGTAGAGCGGCTTGTTTGGAATACAAGTTCAGATACCACAGCTCTTCAGTCTTCCTGAACTGAATGAACATTAAAAGAATAATGAGGATGTTTGATGGTGTTAATGAGTTTATCAGTAGTCAGTAGTGATTATTAAACTGAGTACTGAACTGAATGAACATTAAAAGAATAATGAGGATGTTTGATGGTGTTAATGAGTTTATCAGTAGTCAGTAGTGATTATTAAACTGAGTGCTGAACTGAAGGATCATTAAAAGAATAATGAGGATGTTTGATGGTGTAAATGAGTTTATCAGTAGTCAGTAGTGATTATTAAACTGAGTGCTGAACTGAAGGATCATTAAAAGAATAATGAGGATGTTTGATGGTGTAAATGAGTTTATCAGTAGTCAGTAGTGATTATTAAACTGAGTACTGAACTAAATGATCATTAAAAGAATAATGAGGATGTTTGATGGTGTAAATGAGTTTATCAGTAGTCAGTAGTGATTATTAAACTGAGTACTGAACTGAATGAACATTAAAAGAATAATGAGGATGTTTGATGTTGTAAATGAGTTTATCAGTAGTCAGTAGTGATTATTAAACTGAGTACTGAACTGAATGATCATTAAAAGAATAATGAGGATGTTTGATGGTGTAAATGAGTTTATCAGTAGTCAGTAGTGATTATTAAACTGAGTACTGAACTGAATGATCATTAAAAGAATAATGAGGATGTTTGATGTTGTAAATGAGTTTATCAGTAGTCAGTAGTGATTATTAAACTGAGTACTGAACTGAATGAACATTAAAAGAATAATGAGGATGTTTGATGGTGTAAATGAGTTTATCAGTAGTCAGTAGTGATTATTAAACTGAGTACTGAACTGAATGAACATTAAAAGAATAATGAGGATGTTTGATGATGTAAATGAGTTTATCAGTAGTCAGTAGTGATTATTAAACTGAGTACTGAACTGAATGATCATTAAAAGAATAATGAGGATGTTTGATGGTGTAAATGAGTTTATCAGTAGTCAGTAGTGATTATTAAACTGAGTACTGAACTGAATGATCATTAAAAGAATAATGAGGATGTTTGATGGTGTGAGTTTATCAGTAGTCAGTAGTGATTATTAAACTGAGTACTGAACTGAATGAACATTAAAAGAATAATGAGGATGTTTGATGGTGTAAATGAGTTTATCAGTAGTGATTATTAAACTGAGTACTGAACTGAATAATCATTAAAAGAATAATGAGGATGTTTGATGGTGTTAATGAGTTTATCAGTAGTCAGTAGTGATTATTAAACTGAGTACTGAACTGAATGATCATTAAAAGAATAATGAGGATGTTTGATGGTGTAAATGAGTTTATCAGTAGTCAGTAGTGATTATTGAACACTCAGGATGGACACAGTAGCTTCTAGGAACAGGGGGGTTGAGAAGTCATTATGTTGCAATACACAACATCACCACTAGAGGTTACACACTGCTCCTTTAAAAGCTTCAGCAGCACTGCTGGCTGTGTCTGATCCACTCACACAAATACAACACACACTAACTAACACACCAGCACCACGTCAGTGTGACTGCAGTGCTGAGAATGATTCACCTCCCTAATAGTATCTGCTCTGTGGTGGTCCTGTGGGGGTCCTGATCATTAAAGAACAGAGTAATAAAGTCTACAGAGAATCAGATGAACTACAGTCTGTAGGAGTATCTCCTGTGTGGTCAGTGGAGCTGATGGAGTGGTCAGTGGGTGGAGGTACACCAGACGGTCCTGACTCCCCCCGTTCCACCGGGGTAACAGGTGGTCGCGCGCAGCTTTCCCTTTAAGACTTTCTGCCCATGCTGCGTAGAGCCTTCATGAATGAAACCACGTGACCAAACATCATATGACGTCTGGCCTCGGCACAAGAGAAAGAGGATCAACAAGGAGAGAAGGCGGAGAGGGAGCGGAGCGGCGACTTCCGAGCCACAAACACCGACCAAACTTCCGCGCCGGCGCCTCGGCTTCCACTTTCTGGGCCTCCTTTGGTTCCGGAGACGGTTCCGGTTCGGGTTCGGTGAGTAGATGTGCGTTTTGCGCGGGCGGGAGCGCGAGCTGAAGTTCTCGCGCTGCTCGTGCGGCGGTGGTGGTGCTCGGGGCGGCCGTGTCACACTCCGCCGCGGCTGTGTTTTTGCTGAGTGTGCACGCGCGCCTCTCGCTGGTGCGCGTGCTTGTATGTGCGTGTGGGGTCATGTATGTATTTGGACAGGGGACATTTTGACGCCGCCGCTGGGTGCTGAGTGTGCACGCGCTCTCACAAGGCGCGCGCGCGAGCGAGCGAGCGAGCGGACGAGAGGGATAGAGAGCGCGTGAAAGAAAGACGAAAATAAGAGCGCGTGCTCCTGTATTCAGTGCTTTGTGGGGACCCCGTGATTAGGGCAGGTCTTATCAGAGACTGATCGCGCGGGGCTGTGTTGGGTGCAGGTGCAGCGGCGGTGTGGGGACCCCGGGAAGACCCCCATGAGGACAGGAGTACTAACCAGTGTGGCTGCCTTAGCTAAGCGACATCGTGCCGATGTGAGGAGGAGGGGTGGTAGTGTGTGTGTGTGTGTGTGTGTGTTGGGGGGGGGGGGGGTATTATTAAAGGGCTCTCCATGCTGATTCATCATGGTTGGGTCATTAAGCTGAGGCACGGGGGGGACACCCATAACTCTGCCCCGCGGAGGGGCACTTTAACCCGCACACAAAGAGCTCGGCGTTACGGCGCGCGCGGTGTGACAACATCCCCCCCAACACACACACACACACACACACACACACTCTAGCCTAGCTGTCAGGTGTGGGCAGCGAGGGGTCGTTGGCTTTTCCAGTGGCCATGTTTAATTTGTCACATTTTAGGATACCTTCCCACCAACACAGTGCACGCAGGGGAACTCCACCGAATTTTCAGAAATTCTACCAAAATAAATAGGGTGTACGCAGCGCAGAGTGAAATGGTGTGAGATGGGTGATGGGTGCACTTGCTGTGACTGTATCACACTATCACACAACTAAATGTGTGTAGATTGTAATAACTTAAAATTTGTACAAATGCAGTTCGAGTACTTAAAGGGCAAGTCAACCGATTTAATTTTTTTTACTTCTTGTTTTGTAAACAGAGAGACTGAGAGAGTGTTTAGTGTGAAGTGGTTCAGATGTCTGTACAGCGGTGGTGATGGGAAACAGGGCTGAACGAGATTGTAAATAATTGCAATTTAAATAGAAAAATGACAATTAAATATTTCCCATGATTCAAAGTTCAGGGCTAGATTGTTTGTTTAGAAGAAGAAGAAGAGAATCTCTTTTTAAAACTTGAATGCAGAACACCAGACAGTCAGTAAGCTGTGGTTGTGATGTCACAACACATGGAGGTTTGGTTGCAACTCATCTGCAGGCGGTTAACAAAGATGTTAAAAATTAGATAAAAAATGTTCAAATGCAAAACATCTTTTTTTTGTATATATATATATAATGTTTTATAATTAGAATATATCAAAAGTCATATGTTGAGTCTCTGAAAAGTCTGCATGCAGCTCTGGAATGCACTGAAAACTAACTGTAATGAGGTTATAAAACCGGCCGCTGTCTGTAGTGAGTTCTGGAGAGCCCGGTTCCGTTCTCCACCAGCGTTTCACACCGAGCGGCTTTGTTTACCTCTGAAGATGTAGATTATCTTTTGGAAGAACAGGTGGAGTTTCCCTTTAAGCAGCCCGTCGGCAAAACGTGACCGTGCGCATCTCCACATCTCCACCGCTGCTGGAGGCAGACACACCGGCCATATCTTCTCAGCCCGGGGACCGGGGGACCGGGGGACCCTCAGCCACCCAGGTGGGCGACAAAGCGGCTCTGCTGCTTCAGCACAAACCCAGCAGCGCTGACTGCTAACGCTAGCGCAGGTAGCTAAGTCCGGTTAGCTCGGTTCCGTTAGCACATTAACGTTCTCCTGAGGGAGGACCGGGTTAGCAGCGAGCCGTGCCGGTTAATAGCAGCCCGGTTCCCGGGTTTCGTGAGCCGCTGAGGCTGCCAGCTCCGGGAACCGAGTGTAAACCTGAGGAGCTAAAGTTAGCTTCTTATCCGAGTTACCCGTCTGATCTCCGGAGCCGGGACGAAACTGCCGCACCGTTAAAGATGGATCGGTAACTCGAATAAGAAGCTAACTTCAGATAACTCGATAACGGGTCCGTTTACGGCGGAACAGAGAACCGAACCGAACCCAGAGAACTCGAACAAGAAGCTACTTCAGAGAGCGAACCCACAGCCAGTCTGACTTTCACAGCTCGTGCCGGCGGCGGTTGTTGTTGTTGTTGTTGTTGTTGTTGTTGTTGGGAGCAGGAGCCGCTCGGTAAGCTGTGGAGAGTTATTGTGAGCCTGTGAAGGAGTTTGTTCTCGGTTCTGGTGAAGAGTGTTTCTGGGCGGAAGCTGCACTTGGTTCGGTGTGACTCTCCGGCAGGCTCCGTTAGCGCCGTTAGCCGGTGTCCGTTACCGTCTCCCCGCCACGGCTGGCGCTTATAAACACTTATAAACCCTTCCTGTTTGATTCGTTATGAACGTTATTTGTTTCTGAGCTGCTGCTGCTGTTGTTTTGTGGTTTTCCGAGCTGCTGATTCATCACGCGCTGCTCTTGCGCTGCGCGAGCTGCTCCGGTGTTCGCCGGGGAGCCATGGCAACGCGCGAGCTCCGGCTCAAACACATTGCAGCACAGACACTACGGGAATGTTTAACAACCGCGAGTCTAATTATAACACATACAGCTAATAACGTTATTATTATTATTATTATTAGTGTAATAAGCGGATATGCACGCGTTATAAGTGCTGTTGCCGTTTAGCCCCGCGTGCTTTTCGGTGGTCTCCGGTAATAAAGCGGTTATAACGTTGTTGTTGTTGTTGTGTCGTTGTTTCTGAGAGTGCGCTACTGAATTACAGTGTTAATGAATTATTACAGCAGTTATAGAGTGTTTCAGCGCTGGATGCATTTCAGTGTAATAACTGTTATTATAATAGTTATAACATTGATGTTATCGTGGAGACATTATTGAGCATGTGTTATAACAGCAGTTCATTATATTGTAATAATGCATTATACTGCTGTATAGCTGGTATAACACAGCTTTAACTTTGTTTTTAAATGTTCTGTTATTAGAAAAGAGACACTAGCACGATATAAACAAGTTATAATAGTAGTAGCTGCTGTTATAACACAGGTAACACCACTGATTCCCTGTTTGATCATTCACTGTGGAGACGGTTGTTGTTATTATAACAGTTATAACATGACAGAGACATTATGGGACACTTGCTTTGACAGTTTATATTAACGGTAATCAGAGATGGTAGCACTGTGTAAACACATTATAACACATTATGACTGTTGTTATAACGCCCTTATACAAAAATCACTGGATGCTTTTTGAAGTTACTGGTATTGTAGTGGTTCTAACAGGGAACGTACTGGTGTCGTGTATGTGTTACTGGACACATGGCTGTGTGCACTACTGAACTACTGGTTTTAGGGGTGAGTAGGTTCAGGTATGCTAATGCTAAAGTTAACTATATGCCCTTATCCTACGTGTTAATGTTGGAGTATAAACCACCGTCGATATTCAACATTTACCATATTTTCTTACAACACCGGTATTTCTCAGTTCAGTCCTTGTTTATATTTATTAATGCTAATGATTTATCAGAGACAACAACAAAACCAAAATCTGAACTAAAATATTTACACTCTTTATCGAACACGATCTAATAGACAGTTCTTACTCGGTTTAGACAAACAGGAAAAACAGACCAAACCAGAAGTTCACACACTTTACTGTCATTAATAAACAGTT
Organism: Megaleporinus macrocephalus; assembly: GCA_021613375.1. Taxonomy (NCBI): domain Eukaryota; kingdom Metazoa; phylum Chordata; class Actinopteri; order Characiformes; family Anostomidae; genus Megaleporinus; species Megaleporinus macrocephalus. Next base: position 408,360 of record CM038721.1, on the reverse strand, counting down.
TTAATTAAAAAGGCTTGTTGTTAATATATAATTATTTATTAGTGCATATAGTTTTTGTATATTCTCACTTCTGAAGCACTGCACTGGATAGAAGCTACTATATTAATAATCTAAAGCTTATAAGAGATAATAGCACTGTGTGAGTGCATTCGAGTAGTAGTAACTATTATTATAACACTGTTTATATACTGTATGTCTGATTTAGTGTGGTTGCTTCTTGTGAATGCATTATAATGTAGTAATAGTATTTATAACAGGTAAAACTGCCGGCATTGCTGACTCTACAGTCACACGGTCTCAAACTCTCATGATGACTGGACCAATAAAAACTCTTTAAATGAACTTGAATTGAAAGTAAAGAGTGTTTTTTCATATTGTAGATGTGTGTTTTTCTTAAGAGAACAAGATATAAATAATAAAACAATCATAAAATCTGTAGTAACTTAGTGTTAATGCATTTATTAATAGCAGTGCAGACGGTTAGAATACGTTATAACAGACAATATTATTATTATTATTATTATTATTATTATTGTTATTGTTTCTTGCCTTATACTAGTTCAGAACATTTTACTGTGGGTAAACCTGGAAGTGTTATAGATGTTTATTACTGAAATTGCAGATTATTCTGTTCAAGTTTATTTAAATAGCGATTTTACAACATTGTTGTCTCAAAGCAGCTTTACGGGAGTTTGAGAACATACAGGTATAACATATACCCCCCAGTGAGCAAGACCACCTCCCTCAGACTGGAGGAGGAAACCTTGGGAGGAACCAGACTCTCAAGAGGAGACCCGTCCTCCTCTGATCACACAGTGTTTACAGTTTATTAAGATAAATACTAACAAGAGCTGAGAGTCTCTGTTTTAGCAGCACAGGTAGAGTCTCTGACTGAGGCGGTCTCTGACTGAGGCGGTCTCTGACTGAGGCGGCCTCTGACTGAGGCGGTCTCTGACTGAGGCGGTCTCTGACTGAGGCGGTCTCTGACTGAGGTGGTCTCTGACTGAGGTGGTCTCTGACTGAGGTGGTCTCTGACTGAGGCTCTAACCCTAGATAACTCAGTGTCTCTACTCAGACTGGTGGGAACATGTAGGTACTTTTATGTTGGTGTGTTTAAGGGGGGTGTGTGGGGTGGGGGGGTGGGGGCCTGTGTACCTGCAGACCCCAGTTCTCAGGTCACTACGCTGACCCTCGATGTCACAGAGACCAGAACTCCGGCTTCCTCTGCCGTCCGGCCTCTCGGGCGTCCCTCACGTTGGAACTGGAAAGGGCGTGACACGTAGTCTGACTGCTCCAGTGCTCGATCCGTTGTTTGTTGTGCAAATCAATTAGCTGATTGATTACACAGGCGCCGCGTGTGGGGGGGACGTATAGCAGCAGCGTCCCTTTCAAGAGCCACGGCGGCTGCACGGCCCCCAAAATTCTCCAGTAAATTCCGGACTGTAATTTGTGTTGCTCGCTGCAATTAGCGGTGTGAAGGTCCGGCCGAGAGCCGGAGAACAAGTGTAATCTGATCAGCGGACTACTTAGGCTGCACTTTAGGCGGAGCGCTTCTCGCTCCCTGTTCACTTCCCCGCCGTAATTGAACGCTGACCGATGCTGATGGGCTGAATGTGCTGATGGTTGAAATAGAAAGAAAAAAGCTGCGGAGGAAAGAAGGAGATAAGATTAAGAATGGGCGACGGGATTGGTGGAGACAGAAGAACAAGAAGCTTTTTGTCTTCAAGGCATTCTCCAGAAATGCTGAGGCTACTGAAACACCCTCGCTTGACAGATGGCGTTTTCACTTGTTACTTAGTCTGCGCTTCCGCGGGCGCGGGTTCTCTTAGAGGGTCCGCAGAGCCTGTACACACGGGGATGTTCAGGGGGGGGCTATGGTGATGACCACTACTGTGTTATTCATATTTCAGTTATTAATATTCTATAAAACATTATAAGATATACTTTATTACTGGAATTCAGTTCAGTTCTAGTTTATTGGCGTAGAAGCGGCTCTACAGGAGAACATACAGCATGAAGAACTTCCTCAGACTGGAGGAAGAAAGCTTAGGAGGAACCAAGACTCTCTCATCCAGTTCAGTGTAGAAGAACTCAATCCAGCAGTCCAGAACGAAGTGATGAAGATACTTTCTCTCTTCCGCCCGTCTGTCTGTCCGTCCTGCTGGGAGAGATGAAGAAGCAGATCTTATCTACTGTCTGTTTGCTCGGTGCTTTGTTTAGTGGAGCTGCATCTCCAACATCAGCTCAGCTGAGGTCCCAGCTATGAGCAAGGGAGCTCGTACAGTTTCAGCTCCTGCATGAGGAGAAACTCTGTGCAGAGTTTGTGAAACGTGGAGGACATTCTCATAGATGTTCTGCTTGTCTTCAGCTTCTCAATGTGAAGAACGTCCAGAAGTCCTGTTGCGTCCAGTGCGTTTAGTTTTGAGGTGACCGGTTTAGCTGCTTCTGCTTCTCTCCATCCAGATAACACATTCAGGTTCTGGAATCTGGGGTGGTCAGTCCAGTCAGTGGTGTTGAGGTTCTGGACTCTGGGGTGGGTGGTTCATTCAGTGGTATTGAGGTTCTGGACTCTGGGGTGGGTGGTTCATTCAGTGGTGTTGAGGTTCTGGGGTGGTCAGTCCAGTGTTTAGCTTCTTTGTTTGGTGTGTCTGTATCTCCTTTTCTCAGTGAGGAGCTTCTTGAACAGATACACATCCTTTCAGACTCACAGTGTGGAGGTGTCTTCTCACAGTGGAAGGATGGACAGAAGTACCTGTGGATGTTCTCAGATCTAAGCAGCTTTTCTCTCTATAAGATCAAAGTGCTGTTCTTTCTGAAGGGGACACTGTTGGGTAGGGTCTAGCAGGTCTTTCAGGTGGTTGCTATGAGTCCCAGTTTCTCTGTAGACTTTAATCGGTTTTGTACTCCGGGTTCTTCTCCTTCCTGAAGCAGCAGGTAGATCATATTACTTCAGGTGACATTGTTCCGGCTGGTATTGCGATGGTGCAACCGTTCCGTGTGACTGTATGTTCAGGAATGTCCACTGGAGCTTGAAGCTTGACCCCTGGATGATGTGGAGAACTGCTAGTAAGGTGTGGTTGCAGAGCTGTGTGTTAAAGCAGTTTTTGATCATATACATTTAATTATATTCTCCGTGTGTGTCAGACTGATGGTTTAGTTGTGATGGTTGTGATGTCACACATGCAGAAGGTGGGCGGTTTTGTTGTTGCAGACCTCCAGACCTCCAGACCTCCAGACCTCCACACCCTTCAGACTCCGAGCTGTTTTTAATCCTGATCTGAGAGCGTAGTTTCAGACTACAGTTTTAATAGAAGACGTTTCATCTCTGATCTCTCTGTTTACGTCTGATCTCCTCACACAGGTGTCTCAGAGGTGTCTCAGAGGTGTCTCAGAGGTGTCTCAGAGGTGTCTAGAGGTGTCTCAGAGGTTTCTCCGAGGTTTCTCCGAGGTGTCTCCGAGGTGTCTCCGAGGTGTCTCCGAGGTGTCTCCGAGGTGTCTAGAGGTGTCTCAGAGGTGTCTCAGAGGTGTCTCAGAGGTGTCTAGAGGTGTCTAGAGGTGTCTCAGAGGTGTCTCAGAGGTGTCTCCGAGGTGTCTCTGAGCTGTCTAGAGGTGTCTCAGAGGTGTCTAAAGGTGTCTCAGAGGTGTCTCAGAGGTGTCTAGAGGTGTCTAGAGGTGTCTCAGAGGTTTCTCCGAGGTTTCTCCGAGGTGTCTCAGAGGTGTCTCCGAGGTGTCTCCGAGGTGTCTCTGAGCTGTCTAGAGGTGTCTCAGAGATGTCTCAGAGGTGTCTCAGAGGTGTCTCAGAGGTGTCTCAGAGGTGTCTCTGAGGTGTCTCTGAGGTGTCTCAGAGATGTCTCAGAGATGTCTCTGAGGTGTCTCCGAGGTGTCTCGAGGTGTCTCCTGAGTAGTTTAGCTGTAGGTAAAGGGTGATCTCTGTTTATGGAACTGTATCCGTTTGTGCAGGTTCAGGTCTTTACTTCCTGCCGGGTTTCTGCTGACGTGACCCTCGCACGCCGGCGTGCACTCGCACTGATCTGCTCTCAGGTGTGCAGCTGTGACTTACTGTACCGTCAGTGTCTAAACACTTAGTTCACTGTACAGCAGTGTGAGTGTGTGTGTGTGTTATGTGTATTGTGTGTGTGTGTGTGTGTGTGTGTGTGTGTGTGTGTGTGTGTTATGTGTATTATGTGTGTGTGTGTGTGTTATGTGTATTATATGTGTGTGTGTGTGTGTGTGTGTGTGTGTGTGTGTGTGTGTTATGTGTATTGTGTGTGTGTGTGTGTGTGTTATGTGTATTATGTGTGTTGTGTGTGTGTGTGTGTGTGTGTGTGTGTTATGTGTATTGTGTGTGTGTGTGTGTGTGTGTTATGTGTATTGTGTGTGTGTGTGTGTGTGTGTGTGTGTGTTATGTGTATTGTGTGTGTGTGTGTTATGTGTATTATGTGTGTGTGTGTGTGTGTGTGTGTGTTATGTGTATTATGTGTGTGTGTGTGTGTGTGTGTTATGTGTATTATGTGTGTTGTGTGTGTGTGTGTGTGTGTGTGTGTGTGTTATGTGTATTATGTGTGTGTGTGTGTGTGTGTTATGTGTATTATATGTGTGTGTGTGTGTGTGTGTGTGTGTGTGTGTTATGTGTATTGTGTGTGTGTGTGTGTGTGTGTTATGTGTATTATGTGTGTTGTGTGTGTGTGTGTGTGTGTTATGTGTATTGTGTGTGTGTGTGTGTGTTATGTGTATTGTGTGTGTGTGTGTGTGTGTGTGTGTGTGTGTGTGTGTTATGTGTATTGTGTGTGTGTGTGTGTGTGTGTGTGTGTTATGTGTATTGTGTGTGTGTGTGTGTTATGTGTGTGTGTGTGTGTGTGTGTTATGTGTATTGTGTGTGTGTGTGTGTGTGTGTGTGTGTGTGTGTGTTATGTGTATTGTGTGTGTGTGTGTGTGTGTGTGTGTGTTATGTGTATTATGTGTGTGTGTGTGTGTGTGTGTGTGTGTGTGTTATGTGTATTGTGTGTGTGTGTGTGTGTTATGTGTGTGTGTGTGTGTGTGTGTGTTATGTGTATTGTGTGTGTGTGTGTGTGTGTGTGTTATGTGTATTGTGTGTGTGTGTGTGTGTGTGTTATGTGTATTATGTGTGTTGTGTGTGTGTGTGTGTGTGTGTTATGTGTATTATGTGTGTGTGTGTGTGTGTGTGTGTTATGTGTATTATATGTGTGTGTGTGTGTGTGTGTGTGTGTGTGTGTGTTATGTGTATTGTGTGTGTGTGTGTGTGTGTGTTATGTGTATTGTGTGTGTGTGTGTGTGTTATGTGTATTGTGTGTGTGTGTGTGTGTGTGTGTTATGTGTATTGTGTGTGTGTATTGTGTGTGTGTGTGTGTGTGCTTACTCTACGAGCTCTGAATGCTGTACAGGCAGCTTTGGGGCGCGAAGGGAAAAATGCGACTCTTGCATCACCAGCATGAAGAGAAATGCGATGGTTTGCATTTACAGTAAGAGTTTTGCAACAGATGGCAGTTTTTTGCGCTTCCTCTTTCGGCTAACAGGTACTCGAGCTCCTCCTCTCTCTCCTCGCCCGCTTCTGTTTTTTGCCTACAGCAGAATGATGACGAGGACGAATCATCGAGCGTCTGGACGGCACCCCCGCTCCCGACCGCATGCAGGGGCGCCGCGAGCGCGTGCAGATATACGGGTGTTTAATTAAGACGCTCTCCGTCTTTATCAGTCCTACATCAGGATGTGGGTCTGAGAGAGGACAGCTCTCGAATCGCAGGAGCTGCAGTTTCACTTTTACAGCCTGCGTTATCAAATATACCTCACACAGCGCTGGAGCGAGCAGACTCGGGCTGGGCGAAAATATCTTATCACAATAACTCTTTCATATCAGTCAAAATCAATATATATATATATAAATCAAATCACTATTGCCTTTTTATTTTAAAATTAAAAAATTTTATTTTGATGTTGTTTTTTATCTTCTGATTTATTTTCTGTGAGGACAAATGTACTATAGAACATTACACAACTGTAAATAAATATAAATAAAATTTAAATAAATTAAACACACACACATGGAATTGATTTAGTAATTCTGTTTTCAGTAGAAAATAAAGTTTCCTACTCAGGATTATTGTTTATAAAGTTAACTTTGTCTCAGTGTCTCACTCAAACTCCTACAGTATATATATTTATCTTTATTAATTATTAAAATACGTCGATTAGCATAAGGTGCGAATAAGCGTTGCTAAGATAGCCGCTCCTACTGAAAGTATGGATTTATCCAGAGCGCGAGCTGCAGCTACAAACAATCTCTCACGTTGATCTAACGTTGTGGGAGTGTTTCACACAGAAACACAACAGTGTGGTGCTCTGTCAGCTCTGGACAGTGGAGATGATCTCAACAGTACAACTGCTACACACGAGACCTTGAAGATCAAACATCCCGTAGAGCTTCATCAACACAGCAGCAGGACAGCACCTGTTTACCTGTTTATCTTATCTTATAGATTATTTATAGATTATTAACACGTGTATCATGTTTCTTTCAGTAGTAGTTTAACGTTTTCTCTTATTTTCTCTTATTTTATTCTCTCTGCTCGACTGTGACGCTGCAGTAACAGATTACTAGTACGTGGGTTAAACTGCTGCTACGTCTACACTCTGTACTGTTTGAGCTTCAACCAAACATGAAATAACTGGAACTCTAGTTCAGCCACCTGATTATCGTTTATCGTCCAGCCCCAGATCAGACGCAACCAAACCTGCATGTGTGGTGAGATCACAGCCGCGTTCAGGGATCAGACCTCTGACCAGGACAGTGGACGCTCTGGTCTTCTTAACAAAACCAACAGGACATTAATCAGACACATCACAGCTAGAACACTGACCTGTCTGTCTGACCAGCCAGGAGGGGCTCTTGCCGGGCAGTGAGGGGTGAAAACTTTAAGTATTCCTTTATCACTATGCCCTCTGCCCCCCACCCTCCCCCACCCTCCCCCACCAGGTGTAGGAAGAGGAAGGCGGTGGATTTGGATCTTTTGGCGAGGCTCTGAAAAATGTCTCTAGTCTTTTTTTAGTCTTTTTTTAGTCTTTTTTTGGAAGAGCAGCTTCATTAATTAATGAGGCTCCGTCGCACGTTTCTCTTCATACAGCATCACTATGAGTGACCCCCCCCCCCCCCCAACACACACACACACACACACACACACACACACACACATACCCTCCTCCGTGCCCCCCACCCTGTTTTGGAGGGCGCCGCTGTCTGCTCTGTCTGCGCCGTTAATAAATATATGTTTAGCCGGTTATAGCCGGTTATAGGGACAAATGAACAGTACACTCTACTCAGCGAGCAGCGGCACACCAGCCTGAGATTTATCACCGTCTCCGTAGGAAACGCTGAGCGTAGACCAATCAGCAGCCTTATACACACACACATACACTATACACACACACACACACTCTATACACACACACACACACACACATACTATACACACTATACACACACACATACACTATACACACACACACTCACTATACACACACACTATACACACACACTATACACACACACTATACACACACTATACACACACACATACTATACACACTATACACACACACACAAACACACACTATACACACATACTTTACACATACTATACACACAACACACACACTACACACTACACACATACTATACACACTATATACACACTACACACACAATATACACACAATACACACACTATACACACACACACACATTATACACACTATACACACTCACTATACACACACACTATACACACACTATACACACTATACACACACACATACTATACACACTATATACACACACACACACACACTATACACACACACACATACTATACACACTATACACACACACACATTATACACACTATACACACACACTATACACACACACATACACACACACTATATACACACACACACACACACACTATACACACTATACACATTATACACACACACACATACACACACTATACACACACACATATACACACTATACACACACACACACACACACACTATACACACTATACACACACACACACATTATACACACTATACACACACGCTATACACACACACTATACACACACTATACACACTATACACACACACATACTATACACACTATACACACACACACATACACACACTATACACACACACATACACACACTATACACACACACACACACACACTATATACACACACACACACACACTATACACACACACACACACACTATACACACTATACACACACACTATACACACTATACACACACTATACACACTATACACACACACACACACACACACTATACACACACACATACACACACTATACACACACACACACTATACACACACACATACTATATACACACACTATACACACACACATACACATACACACACTATACACACACACATACACATACACACACTATACACACACACACACATACACTATACACACACACATACACACACTATACACACTATACACACACACACATACTATACACACACACATATACACACACTATACACACTATACACACACATACTATACACACACACACACACACACTATACACACACATACACACACTATACACACACACACACACACACACACACTATACACACACACACTATACACACACACACACACATACTATACACACATACACACACTACACACACATACACACACATACACTATACACACATACACTATACACACACACACTATACACACATACACACACTATACACACACATACACACACACACATACACACACATATACACACACTATACACACTATACACACACACATACTATACACACTATACACATACACACACTATACACACTATACACACACACATACTGTACACACACACACACACACTATACACACACATACACACACTATACACACTATACACACACATACTATACACACATATACACACTATACACACACACATACACACACATACACTATACACACACACTATACACACACACATACACACACTATACACACTATACACACACATACACACACATACACTATACACACACACACACATACACTATACACACACACACACTATACACACACACACTATACACACACACATACACACACTATACACACACACATATACACACTATACACACACACACACATACTATACACACTATACACACTACACACACACACACACACACTATACACACACACATACACACACTATACACACACACACTATACACACTATACACACACACACTATACACACACACACACTATACACACACACATACACACACTATACACACTACACACACACACACACACACACACACACACTATACACACACACATACACACACTATACACACACACACACACACACACTATACACACATACACTATACACACACATACACACACTATACACACACTATATATATATATGTATAGTGTTGAAGACCCGGTACCGCTCAGTGATCTCCAGACCTTCTCGTTTGTGCTTGTAAGTGAGAAAAGACTTTTTCTGTGTATGCCTTCCAAACGTGCACAGGTAGCACCTGATGGATGTTATGGAGACTTTGTGACCCCGAGATGCTCCTCTTTGATGCAGTTCTCTAACAGAGAGCTTTGGAGAACTTTCTACTTCCTTTACTGTCCTCCTCACTGAGCGGTGGTGAGAAGAACCTGCGTCCTCGTCCAGGCTTGTCCACCACTGTTCCAGATGTTCTTAACTTCTTGTTGGTTCCTCTGACTGGAGATATGAGCAGGTGTAGGTGAGATATGAGCAGGTGTAGGTGAGATATGGGCAGGTGTAGGTGAGATATGGGCAGGTGTAGGTGAGATATGAGCAGGTGTAGGTGAGATATGGGCAGGTGTAGGTGAGATATGAGCAGGTGTAGGTGAGATATGAGCAGGTGTAGGTGAGATGTGGGCAGGTGTAGGTGAGATATGAGCAGGTGTAGGTGAGATATGGGCAGGTGTAGGTGAGATATGGGCAGGTGTAGGTGAGATGTGGTCAGGTGTAGGTGAGATGTGGTCAGGTGTAGGTGAGATGTGGTCAGGTGTAGGTGAGATGTGGGCAGGTGTAGGTGAGATACGGGCCGGTGTAGGTGAGATACGGGCAGGTGTAGGTGAGATATTAGCAGGTGTAGTTGAGATGTGGGCAGGTGTAGTTTAGATATGGGCAGGTGTAGGTGAGATACGGGCAGGTGTAGGTGAGATACGGGCAGGTGTAGGTGAGATATGGGCAGGTGTAGGTGAGATACGGGCAGGTGTAGGTGAGATGTGGGCAGGTGTAGGTGAGATACGGGCAGGTGTAGGTGAGATATTAGCAGGTGTGAGAGTGTGTGAGAGTGTATGTGGGAGTGTGTGTGGGAGTGTGTGGGAGTGTGTGGGAGTGTGTGTGTGAGAAGGTGAGGGAGTGTGTGAGAGTGTGTGGGAGTGTGTGGGAGTGTGTGTGTGAGAAGGTGAGGGAGTGTGTGGGAGAGTGTGGGAGAGTGTGGGAGAGTGTGTGGGAGTGTGTGGGAGTGTGTGTGTGAGAAGGTGAGAGTGTGTGGGAGTGTGTGGGAGTGTGTGTGTGAGAAGGTGAGGGAGTGTGTGGGAGTGTGTGTGAGAGTGTGTGTGGGAGTGTGCGGGAGTGAGGGAGTGTGCGGGAGTGAGGGAGTGTGTGAGAGTGTATGTGAGAGTGTGTGAGAGTGTATGTGGGAGTGTGTGGGAGTGTGGGAGTGTGTGGGAGTGTGTGTGTGAGAAGGTGGGAGTGAGTGTGGGAGTGAGTGTGGGAGTGTGTGGGAGTGTGTGTGTGAGAAGGTGAGGGAGTGTGTGGGAGTGTGTGGGAGTGTGTGTGGGAGTGTGTGGGAGTGTGTGTGTGAGAAGGTGTGAGAGTGTGTGGGAGTGTGTGGGAGAGTGAGTGTGAGTGTGTGTTTGTGTGTGTGTGTGTTTGTGTGTGAGTGTGAGTGTGTATGTGTGTGTGTGTGTGTGTGTGTGTGTTTGTGTGTGTGTGTGTGTGTGAGTGTGTGTGTGTGTGTGTGTTTGTGTGTGAGTGTTTGTGTGTGTGTGTTTGTGTGTGTGTGTTTGTGTGTGAGTGTGAGTGTGTGTATGTTTGTGTGTGAGTGTGTGAGTGTGTGAGTGTGTGAGTGTGTGAGTGTGTGAGTGTGTGAGTGTGTGTGTGTGTGTTGGTTTAACCGTGCTCAAGTTTTCACGAGAGCTGCTGTAGCTTCAGGATGTAGTAAACGCTCAGCAACCTCAGTGACCTGCTGGAGCGTCTCTGAACCTTTAACTGACTAACACACTGGAGTAGTGTTCACTAACACACTGGAGTAGTGTTCACTAACACACTGGAGTAGTGTTCACTAACACACTGGAGTAGTGTTCACTAACACACTGGAGTAGTGTTCACTAACACACTGAAGTAGTGTTCACTAACACACTGGAGTAGTGTTCACTAACACACTGGAGTAGTGTTCACTAACACACTGAAGTAGTGTTCACTAACACACTGGAGTAGTGTTCACTAACACACTGGAGTAGTGTTCAGTAACCCACTGGAGTAGTGTTCACTAACACACTGAAGTAGTGTTCACTAACACACTGGAGTAGTGTTCACTAACACACTGGAGTAGTGTTCACTAACACACTGGAGTAGTGTTCACTAACACACTGGAGTAGTGTTCACTAACACACTGGAGTAGTGTTCAGTAACCCACTGGAGTAGTGTTCACTAACACACTGGAGTAGTGTTCAGTAACCCACTGGAGTAGTGTTCAGTAACCCACTGGAGTAGTGTTCACTAACACACTGGAGTAGTGTTCACTAACACACTGGAGTAGTGTTCACTAACACACTGGAGTAGTGTTCACTAACACACTGGAGTAGTGTTCAGTAACCCACTGGAGTAGTGTTCACTAACACACTGGAGTAGTGTTCAGTAACCCACTGGAGTAGTGTTCACTAACACACTGGAGTAGTGTTCAGTAACCCACTGGAGTAGTGTTCACTAACACACTGGAGTAGTGTTCACTAACACACTGGAGTAGTGTTCACTAACACACTGGAGTAGTGTTCACTAACACACTGGAGTAGTGTTCACTAACACACTGGAGTAGTGTTCACTAAGCACCAAGGTTAGGGTTAGTCTAACCCTAACACCACTCAGACAGTGGTGTAGTGTGACCTGTCCTGTAATGGACTGGCGGCCTGTCCAGGGTGTTTCCTGTCTTCTGCCCAGTGAGCGCTGGGAGAGACTCCAGACCACACGACCCTGAAGGACGAGCGGTTTAGAAGATGAATGAATGATTTAATGATTGACAGGTGTCCTGTGTTGTACTCAGATGCGCCCCTAGTGGTGAGATGCTGGTGTGTGGAGTGATCATGTACCATTAGAGCACTTCAGTAGGCAGGTATGCTGCTCCCGCCAGCAGGTCCAGGAGAATTTTCAAAGTTCTGTTATTGAGTTCTGTATGTTTTTAATCTGTGGAATGTGTCGCGAGAGAAATAACTTTGATCAACAATCATTAATCCAGTTTAGGAGTCCTCAGTGTGTTATTTAAACTAGTATAGATTTAGAGGAGTCTGGATTAGCCTGCCTGCTGCCTCGCTCCGTCCCCTCTGAGTGCTGGATAGACGCGGCTGAGGGTGATCTCTGCTTTTTCAGGAGTCAGAACTAGTGTTGCACTGATACTGATACTGTATCGGCGCCGATACTGGCACTTACACACAGAATCGTATGGGCAATAGAGGGCGCCGATACCATGAAGCTTATTGACGCGCATGCGCACCACTAAATGGCGCCTGACTGAAACCAACAGCACGCCGGCGGTTCGGGACTATTTCTCGGTTGAGACGCTGCGAAATTTATAACGACAGTATTTCGAGGGGAGGCTCGACCAGCGAGGACTTCAATACATCAAATTTAATTAAACATTTAAAGTGAAACCACATCAAAGAACTTCGTACTGACCAGCACAAAATACAACATATCAAAAGAGGAACCCGATAAATATCAGGATTTATAGCCGTATATCGAGCATTTATCGGTACTCGGTATCGGTATCGGCAGATACCTGAAAAGCTGGTATCGGTATCGGTAAGGACAGTGGTATCGGTGCCTCCCTACTCAGAACTACAGACCCAGAAACACTGATTTATTATTGAAGGTAAACGTTCTTCACGTCGTCCTTCAGTCTGAGAACGAGACGCTGGTCGTGTGAAGGTCTGTATCTGAGCGTGTAGCTGGTGTTCCGCCGTACCGGACCGGTACCT
>CM038721.1:332500-387500 GCA_021613375.1 Megaleporinus macrocephalus | reverse complement strand
TTAAAGACGTTCACCTGAAACCGTGTAACCTTCACTGATGCGTCCACACGTCCTTCAGGTTGGTGAGGGTGTTAAGCAGTACGTCCACTAGAGGGCGTCTCTGAGCAGCGTCCTCCCAGCAGTTCAGTAGCCGCGCCTTGTTGAAGTAGTGTAGAGTAAAATAGTACCACCTCCGAAAGTTCTGCTTTAAAGTGTCCGGCCAGTCGCGTCTCCTCCTTTAAACACTGAGACAGATCCCAACCTGACCGACCCAGCAGGTCCTCTCCTCCTCTCCTCCTCTCCTCCTCTCCTCCTCTCCTCCTCTCCTCCTCTCCTCAGTGAAGAGTCCTAACGACTAATTAGATTCCTTCCTGATTATCAGAGCCCGTCTGATACGACAGTCGACCGATAAGATCGGCCGATACTGACGAGCCGATATCAGAGACAGTATCTTCCAGAAACGCAGTAATTAACAGAAACAGCTTCGTTTATCAGAACTTATAATTGATCTCAGCGCTGATAACGAAGCTCTCCAGCGTTCAGCCCTGGTAATTACTGTGATTCCCCAGCAGAACTCTAATCTATCAACTTCCTCCATTTTCTTCTTCTTTTTTCTCCTCCTCTCGTCCTCCATCTGTTTTACCTTCGCCCCCAACCCCCCCCCCCCCCCCCCCCCACCCCCCCTCCTCCTCCCCCCGGTGTCTCGCTGGGCTGCTTTGGTTGTCTCAGCAGTCGTGCGAGGGGGGGCGAGGGGGGGGGTGAAGGCCTTGCAGTTTTGTAGAGGAGGATCAACACAGGAACTTTTCTAATTGGAGGTTTAAGCGGTGCTGATGCTGAGTTCAGGCTTTTCTCCTCCGCTCGACCCCAATCCGCCTCCCGGACGCTAAGCTCCGCAAATCTGTCGAGGAGGCACTTTCAGCCGGGGCTGTTACCCCAAGCGAGACTCACCCCACACCGCACACGAACCCACATGCACCCCCGCTCACACCCAAACATCCGAACACAACTACACAAACAACCTACATTCCCCAGCACTTGCTCCCCACAACACCCCCCCCACAAACCAACACCCCCCCCAAATCCACACACACACACAAACCCACACGCATCTTTCCTTCTGACTATTTTTCTTCTTTCTTTTTGTTCTTCTTTCTTTCATCTCTTTCCTTTCTTTTGTTTGTTTATCCCTCTCTCCCTCTCTGCCTGTCTCTCTCTCGCCCTCCCTCTTACTCTCTCTCTCTTCTCCAGTCTCTCTCTCTCTCTCCCAGACTTTCACACTCAGCAGTTTTTTCCTCATACTCTGTGTGTGTGTGAGACAGTGTGTGTGTGAGACAGTGTGTGTGAGTGTGTGTGTGTGTGTGTGTGTGAGACAGTGGGGTGTCGTTCAGACATTTAGCGGGACGATGGGGAAGTATGATGTAGGAAGAAGTAGCCTTGTTATTAGGAAGCTTCAAGGATTCTACTAAGATGATTTTTGATGAAAGATTTTATGATGATTTTTGCGGAATGGGGTCTATTTTTAATGATTTTTGAATGATAGAATGAAGATTGGCTGGTATGATATATATATATGTATATAATTATATGTTACATATATAAATATATATATATATATATATATTTATGTATATATCTATGTTCTATGTGTTATGTATAGTTATTTATATGTATTATATATGTATGTATAATAATATATATATATGATGTAATATATATGTTATATTATATGTGTGTTTCTATATAACTCTTGTATAAAATGTATATATATATATATTATGTGTTATATAAATATATATATCATATATATATATGTAATATATATACTAATATGTATGTATATTTATATCTATGTATATATGTGTCTGAATATATATATACTATGTATCGATATATATATCTATATGTTAATATATATGTGTGGTTTATGTATTATATATATGTATATATATATATGTGATGTATAATATATCTCTTATATCGTCTATATATGATATATATATTATATGTGTATGTATATTATATATAAATATCATATATATGTTTATATGGTGTTAATGAGTAATATATATACTATCTTATATGAATATAATATAAGTTATTAAAAATGTGTGTTTTATAATATATATAATATATATCTGTGTTTATGTCTCTTAATATAGTATATATATGTCCTATTCTACTTCATGTATATCTGTGACATACTCAACACTAAACAATAACATACACAATAACAAAACATCAGACTTGACACTACATTCCACATACCTTTCCAAACAACATGCATAGCTCAATAATATCTCTATCAATCAGTACTAACTACTCACCTTCAAAACACAAATATATCACAAACTTATATAAATAACAAATCTCATACAACACACATCAAAACACACTTACTCACACACTCACACTATAAAGACCACTCTCACACACATACTTCATATACTTACACCACACACCCCAAACACTCACACACACACATACACACACATATATAAACACAACACACACCACACATACACACACACACACTATATCCACACACACACCACATAAACACGCACACACACTATACATAAACACACCACACACACAATACACACAATACATACATACACACACCACACCATATACATACACACACACAAACTACACATACATACACACATGCACACCACACACATAAACACAAAACATACACACCACACCCATACACACACACACATAACACACACATATATAAACACACACACACACACATACACACACACACACACATACACACACATACACACATACACACGCACACACACACACACATATACACACATACACACACACACACATACACACATATATACATACACACACACAGATACACACACACACTTATACACACATACACACACACACGTGTGCACACACATACACACACACAACACTGTCACACACACACACTCTCACACACACACACTCAAGTGCTGTCTGTCTAAAGTTTTGGGACAGAGCATTTCACAGATCAGCTGTTTACGCTCAGTAACATTAATAACTGAGCAGGTTTATTCAGAGTAAGCACAGTAGTAGTGACAGTACTAGTGAGAGTATAGTGACTGTTACGTGAGCTTGTAGCAAGCAGGTACTAGTGATGAGTTATAGTGGACTGTAGGGAGTTGTAGCAGCAGTACTAGTGAGAGTATAGTGACTGTAGTGAGTTGTAGCAGCAGTACTAGTGAGAGTATTAAAGTGCTGTGGGAGTTGTAGGCAGCAGTTAATAGTGGAGTATAGTGAATGTTAGGGAGTTGTAGCAGCACGTATTGTGAGAGTTTTAGTGAATCGTAGGAGTTGTGCAGCAGTACTAGTGAGAGTATAGTGACTCTGTAGGGAGTTGTGGCAGCAGTTCTAGTGAGAGTATTAGTGGACTGTAGGGAGTTGTGGCAGGCAGGTTTAATAGTGAGAGTATAGTGATGTAGTGAGTGTGGCAGCAGTACTAGTGAGAGTATTGTGGACTGTAGGGAGGTAACGCTTGTTGCTGCAGTTACTAGTGAGAGTATAGTGACTGTAGGGGGTTGTGGCAGCAGTACTAGTGAGAGTATAGTGACTGTAGTGAGTTGTGGCAGCAGTAATTAATGAGTGAGTATTGTTGACCTCTGTAGGGAAGTTGTACAGCTAGTACTAGTGAGAGTATTGTGTCTGTACGTGATTGTGAGCGCAGTACTAGTGAGAGTATAGTGACCCTTGTAGTGGAATTGTTGCAGCCGAAGTACTAGTGAGAGTATAGTGGACTGTAGGGAGGTTGTGGCAGCTGTACTAGTGAGTGTATGTGACTGTATGGGAGTTGTGCGGCAGCAGTACTAGTGAGAGTTATAGTGACTGTTATCGGGAGTCTGTGGCTAGCACAGTTCTAGTGAGAGTTTATAGTGACTGTAGGAGTTGTGGCAGCGCAGTAGTAATAGTGAGGAGGTATAGTGACCGGTAGTTGGTTTGTGGCTGCAGAGTACTAGTGTGAGTATAGTGATGTAGTGAGGGGTGTGGCAGCAGTACTAGTGAGGAGTATAGTGAATGTAGGGAGTTGTTTGGCGCCCCAGTACTAGTGAGGAGTATAGTGACATGTAATGAATTGTGGCCAGCAGTATAGTGTGAGTATAGTGACTGTAGTGAGTTGTAGAGCATAATAGTGCAGTGTATAGTGGACTGAGTAGGGGAGTTGTACCAGCAGTACTAGATACGTAGTTATTAGTGAATGTAGTGAATTGTAGCAGCAGTAATAGTGAGAATATAGTGCAGTAGAGGATTGTGGCAAGCTGTTCTAGTGAGAGTAATAGTGACTGTACGGGAAGTTGTGGCAGCAGTACATAGTGAGAGTATAGTGACAGTAGTGAGTAGCTTTATAGTTTGTGGGGCAGCAGTACTTGTGAGAGTATAGTGAATGTAGGGACCGTTGTGGCAGCAGTAATGTGAGAGTTATAGCTGAACTTGTCACTGAGTCCTGTGGCAGCATACTAGTGAGAGTTAGTGACTGTAGGGAGGTGTGGCGAGCGGTAGTTAATAGTGTGAGTTTACGTGACTGTAGTGTAGTATGTGTGGCAGCTGTATCTAGGAGAGGTATAAGTTGTCTGTAGGGGAGTCTGTAGCAGCAGTACTAGTGAGATAGTATAGTGACCTGTAGGGGGTTGCTAGAGGGCAAAGCAGTGTAAGTTCTAGTGAGAGTTCATAGGACTGTAGTGAGTTGTGGCAGCAGTACTAATGAGAGTATAGTGACTGTAGGGAGTTGTACCAGCAGTACTAGTGAGAGTATAGTGACTGTAGTGAATTGTAGCAGCAGTACTAGTGAGAGTATAGTGACTGTAGGGAGTTGTGGCAGCAGTACTAGTGAGAGTATAGTGAGTGTAGGGAGTTGTGGCAGACGTGAGAGTAGTACTAGTGAGGTTAGTGACTGTAGAGAGTTTGTGGCAGCAAGTAATAGTGAGAGTATAGTGACTGTAGTGATTTGTGGAAGCAGTACTAGTGAGAGTCAAGTGACCTGTAGTGAGTTGTGGCAGCGGAGTAAGAATGAGTATATAGTGACTGTTGGGAGTTGTGGGGCAGCAGTAATATGTCTGAGAGTATAGTGACTGTAACGAATTGTGGCAGCAGTACTAGTGAGAGTATAGTGACTGTAGGGAGTTGTAGCAGCAGTACTAGTGAGAGTATAGTGACTGTAGGGAGTTGTACCAGCCGTATTGTGGAGTATAGTGACTGTTGTGAATTTGTAGCTGCAGTATAGTGAGAAATTATACTGACCAGAGGAGTTGTCGGGCAGCTGTACTAGTGAGAGTATGTGGTCAGTTGGGAGTTTGTGGGCAGCAAAGTACTATGAGTGTATAGTGACAGTAGTGAGTTTGTTCGGCAGCAGTACTAGTGTGAGTTATAGTGACTGTAGGGGAGTTGTGGCAGGCCAGTACTAGGAGAGTATAGTGACTGTAGTGGAGTTGTAGCTAGCAAGTACTAGTGCAGGTGTATAGTGGGACTGTAGGAGCGTTAAGGCAGCAAGTAGGGCAGCATGTAATAGTGAGAGTTTTATGTGTCAGTAGCGGGAGTTGTAGCAGCCAGGTAGTACTGTGAGAGGTATAGTGACTGATAGTGAGTTTGTAGCAGGGCAGTGTACTAGTGAGAGTATAGTGACAAGTTGAGTAGTGAGTTTGTAGCAGCAAAGTTAGTACTAGTGAGTGGATAGTGACTGTAGTGAGTTTGTGTCTGCCAGCTGTACTAGTGAGAATATAGTGTCAGTAGTGAGTTGTAGCAGCAGAGTACTAGTGAGGAGTATAGTGACAGTAGGTGAGTTGTTCAGCAGCGAGTGTCTGAGTGAGGTGTTATAGTTGACTGTAGTGTTGTTTCGTGTAGCCAGCAGTACTAGTGAGAGTATAGTGACAGTAGGGAGTTGTAGCAGCAGTACTAGTGAGAGTATAGTGACTGTAGTGAGTTGTAGCAGCAGTACTAGTGAGAGTATAGTGACTGTAGTGAGTTGTAGCAGCAGTACTAGTGAGAGTATAGTGACTGTAGTGAGTTGTAGCAGCAGTACTAGTGAGAGTATAGTGACTGTAGTGAGTTGTAGCAGCAGTACTAGTGAGAGTATAAGTGACTGGTTAGGGTGTTTGTGGCAGCGAGTATAGTGAGAGTTTATAGTGACTGTAGGGAGTTGTGCAGCCAGTACTAGTGAGAGTATAGTGACTGTTGGGAGTTGTGGCAGCCTAGTACTAGTGAGAGTATAGTGACTGTAGGGAGTTGTGGCAGTAGTACTAGTGAGAGTATAGTGACTGTAGGGAGTTGTGGCAGCAGTACTAGTGAGAGTATAGTGACTGTAGGGAGTTGTAGCAGCAGTACTAGTGAGAGTATAGTGACTGTAGGGAGTTGTGGCAGCAGTACTAGTGAGAGTATAGTGACTGTAGGGAGTTGTGGCAGCACGTTCTAGTGAGAAGTATAGTGGACTGAAGATGAGATTGCGCCCCCCCCCCCCGCCCCCCCCCCCCCCCCCCGCCCCCCCCCTCCCGCTGTACTGTGAGAGTTTAGTGGACTGAGTGAGTTTGTGAGCAGCAGTACTAGTGAGAGTATAGTGGACTGTAGTGAGTCTTGTAGCATGCTGTACTAGTGAGAGTATAGGGGGATGTAGGGAGTTGTGTGGCAGCATGAGTACTAGTGAGTGTATAGTGACTGTACGTGAGTTGTAGCAGCCAGTACTAGTGAGTGTATAGTGAATGTAGTGAGTTGGAGAAGCTGTCACTAGTGAGAGTATAGTGACGGTAGTGTGTGGTTTACCAGCATTTCTAGTGAAGAGTATGTGAATGTAGTGAGTTGTAGCAGCCGGTAGGCAGGGGGGGGTACATTGTGAGAGTATAGTGACTGTAGTGAGTTGTACCAGCGGTACTAGTGAGAGTATAGTGACTGTAGTGAGTTGTAGCAGCAGTACTAGTGAGAGTATAGTGACTGTAGGGAGTTGTGGCAGCAGTACTAGTGAGAGTATAGTGACTGTAGTGAATTGTAGCAGCAGTACTAGTGAGAATATAGTGACAGTAGGGACAAGTTGATGAGCGGGCAGCAGTAATTGTGAGAGTATAGTGGACGGTAGGGAGGTTGTGGCAGAGTACTAGTGAGAGTATAGTGAACAGTAGTGAGTTGTGGCCCAGCAGTAAGATACTTGTGAGAGTTATAGGGGACTGTCTGGGAGTTGTGGCAGCAAGTACTAGTGAGAAGTATACGTGACTGATACTGAGTTGTGGCAGCAGTACTAGTGAGATGTATAGTGACTGTAGGGGTTGTGGCAAAAAAAAAAGGGGGGGGGCAGTATAGTGAGAGTTTTAGTGGATGTAGGTGAGTCTGTAGGGCAGCCTAGTAATAGTGAGCGTTAGTGACTGTTAGGGCAGTTGTTCATGTTAGCAGCAGTAATAGTGGAGTATAGTGATGTTAGGGGTTGTGGCAGCAAGTTACTATGTGGGAGAGTATTATTGTGATGTATGTGAGTTGTGCGGCAGGAAGTTAATAATGTGAGTATTGTGACGGTAGGGAGTTGTACAGCGAGTACTAGTGAGAGTATAGTGATGTATTGTGAATTGTCAAGCAGCAGTACTAGTGAGAGTATAGTGACTGTAGGGAGTTGTGGCAGCAGTACTAGTGAGAGTATAGTGACTGTAGGGAGTTGTGGCAGCAGTACTAGTGAGAGTATAGTGACTGTAGGGAGTTGTGGCAGCAGTACTAGTGAGAGTATAGTGACTGTAGTGAGTTGTGGCAGCAGTACTAGTGAGAGTATAGTGACTGTAGTGAGTTGTGGCAGCAGTACTAATGAGAGTATAGTGACTGTAGGGAGTTGTGGCAGCAGTACTAGTGAGAGTATAGTGACTGTAACGAATTGTGGCAGCAGTACTAGTGAGAGTATAGTGACTGTAGGAGTCATGTAGAGCAGTACTAGTGAGGTATAGTGACTGTCAGGGGAGTTGTCTACAGCTATGTACTAGTGAGAGTATAGTGACTGTAGTGAATTGTAGCAGCAGTACTAGTGAGAATATACTGACAGTAGGGAGTTGTGGCAGCAGTACTAGTGAGAGTATAGTGACTGTAGGGAGTTGTGGCAGCAGTACTAGTGAGAGTATAGTGACAGTAGTGAGTTGTGGCAGCAGTACTAGTGAGAGTATAGTGACTGTAGGGGGAGTGTGGTTGGCAGCAAGTACTAGGGAGAGTATGTGACTGTAGGGAGTTTTCGTGGCAGCTAGTAGTATAGTGAGAGGTATAGTGACTGTAGGGAGTTGTGGCAGCAGTAATAGGAGAGTATAGTGACTGTAATGGAAGTCGTGGCAGCCTAACGTACTAGTGAGAGTTATAGTGACTGTTGTGAGTTGTTGCAGCAGTAGTACTAGTGAGAAGTATAGTGGGAATGTAGGGAGTTGTACAGCAGTTAGTGAGCTTATAGTGACTGTAGTGAATTGTAGGCAGCAGTACTTAGTGAGAATATAGTGGGACAGTAGGGAGTTTGTGGCTAGCGACGTCACTAGTGAGAGTATAGTGAAACTGTAGGGAAGTTGTGGCAGCGAGTACTAGTGAGAGTATAGTGCCAGTAGTTAGTGTGGGGGCAGCAAGTACTAGTGAGAGTTTAGTGACTGTTTGGGAGTGAGTTGTGGCAGCAGTACTAGTGAGAGTATAGTGAACTTACTGAGTTGTGGCAGCAGTATAGTGTGAGTTTAGTGATAGCTAGGGAGTGGACTGTGGCACAGTATAGTGAGTGCAGTATAGTGTCTGTAGTGAGTTGTGGCGCCAGTAATAGTGAGTGGTATAGTTACGGTAGGGAGGATGGGATTGCAGCTAGGACTTGTGAGAGGTGTGGGTGGTTGGGGGGGGGGGGGGGGGGGGGGGGGGGGGAAGGTGGGGGGGGGGGAGGGGAGGATAGGGGGGACGGGGGGGAGTGGGTGGTTGAAGTGGGGGGTGGGGGGGGGTGGGGGTAGAAAGGGGGGGAGGGGGGAGGGGGGGGGGGCGGGCGGGGGGGGGTGTGTGGGGGGTATTGGGTTTTTTGATTATGGAGTGGGGGCGGATGGTTGGGTGGGGGGGTGGTGGGGGTGGGGGGGGTGGGGGTGGGGGGGAAGGCGTGGGCAGCGGGGGGGTTAGGGTGTTGGGTGGAGGGTGGAGTGCGGGGGGAGGGGGGGTGGGGGGGGCGGGGGTGTGGGATGGGGGCAGGGGGGGCTTGCGGCGCGGGGGGGGGGGGGGGCCCGAGGGGGGGGCGGGCAACGAGGGGAGGGTAAGGGGGGGGCGCGAAGGGGGGGATGTCGGGGGGGGGTATAGGGGGGTCAGGGGGGGGGGGGTTGTGGACAGGGAGGGTGGCGGGGGGAGGGAGGGGGGGGGAGGGGGGGGGAGGAGGGGGGGAGGGGCGAAGAGGGGCTGGGGGTGGAGTGGGGTGGGGCTCTGGGGGGAAGGGGGGGGGGGGGGTGGGGAGGGGGTGGGGGAGGGGAGGGAGTGCGGGTGGGTGGGAGGGGGGGGGTGCTGGGCGGAGGGGGTGAGGTGGGGGCGCGCGTGTGTATATTGTTTTATTGTTTTTGGGTGGCAGCGGTGGGGGGAGGGGGGGGGGGGTGGGGGGGAGGAGAGGCAGGCGGCAGGTCGGTAGGGGGCAGTGCGTAGGGCGGGTCCCGGGGGGGGGGGAGGGGGGGGGGGGAGGGGGGAGAGGGAAGGGGGGGGGGGGGGAGAGGGGGGGTGGGTTGGGTTACGGGGGGGGGGGGGGTCCAGGGGGGGGGGGCTTTGAGGCGCGGGCGGATGGAGGGAGGAGGGGATGGGGGGGTGGTGGTAGGGGGGGGGGGGGGGCGGGGGGGGAGGGGTGGGAGGTGGGGGGGTGGAGAGGGGGGGGGTGGGGGGTGGGGGGGGGGTGGTGGGGGGTGGGGATGGGGGGGGGGGGCGTGGGCGGGGAGGGGGGGGGGTGGGGGGACAGGCAGGTGGGGGGGGGGGTGGGGGAGGGGGCTGGCAGGTGGGGGGGAGGGGTGGATGGGGGGGCGGGAGGGGGGGGGGGGTGGGGGGAGTGGTTGTGGGGGAGGTGGGAGGGGGGGGGAGGGTGGTGGGTCGGGGGGGGGGTGTTGGTGTGAGGGGTGGGCGATTTGTGGGGGGTAGGAGGGTGGAGTGCGTGTTTTGTTTGGGGGGGTTTTTGTGTGTGAGGTGTGCGGTTTTTGGGACTGGGTGGTGGGGAGATGGGGGTTTTGGGGGTGGGGTGGTGGGGTAGTTTGTTATAGTTGTGTGTGGTGGGACTGTGTTCTTGTGTAGGGGCGTGTTTTTTTTGTGAGGGTGTTAGTTTGGTTTTTTGGGGGGGAAGTGGCGGGGGGGGGAGTGAGGGGGGGGGGTTGTCAGATGTGTATAATATCCTGGTTGACCTGTTGGAGGGGGGGGTTGGGAGAGGGGTGGAGTCTAGGTGGGTTGTGTGGGGGGGGGGGGGGGTGTGGGGGGGGAGAGGGGGGTTGTTGTAGTGTGGGGGGGGGGGGGGTGAGGGTGGGGGGGGGAGGGTGGGGGTGGGGCTATGGGGAGTGGGGGAAGGGAGGTGGGGGGGGGTGGGGGGCGGGCGGGGGGGGTGGTGGGGGGTGGGGTGGGGGGAAGGGGGGTGGAGGTGGTGGGGAGGGAGTGAGGGGGGCAGGGGTGGGGGAGGGGGTGAGGGGGGGAGGGGGGGGGGGGGGTTTGGTGGCGGGGGGGGTGGTGGGGGGGTGGGGAAGGAGGAGTGGGGGGGGGGGGCCTCGGGGGGGGAGGATGGGAAGGAGGGGGGGGGGGGGGGGGGGGATGGGGGGGGGGGTGGAGGGGGGGGGGGGGGGTAGTTGTGGTGGGGTTGGGACCGATGGGGGGGGGGTGGGTGGTAGGGGGTGGGCGGGGGGGGCTTGTCGGGTGGAATTGGGTGGGGGTGGGAGGGGAGGGAGGGGGTGTGGGGGGGGGGGGATGGGTGGGGGAGGTGAGGGAGTGTGGGGTGGGGGGGTGGGGGGGGGGAGGGGGGGGGGGGCGGTGAGGTCCGTGGGCGGGTGTGGGTGGTTGGGAGGGAGAGGCGGGGGGAGGGTAGGGAGGGGGGGTGAAGCGGGGGCGGGGGTCGGTGGGGGGAGGGGGGGTGGGGGGAGAAGGGGGGGAGTTGTTAGTCGCTGGGGGTAGTTGGGGGGAGGGGGGGGGGGGGGGGAGGGGGTAGTAGGGGAGGGGGTGGAAGGGGGGCTCATTGGGATGGTGTTGGTGCGGGTTGGGTGGCGGTGGTTGTTTGTTGGGGTGGGTGGGGGGGTTGGGAATGTGTCAGCTGGTGGGGGGTTAGAGGAGGGGAAATGGGGAAAGGGGTGGGGTTTTTCGTTAGGGTGTGACACTCGGGGTGGGGGCGGGGGCGGGTGGGTGGGGTGGGTGGGTGGACATTGCCGGGGGGGCAGCGGCGGCGTGGGTTGGGGGTAGGGGGGGGCCGTGGAGGGGGGGCGGCAGGGGTGGCTGCCGGGTGAGGGGAGGTGGGGTTGATGCGTGGGGATTGGGGTGGGGTGGGGGGGGGGTGTGGGTCGGTGGTTGGGAGGGGGTGGGGCTGTAGCTGGGGGGGGGGGGGTGTAGGAGGGGTGGGGTGGGGTGTCGGGTGGGGGGGGGGGGGGGGGTATGGGTGGTGGTGGGTGGGGGGTGAAGGGGAGGGCAAGGGGGGTGGGGGCGCAGGGGCACGGCGAGGGGGGGGGGTGGGGGGGGGCGGAGGGAGGGGGAGGGGGAGGTTTCGAGGGGCGGTGGCGCTGGAGGAGGACGAGTCGGGGGGGTGGCTGGGGGGCGGGCGGTCGGGGGGGGCGGGGAGGGGGGCGGGATGGGGAGGGCGGGGGTTGGGGCGGAGGGGGGGCGGGTGGGGAGGGGGGGTGCCTGATTTATTTTGCGCTGTTGTGTGTGTTTTGTTTGATTTGTTCATTTTTCCTTTTTTTGGAAGTTCTCGTGTTTTTTCGTTTGTAATTTTGTTTTTGTACTCTTGTATATGTGGGACAGCAGTACTAGTGAGAGTATAGTGACTGTAGTGAGTTGTGGCAGCAGTACTAATGAGAGTATAGTGACTGTAGGGAGTTGTACCAGCAGTACTAGTGAGAGTATAGTGACTGTAGTGAATTGTAGCAGCAGTACTAGTGAGAGGTAGAGTGACTGAGGGGGAGTTTGTGGGCTGCCAGTACTAGTGAGAGTATAGTGAGTGTATGGAGTTGTGGCGAGCAGTTTTTTACTAGTGAGAGTAAGTTGACTGTAGTGAGTTGTTCAGGCAGAGTACTAGTGAGAGTATAGTGAGCTGTAGTGGGTGCTGGGCAGCAGTACTAATGAGGTATTGTTGACTGTAGGGAGTTGTGGCAGCTAGGCACAGTACTGTGAGAGTATAGTGACTGTAACGAATTGTTCGGCAGCAATATAGGTGAGGGAGTTATAGTGGGACTGTAGGGAGTTGTAGCTGCAGTACTAGTGAGAGTATAGTGACTGTAGGGAGTTGTACCAGCAGTACTAGTGAGAGTATAGTGACTGTAGTGAATTGTAGCAGCAGTACTAGTGAGAATATACTGACAGTAGGGAGTTGTGGCAGCAGTACTAGTGAGAGTATAGTGACTGTAGGGAGTTGTCTGGCAGCAGTACTAGGTGAGAGTTATAGTGAAAGTAGTGAAAGTTGTGGCAGCAGTACTAGTGAGAAGTATAGGACTGTAGGGGAGTTGTGGAGCAGTACTAGTGAGAGATAGTGACCAGTAGGGAGTTGTGGCAGCAGTAGAGTACTAGTGAGAGTTAATAGTGACGGTTACTGAGTTGTGGGCAGCCGTACTAGTGAGAGTGTTTAGTGACTGTAGGGAGTTGCTGGCAGCAGTTACTAGTGAGAGTTATAGGACTGTAGGGAGTTGTGGGCAGCAGCCAGTTACTAGTGTGAGTATAGTGACTGTAGTGAGTTGTGGCAGCAGTACTAGTGAGAGTATAGTGACTGTAGTGAGTTGTGGCAGCAGTACTAATGAGAGTATAGTGACTGTAGGGAGTTGTGGCAGCTGTACTAGTAGTCAGTTTAGTGGACTGTAACGAATTGTGGACAGCAGTACTGTGAGAGCTTATAGGTGGACTGTAGGGAGTTTTGCTAGCAGCAGTACTAGTGAGAGTTTAGTGACTGTACAGTGGAGTTGTTACAGCAGTACTTGTGAGGTATAGTGACGGTAGTGAGTTGTAGCAGCGGGTACTAGTGAGAGTATAGTGGCTGTAGTGAGTTTTGTACCAGCGAGTATAGTGAGGAGTTTTAGTGACTGTAGTGAGATTGTAGCAACAGTATAGTGAGGAGGATAGTGACTTGTAGTGAGTTGTAGCAGCAAGTACAGTGAGAGTATAGTGACTGTAGTGAGTTGTAGCAGGCCAGTACTAGTTGAGTGTATAGTGGAAGGTAGGGGAGTTGTTGGGCAGCTAGCAGTACTAGTGAGAGTATAGTGACAGT
This sequence comes from Megaleporinus macrocephalus, assembly GCA_021613375.1. NCBI lineage: Eukaryota > Metazoa > Chordata > Actinopteri > Characiformes > Anostomidae > Megaleporinus > Megaleporinus macrocephalus. The sequence goes on along the minus strand of CM038721.1, from coordinate 374,107 downwards.
AGGGAGTTGTAGCAGCAGTACTAGTCGAGAGTATAAGTGACTGTAGTGAGTTGTAAAGCAGCACGTTACTAGTGTGAGTATAGTGACGGTAGTGAGTTGTAGCAGCAGAGTATAGTGAGTGTACTATAGTGACGTAGTGAGTTTTGTAGCGCAGTCACTAGTGAGAGTTATAGTGACTGTTAGTGCCGTAGTGAGTTGTAGCAGCCAGTACTAGTGGAGTTTAGTTGCACTGTAGTGAGTTGATTGTAGCAGCAGGTGAGTATTGTGAGAGTATAGTGACTGTAGTGAGTTGTAGCAGCAGTACTACTGAGAGTATAGTGACTGTAGTGAGTTGTAGCAGCAGTACTAGTGAGAGTATAGTGATGAACAAGTGAATAAACCTGTATACAGTAAATGTTTTGTTATTAAAACCTGCAGTTAAGGGTATGTCTGTCTAAATTTATGATTATATGACAGATTGAAACACAGTGTGAAGTGGGTGAAGTGGTGAAGTTGCTGATGTGGTGAAGTTGCTGATGTGGTGAAGTTGCTGATGTGGTGAAGTTGCTGATATGGTGAAGTTGCCGATGTGGTGAAGTTGCTGATATGGTGAAATGGTGATGTGGTGAAGTGGTGAAATGGTGAAGTGGTGAAGTTGCTGATGTGGTGAAGTGGTGAAGTTGCTGATGTGGTGAAGTTGCTGATGTGGTAAAGTTGCTCATATGGTGAAATGGTGAAGTAGTGAAGTTGCTGATGTGGTGAAGTAATGAAGTTGCTGATGTGGTGAAGTTGCTGATGCGGTGATGTGGTGATTTAGTGATGTGGTGAAGTTGCTTATATGGTGAAATGGTGATGTGGTGAAGTGGTGAAATGGTGATGTGGTGAAGTGGTGAAATGGTGATGTGGTGAAGTGGTGAAATGGTGATGTGGTGATGTGGTGAAGTTGCTGATGTGGTGAAGTTGCCGATGTGGTGATGTGTGATGCAGAATCATCTGTATGCAGAAATAATAATTGAATACTAATAAATAATAATAATGAATAATAATAATTAATAAGAATAACAATTAATAATTACTAATTAGTGGGTGCTTTGAGAGGAAGTTAAACAAAGAGTGATCTCTGACTTTTACACAGTGCTTTACATACACTGTACAAACACACACACACACACACACACACACAGCGAGTGTGTCACTCCTCAGATGGTGGTGAGAGTGTGGTGTGAGGAGAGTAGGTTCTGTATCAGATCTGATGCTGGAGCTGCGGGAGGACGTCTGATTCTGGTGACCTCTCGTCAGAGAGGAATATTAAACACTACCAGCCACTCGCTGTGTGTGAGTGTGTGTTTGTGTGTGTATAAGTGTGTGTGAGTGTGTGAGTGTGTGTGAGTGTGTGAGTGTGTGTTTGTGTGTGTGTATGAGTGTGTATGAGTGTGTGTGTGTGTGAGTGTGTGTGTGTGAGTGTGTGTGAGTGAGTGTGTGTGAGAGGAGGGTGTACAGTTCCTTTAAGTGGCCAGATGCCCTTTAGTATCTCTCATGGCTCTGTTGGGTCTCTCTTTCTTTCTCTCTCTCTCTCTCTGTCTCTCTCTCTGTCTGTCTCTCTCTCTTTCTCTCCCTCTCTCTCTGTCTATCTTTCTTTCTCTCTCTGTCCTCTCTCTCTGTCTGTCTCTCGCTCTCTCGGTGTCTCTCTCTCTTCTTCTCTCTCGCTATCTTTTCCCTCTTTCCTTCTCTCTCTCTCGTCTCTGTCTGTCTTCTCTCTCTATCTGTCTGTTCTCTCGCGCTCTCTTGTCTCTCTAGCGGTTATCCCCTCTCTTATGCCTTGTCTACTCTGTTATCTCTCTCTCTTTCTCTTCTTCGTTCTCTCTGTCTCTCTCGTTCTCTCTCTCCCTCATACTCTCTTCTCTCTCTCTCTCTACTCTCTCTGTCTCTCTCGTTCTCTCTCCCTCTCTCTCTCTCTCTCTCTCTCCTCTTCTGTCTTCTCTCTCTCTCTCTGTCTATCTCTCTCTCTCTCTCTCTTATCCTCTCTCGCTCTCTTTCTTCTCTCTCTGTCTCTCTCTCGCGTTCTCTCACTCTCTCTCTGGTCCTTCTCTGGTCTGTCTCCTCTCTGTCTCTCTCTCGTAACTTTCTCTCCCCTCTCTCTCTGTCTCTCTCTATCTCTCTCTCTCTTTCTCCTCTCTTGTCTCATACTATGTTATCTCTCCTCTCTCTCTCCTCTGTCTCTCTCCTCTCTCTCTCGTCTCTCTCTCTCTCTCTCTCTCTCTCTCTCTCTCTCTTTCTCTCTCCCTCTGGTTCTCCTCTCTCGTTCCTCTCCACTCTCCTCTCTGTCTCTCTCTATGTCTGTCTCTCTTCTCTGTCTCTCTCTCTTTCTCTCCCTCTCTATCTGTCTCTTCTCTTCTCTCTTTATCTCTCTCTGTTCTCCTCTCTCGTTCTCGTCCCTCTCTCTCTGTCTGTCTCTGTTAGCTGATGAGATGTTGGAGAGTGATTGGTTGTTGAACTGTCCTCTGAAGTTTGAGGTGGGAGGTGTGGCGCCGCTGTGGGGCGGGTGGAGTTCTGGTGGACGGGCTGAGAGTTGGAGCGGTGTGGACGCCCGCTGTGTGGGGGGGGAGTTCTGTTGGGACGGGCTCGATGAGTTGGAGGTGTGGGACGCCGCTTCGTGGGCGGGGGGGTGGGAGTTCTGGTGTACGGGCTGAGAGTTGGAGGTAGTGGACGCCGCTGTGGGGGGGGTTGGAGTTCTGGGTGGACGGGCTGAGGTTGGAGGTATGTGGACTGCCGCTGTGGGGGGGGCGTGGAGTTCTGGTGGACGGGCCTGAGAGTTGGAGGTGTGGGACGCCGCCTGTGGGGTGGGGTGGAGTTCTGGTAGGACGGGCTGAGGTTGGAGGTGTTGGACGCCGCCTGTGGGGGGGGGGGTGGAAGTTATGTTGGAGGCGGCTGAGGTTGGAGGTGTGGACGCCGCTGTGGGGGGGGTGGAGAGTTCTAGCTGCGACGGGCTGACGGTTGGGAGGTTGTGTGGACGCCGCTGTGGGGGGGGTGGAGTTCTGGTGGACGGGCTGTGGAGTTGGAGGTAGTGGACGCCGCTGTGGGGGGGTGGAGTTCTGGTGGACGGGCTGAGAGTTGGAGGTGTGGACGCCGCTGTGGGGGGGGGTGGAGTTCTGGTGGACGGGCTGAGAGTTGGAGGTGTAGGTCGGAGCGCTATGGGGGGGGTGGAGTTTCTGGTGGCGGGCCTTGAGAGTTGGAAGTGTGAGACGCCGCTGTGGGGGGGGTTGGAGTTCTGGTGGAAGGGCTATGAGTGTTGGAGGTCGTGGACAGCCGCTGTGGGGGGGTGGAGTTCTCGTTGGGACGGGACTGAGGAGTTGGAGGTGTGGACAGCCGCTGTGGCGGGGGGTGGAGGAGTTCTGCTTGGTCCGGGCTGAGTGTTGGAGGTGTGGACGCCGCTGTGGGGAGGGTGGAGGTCTGGTTGGAAGCGGCTGAGAGTTGGAGGTGTGGACGCCGCTGTGGCCGGGGGGTGGGAGTTCTGGTGCACGGGCCTGAGAGCTTGGAGGTGTGGGACGCGCTGTCCCCAATGTGGAGGGGGGTGGAGTTTGGTGGACGGGTGAGAGTTGGAGGTGTGGATCGACCAGCTTGTTGGGGGGGGGGGGGGAGTTTGGTGGACGGACTGAGAGTTGGAGGTGTGGACGCCAGCTGTTGTGGGGGGGTGGGGGTGGGGTTATGGTGGAAGGGCTTGAGAGTTGGAGGTGTGGACGCCGCTGTGGGGCGGCGCGTTGAGTTTTCTGGTGGCGGGCTGAGAGGTTGGAGGTGTGGACAGCCGCCTGTGGGGGGGGGGGGGAGTTCCTGGTGGACGGGCTGAGAGTTGGAGGTAGTGGGACGCCCGCGGTGGGGGGGGTTTGGGGAGTTCTGGTGGAAGGGCTGCGAGTTGGAGGTCGTGGACGCCGCTGTGGGGGGGGAGTGGGAGATCTGGTTGACGGGTGCGAGATTGGAGGTTGTGGACGCCGCTGTGGGGGGGGGATGGAGCAGTTCTGGTGGAGGGATCTGAGAGTTGGAGGTGTGGACGCCGCTCGTGGGGGGGGTGGAGTTCTGGTGGACGGGCTGAGAGGTTGGAGGTCGTGGACGACGCTGTGGGGGGGGTGGGGGGCCCGTGGTGTTCTGGTGGACGGGCCTGAGAGTTGGAGGTGTGGGACGCCGCTTGTGGGGGGGAGGGGGCTGAGTTCGGATGGACGGGTCGAGAGTTGGAGGTGTGGCACGCCGCTGTGGGGGGGGGTGGGAGTTCTGTTGGAGGGGCTCGAGGTGAGAGTTGGAGGTGTGGACGCCGCTGTGGGGGGGGTTGGAAAGTTTCTTGGGTGGGACGGGCTGAGGTTGGAGGTCGTGGACGCGGCTCTGTGGGGGTGGGGGGGGGCGAGTTCTGGTGGACGGGCTGAGAGTTTGGAGGTGTGGACGGCGCTCGTGGGGGGGGTGGAGTTCTGGTGGACGGGATGAGAGTGAGCTGAGAGTTGGAGGTGGGGGACGCCGCCTGTGGGGGGGGCGGGGAGTTCTGGTGGACGGGCTGATGAGTTGGAGGTGCCGTGGACGACGCCTGTGGGGGGGGGGGGGTGGGTGGAGTTCTGGTAGGGACCGGGATGAGCTGAGAGTTGGAGGTGTGGACGCGACTTGTGGGGCGGGGGGGTGGAGTTCCTGGTGGACGGGACTGAGAGTTCGGAGGTTGTCGGACCGCCGCTGTGGGGGGGGGCGGGGTTTGGTGGACGGGTGAGAGTTGGAGGTGTGGACGCCGCTGTGGGGGGGGTGGAGTTCTGGTGGACGGGCTGAGAGTTGGAGGTGCTCGGACGCGCATGTGGGGGGGTGGAGTTCTGTTGACGGGGCTGAAGAGTTGGAGGTTGTGGACGCCGCTGTGGGTGGGGTGTTGGGAGTTCAGTTGGACGGGCTGAGAGTTGGAGGGTGTGGACGCCGCTCGTGGGGAGGGTGGAAGTTCTGTTGGACGGGCTGGAATTGGAGGTGGGACGCCGCCTGTGGGTGGGGGTGGAGTTTGGTGGACGGGCTGAGAGTTGGACGGTGTGCGACGCGCTGTGGGGGGGGGTGGGAGTTCTGGTGGACGGGCTAGAGTGGACGGTGTGGACGCGCTGTTGGGGGGGGGGGGGAGTTCTGGTGGTCGGGCTGAGAGTTGGAGGTGTGGACGCCGCTGTGGGGGGGTGGGGTTCTGGTGGACGGGCTGAGACGTTGGGGTGTGGACGCCGATGTGGGGAGGGGCGTGGAGTTTGGGGGACGGGGATGAGTCGTTGGAGGTGTCGACGCGCTGTGGGGGGGGTGGAGTTCTGGTGGAAGGGTGAGCGTTCGGACGGTGTGGACGCCGCTGTGGGGGGGGGGGGGTGGAAGTTTATGGTGGACCGGGGCTGAGCGTTGGAGGTGTGGACGCCGCCTGTGGGGGGGGGTTGGAGTTCTGGTGGACGGGCGCTGAAGAGTTGGAGGTCTGTGGTCGCCGCTGTGGGGGGGGGGGGTGGGAGTTCTGGTGGACAAGAATGGGCTGAGGTGGAGGTGCCGGTGTGGACGCGCTGTGGGGGGGGTTTGGAGGTTACTGGTGGACGGGGCCTGAGTGTTGGAGGTACGTGGACGACGCTTGTGGGGGCGGGCGCCCGGCGAGGAGTTCTGGTGGACGGGTGTGAGTTGGAGGTTGTGGACGCGCTGTGGGGGGGGTGGGTTCTGTTGGAAATGGGCTGAGGTTGGAGGTGGTGGACGCCGCTTGGGGGGGGGGGGGTGGAGTTCTGTTGGACGGGCTGAGGAGTTGGAGGTGTGGACGCCGCCTGTGGGTGGGGTGGAGGTCTGGGGGACGGCTGGAGAGTTGGAGGGTGGACGCGCTGTGGGGGGCGGGGGGGTGGAGTTCTGGTGGTACGGGCTGGCGGTTGGAGGTCGTGGCTCGGCGGCTGTGGGGGGGGGTGGAGTTTATGGTGGAGGGCTGAGAGATGGAGGTCCTTAGGGACGCCGCTTGCTGTGGGGGGGGGCGTGGAGTTACCATGGTGGACGGGGCTGAGAAGTTGCGAGGTGTGGAAGCCGCTGTGGAGGGGGGTTGGGGTTGGAGTTTCTGCGCTGGACGGGCTGGAGAGTTGGAGGTGTGGACGCCGCTGTGGGGGGGCGGGGGTGGAGTTATGGTGGACGGGCTGAGTGATGGAGGTGTGGACGCCGCTAGCTGGTCGGGGGGGGGGGGGGGGTGGGTTTTTCTGGTGGACGGGCTGAGAGTTGGAGGTGCGTGGACGTGCCGCTGTGTTAGGGGGGGGGGAGGGGTGGGGTGTGCGTGGGTCGGGATCCTGAGAGTTGGAGGTGTGGACGCCGCTGGTGGGGGGGTGTGGAGTTCTGTGTGGACGGGCGCTGAGAGTTGGAGGTGTGGACCCACCAGGAGCGGAGGGACTGAAGGGTAAACTCAGCCTGCTGTGACCTTTTGGACCTCAACTGTCCCTGATTACTGTTGGACAATCAGTACAGCCACAGTAATACTCATCATCAATAATACATAATATTAATAATATATAATAATAATAATAATAATAATAATAATAATAATAATAATACGGCTAATAATACTACTATTAATATTAATCATCATTAATAATACTTGATTTACTTCTAATAATAATACTAATAATACTAATCATAATAATCATAATAATAATAATCATAATCATAATAATACTACTACTAATAATAATACTAATAATACTAATCATAATAATCATAATAATCATAATCATAATCATAATACTACTACTACTACTACTACTAATAATAATATATATTTATAATAATAATCATAATAATATAATAATAATAATACTTCTACTACTATATACTAATAATAATAATAATACATAATGACTAGGTTTAATGTGTGATGTAAACATAAAGGGACTAAAACCTCCGTCTCTATGGTTGAATTCTGTATTATTTATAAAAAGGAAATAAACTTTGTTTTGACTTCGTTTTTTTGGACAAGTGTGTGCTTTATTTATCATTATATGTGTGTTGTGTGTGATGTGTGTGTGTTTATATACTATTATGTGTGTGTCGTGTTGTGTGAGTGTGGTGTGTGTTTAGTTCATGGGTAGTGTGTGTGTGTGTGTTTATATTATATGTGTGTCGTGTGGGTGTTTGTGTTGTGTGTTTATATTATGTGTCGTGTGCTTGTGTGTGTGTTTCATATATGTGTGTGTGTGTGTGGGTGTTTATATATAGGTGGTGTGTCGTGTGTGTGTGATGCTTGTGTGCTTTATTTTTGTGTGTGTGTGTTGTGGGTGTGTGTGTTGTGTTTTTATAGAGATGTGTGTGTGTGTGTTGTGTGCTTTCCCATTATATCCTTTGCTGTGTGAAGTGTGTGTGTGGTTATATATGTGTGTGTGGTGTGTGTGTGTGTTTATATTTATATGTGTGATGTGTGTGTGTGAGTGTGTGTGTGTTTATATATGTGTGTGTGTGTGTTTATATATATGTGTGTGTGTGTGTGTGTGTGTGTGTGGAGTGCTGGTGGGTGGTGCAGAGGGGCTGATGGGGGATGGGAAATGGGGGTCGTGCACTAGGGAAGTAAGACGATGGCAGATAAAGACAAAGCCCCTCCCCCTCAGGTTAGTGCACAGATACGAAGCTGTGTTCACGAGTGTGTGGATCCGTACGTGCGGTTCTTCAGTCTCTCGATTCTTAGTTTCAATTCAGACGTTTACAGAAGTTACACTCGTTTACAGAACTGAGTCGCGTCTCCATCCACTAGAGCTGCACTGAACAAGCTGCTGCTGGTAAACGAGCGAGTCTGAGATTTAGATTTAAAGTAGATAATCTTTAACGTCCACCTTAAATCCAGGAGTACAGACACTCAGTATCAGTCACCACCTTAAAGGAACCCCGGCTGGTAACACCTGTAAGTCTTAATATGAGGAAATGACTCTGAATTATTTTTAAAAATCACTAAAGTATGAGATTTATTTATAAATTAACTTTTATTCTAAATATTAAATATACAGACACAGATATTATCTCTGAGGAGCAATGCCTGCTGGGTAGATGAGGTCAGATGGTTTCAGGTCTGAACTGGACTGTGGTGTGAAGGAGTGTGTGTTTTAGTTACTAATCTAGCTTAAAGAAATCATGTAACTCTCTCGTGTTGATGATGATGTTTTAAAGGAAAGGCAGTGAAATGAAGGACTGATATTAGTCTAAACAGCTTCATATAACCATAAACAAGGAGAATAGTTTGTGACAGCAGCGTTTGGAACAACACAGCTACCCAATGACCCCCGCTCTGCTATCCTCAACTTCAGTCTGGATGAGTGTGAGTGGTTCTGTATTAGATCCCACCATGCGAGAGGAGAGGACTTGACGGAGGGCGCTGTTGGTTTTTTTTTTAGCGGAGACTAAAAAAACACAATGCACGTGCCCACAGTATTTTCTCCACGACAGAAGTCAGAAGCTCCAGATTATGGAGAACCGGTGAGGAAGAATCGTGAAAGTGAACATGCGTGACCTGGAGTCTATCTCGAGAACGGTTTAGGTTAGCGTCAGCTGCTTATCCTCGTTGTGGGGCATCCTGAAGGTGTACAAGTCCAGTCTTAGTTAGTGAACAATACTAGTTCTCTAATAAAGGACGTGTGAAGCGCAGAGGGACACTCAGTTCTGGTAGCTAGCCTGTTTACTGAGGTGGATTGTTGCCTGCTAGAAAGCGGAGCTCCTTTAACAGACACTTACTTCTCGGTCATACACCAAAAACACACAGCTTAACAACAAACTCCAGCACTGTGTACTCTCGCCTCCACCATCTCTGGTTCACCATTATCACTAAAGTGCTGGGAGGGTGTGATGTCACCGCTGTGGTCAGGTAGGAATATGTTGATTCTAGCTCAAACTGTAAAGACTGAACAGTAGCATGTTTAGCTAGCTGTGCTCGAGCGTGACGGCTGGTTACTGTTTTTTACTGTTTTTTACTGTTTTTTACTGTTTTTTACTGGGTTTTTTTTTACTGTTTTTTACTGGGGTTTTTTTTACTGTTTTTTTACTGGGGTGTTTTTACTGTTTTTTACTGGGGTGTTTTTACTGGTTGTTATGCTTTTTTACTGTTTTTATTACTGGGTTTTTTCTCTACTGTTTTTTTACTGAGGGTTATTTTTTTCCTGTTTTTTTACTGGGGTGTTTTTACTGCTTTTTATGGGGTTTTGTTGGTTTTAATGTTTTTTTACTGGGGTGCTGTTTTTATACTGTTTTTTTACTGGGGTGTTTTTACTGTTTTTTACTGTTTTTTACTGGGTTTTTGTTTTACTGTTTTTTACTGTTTTTTACTGTTTTTTACTGGGTTTTTTTTTACTGTTTTTTTACTGGGGTGTTTTTACTGTTTTTTACTGGGGTGTTTTTACTGTTTTTTACTGGGGTGTTTTTACTGTTTTTTACTGTTTTTTACTGGGTTTTTTTACTGTTTTTTACTGTTTTTTTACTGTTTTTTTACTGGGTTTTTTAACTGTTTTTTACTGGGGTTTTTTACTGTTTTTTTACTGTTTTTTTACTGTTTTTTACTGTTTTGAGAAGGTATCACAGGGTCCGCCTGCCCGCCGCGGGGTCCGTGATTTGTAGAAGTTGGTGTGAAGCCCGCCGCGGGGTCCGTGATTTGTAGAAGTTGGTGTGAAGCCCGCCGCGGGGTCCGTGATTTGTAGAAGTTGGTGTGAAGCCCCCCGGGCCGCTCTGATGTGGGTGGGATGTTTCGGAATGTGCCGAATCATCCTCGCTCCGTCCCATGATGGCCGCCGGCTGGCCAGAACAATGTCTGCCGTTCATCGGACCACCCGTCTCCCCCCGGGGTGTCGTCCCTGTGCCCGCGTCAATGGGGCCCATTGTGGCTCCGAGTGTGTGACTGGTCTCCTCTGTTTACTCTCCTCCTCCTCCTCCTCTCTGGATTTCAGAGGGAGCTGAGTTCCTGTCGCTCTGCGTCGCCGTGCTCAGCGGTGTGTGAGGTCAGTCGTCGCGCTCGCGCTGGGTTACGCTGACCGGTCATGTGATCGTCCAGCGAGTCACTGAACACGGTTTCATTCGGACCTCGTTACATCACAGCGACTCCCGGGCGGACCGCGGCGGTCAGGAGCAGCAGTATGTGCTGACGTAGCCCTGCGTCCTTACACTACTGGTTCACGCTGGAGTGAACGAGTCTTATAGGGAATAACACTGCCACCTAGTGGTCGTGAGTTTTAAAGATCTGTTTGATGTGTAGTGATTCTGTATTGACTCTCAGCTTTATAAGGACCATTCCCACACACACACACACACACACACACACCACACCACACTCACCATATATATATATATATATATATATATATACAGTGTCAGTCAAAAGTCTCAGGACACCCTTTTATTTCAGAGAGGGAGAATGACGTATCTGAATAGTCCAGCTAGTAACGGGTGAGGATGAGAAGATCTTCTGATCTGAAGGTCCAGTTCAGCTCTAGAGTCAGTTCACTGAACATGGTGTTTAATGTGGTGGTTGTTGTAACTTTCTGTGTTGGTAACGTTTGAACCACAAGAGAAATTACAAATCTGATTACATCAATCAATTTCTGAGACAGTTCTGATCTTCTTTGATCTGTAACATGACCACCTTCCCAACTTTCATTATGGCAGCCATGTTCGGGATTAACAGATAGCCCCCCTCACCCCTGAGCTGTGAGCTCACGCACAGATTCACTGGTCAATGAAACCGTTCGGGTTAGCATCTGCAGACCCTCCACGGACCTCTGCTTCTCCACCAGACGAACCCATTATCACTGCCAGTCCGTCTGTCTGACTCTGACGTTATGATCAGATGTGTGGAATCCACCTCTAACCTGGTCTGATCTTCACCTGCAGCCTGCCTGGTTAGAGGTTTAAACTGAAGGTAATGCTTATGGAGTGTCTGACGGTCATCCTGTATCTCCTGAATATTAGCTGACCGTCCAGTTTTCCGAGTTTTCTAAATTGTCACCAGTTCTGCTTGGCAATCCCCTGGACTGCTGCCCTGCCTCGACTTCCTCCTGGGCCTCCTGCTCCTCCTCTGCTGATTCTTCATCAGCCTATCAGCGTCATGCTCGCGAGAAAGGTATTCTAGAACTTTAGTGAAGGCGTCCAGCCACTAGAACCACAGAGGAAGTTGGAGACAGGAAGCCGGGGGTTGTGTGTTGGCACTTTCACTAGTTCAGGTTTCTCGTCAGAGGTAACGAGTTCATGCTACACGTGGCAGGAGATGCTTTCTTCTGGATTTTGCTGGTATTTACTCTTAAAGCGTTTCACTCTGAGCTCTCTTTTCTGCGCGGATGGTTTTTGATTCGAATCCCGTCCGACTTGCAGGCGTAAGCCGTCAGACGGTGTCCGCCTCGGATTCCTCGAGTGTTCCTAACTGCCTCTGTTTTCTGTCTTCTAGATCTACGTGGTTGGGAAGCGGCTCTCGTGGCATGACGACCACTAACAAGGGAAACAAAGCCTTGAAGGTCTGTCGTTTCTCTTCTACCTCCAGAAACCGTCCTGCTCTTCACTTTCAGTTTCAGTAGATCAGGAGAAGGTCGTTTAAGGAGACGCTCAACCTCACGGCTGTTTTTTTATATGTGGGCGTCACGAAATTTAAAACGTATCCCAGTTCATACAGAGCAGTCTGTATAAACAGTCTGTACAGAATACGCTCAGTATGGATGTGATGTCACAACTATGATATCACTGGTCAGTGAGCGTACAGGGGTTACATGTTTACGTACGTTTAGAGAAACATTCAGATTTTAAATTAGAACTTAATTAGAACGAGACCAGAATATTACACGTGTTTATGTTTGTATGGATGTAAATGGTCAGAATGTATATCTGTGAGGGTGAGAGTGTGTGTGTGAGGGTGTGTTTGTGAGGGTGAGAGTGTGTGTGTGAGGGTGAGAGTGTGTGAAGCTGTACTGTCGGTATCTGCTGTGATTCTCTTGTTCAGTAATAACAGTGTTAACCACCTTGGGCCCCAACGGGAGCCTTAATGAAGCTCCATGACTGTAGCATAATTGGGGCCCACACTTGCAACCCAAGTGGCCCCCATAATCAGACCCATCTGAGACCTTAAGTTATAACCCAACTGAGATCTTAAGTTATAACCCAACTGAGATCTTAAGTTATAACCCAACTGAGACCTTAAGTTATAACCCAACTGAGGATCAAAGTTATAACCCAACTGAGATCTTAAGTTATAACCCAACTGAGGTCTTAAGTTATAACCCAACTGAGGATCAAAGTTATAACCCAACTGAGACCTTAAGTTATAACCCAACTGAGACCTTAAGTTATAACCCAACTGAGGATCAAAGTTATAACCCAACTGAGACCTTAAGTTATAACCCAACTGAGACCTTAAGTTATAACCCAACTGAGACCTTAAGTTATAACCCAACTGAGGATCACAGTTATAACCCCTCTAAGACCTGCTAACCCTCATTCCTCTTTTCTTTATCTCCAGGTGAAGCGGGAGCCGGGCGAGAATGGCACAAGCCTCACGGACGACGAACTGGTGTCCATGTCTGTTCGGGAGCTGAACCAGCATCTGCGCGGTCTGTCCAAAGAGGAGATCCTGCAGCTGAAGCAGCGGCGGCGCACGCTGAAGAACCGCGGCTACGCCGCCAGCTGCCGCGTCAAGCGCGTCACGCAGAAGGAGGAGCTAGAGCGTCAGAAGGCAGAGCTGCAGCAGGAGGTGGAGAAGCTGGCGTCGGAGAACGCCAGCATGAAGGTGGAGCTGGACGCCCTACGCTCCAAATACGAGGCGCTCCAGAGCTTTGCCAGGACTGTGGCCCGAGGGCCCGTGGGTCCGGTCACAAACGCGGCCGTGCCCGTCTCTGCCCGCGGCCCGCTGGCCTCCGTCATAGGGCCCCTCGTACCGGGCAAAGTGGGGGCCACCAGCGTCATCACGATAGTCAAGTCCAAGACGGACGCGAGGTCTTAGTACAGGCCAGGGTCCGGAGAGAGAGCGCACGAGGTTTGGTCAGTGCATCGGAATTTAGGCACATTCAATTGGTACAGAGATGGAAGCGAAGGGCAGGTTGTCCTGGTAACGGGGCCCTCTGTTGTGGTCAGACCAGGGCCCACACCAAGGACACTTAATTCAAACCCCTGGGCTTCCAAACGTCTCGGACTCGAGAGCAAATTTAGGAGCAGATGTGTTGTAGTGGACGTGCGTGGTGAGCGGTGGCGCTGTGTTCCTGTAGTGTTCTGTTTTGTGCGATATCGTTTGGGGCCCGATGGTGGCGCTGTTTCTGTGCTTTGTTTTGATGAGGTTCCTTGTCGTTCCGATATGCTGTACTTTTGCTGTTTTCCGTCCTTTTTGGTATTCGGGAGGAGCGGCCGCGGAGCGCTGACGGAGGAGCTCCTGAACTGGACTGCGGACGAGAGCGGCCGATCCTCTCGCTGTACGGGTGGGAGCGTGTTCAGGGGCGCTGACCCGGGATCAGCCCGTCTATACCGGAACCGGATCCTGCGTCGTCCCGAACCTGCTCGAGCTTCGGTCCCTTTACTCGTGCCTAATGTGGTGCACTGACCAGCCGCTGCGGAAGCGGGGGACGAGGAGAGCTGATGTTGTTCGTATGGTAGCTATCAGGATATCTGAGACCAGTTTATGTGATTGGGTAGTCCTTTTTTCCAGGAGAAATAAAAAAAGGATCGTTTCTTTTTATAAAAGTTTATGGGCAATAAGAAGCTTCTGTTGTGAAAGGCTACTGATTTAGTTTCCTACACGGAGCTGGTGAATATACTCGTCCTGTGTTTTACATGCTCTATTAAAACCTCTCGCGTTAATACAGAGTATTAGCTTTTTGTTAGGTTAGTAAGCTTCTTCCGTCTCTGGAGGCTCCACGGAGGGACTTCCTTCATCTCTCCTTCCTTCGTCCCCGTCCCCCGAGTGGATGAAGGTTGCTCTTAGATTAGAAAGGAAAAAAGAAAACCCTCTGTGTTTGAAACTGGGACTATCCGGTTGCATAAACCGGTGAACTTTCACAAGCTTTACCATAAATCTGTCGCTGTGACGTTGCGTAACGTATTCTAAGAATCTTTGTCTTTATGGTGGAGTCTTGAATTTTATATTAAAACACACACACACACACACACACACACACATAGAAAATCGTACATTATTTATAAAACATTTAAAAAAGAATCTAAAGTTGTTTGATATATCTTTTTGCAATTGTACCAAAAGTGGCTTAACTATTGAAGTCGATAGCTTTTCTAGTGACTAGGCGCGTAAACTGTGGACTAGCGCGTGTGGTGTGACGTGTAAGTGATAAGGTGATGGTACTGTTCACTATTTTTTGGATGTGATGCTCTTCTGTTCTTAATTTGGCCAAAACAAGGTGATGGACGCGGGTTACCCACAATCCTCCGCTGCCTGGTTACAGTGGCAAACAGTGTTTCAGAGGTCACGTGGTCTGCGTTCACATTACGGCCCTCGTAGCTCAGAGCGAGTAGCCCGCAGGCCTCCGCCGCAGTGGTTGTGCTCGGAGCGGCTCACGGCTATCAGAGCGAGACGAAGGTGACCAGATGTGGGTTCGGATGTCCGGAAGCGGCTCAGTCGAGTTTTGTTGCTGTTCAAACTAGTTCAGCTCTGGAGCCACCGGGCTAGTTCAGCTAGACAAAACACTAGGAGTCAGTAGTCACCCAAATCTATCACCTGAAAACATCCTCAAAACATAAACTTCCTTTAATGTTTATTAATAGAATCAACACACCTGACTAAAGTGTCCCCCCGTGTTCAGCCACCGTGTGTTCTGTGGACAAATCAGGCAAAATTTAAATTTTTATAAATCGTAAGTTGAGAAATGTTTAAACTGCAGCTTTTGTGGTTTCATGGTTTAATCTAACATCATGCTGACGGTGAACTTCTGGAGAAGCAGAATCAACCCACCACCAACACCACCGCAGTGGACTGGAGGTCTGGATGTGCTGAAGTCCTAAGAACACAGAGCCTCACTTCATTAATACACAATTTAAATTGGAATCTTAATATCTGTAAAAACAAAAACTGCTCCTCAGATTGTTTGGCACTGTTAGTGAGTCTGCATGACCCTAGTGAAGACCAGGATGGAGGTCAGACTGGTTTAGAGTGGTCAGAAGTCTCAGGACACCCTTTTATTTCAGAAACGAAGGGACATTGACGAATCTGAATACCCCGGATCTGAAGTTCAGTGTGGTTGTTGTTGTAACTCTCTTTGTTGATAGCGTTTGAACCTCAAGAGACATTACAAATCTGATTACATGATGATCTGGGTTGGATTCCTGGTCCGGGTGGTTCTGTGTGGAGTGTGTATGTTCTCTCTGTGTTTGAGTGGGTTCCTCCGGGTTCTCCGGTTTCCTCACACAGTCCAAACACATGCATGTTAGGATCCTCACTCTAACCTGGCCATAGGTGTGAGTGTGTGTGTGTGTGTGTGTTGGTGTGATGTACTGGTGACCTGTCCATGGTGTACCCCGCCTTCGCCCAATGACGCTGGGATAAGCGGCAGATAATGGATGGATTGATTTCTGATCAGTTCTGATCTTCTTTGATCTGCTACACGACCATCTTCCCATTGGAGAAACTTGCCCTTGATCCAATATGGAGGCTTTCAAGATGGTGGCCATGTTCGGGACATGGTCTAAAAGTTAGACCCCCTCAGCCGGTATTCAGATACGTCACTTTCCCTTTCTGATATAAAAGGGTGTCCTAAGACTTTTGCCTGTATTTGTGGAGATTTGGGTGATTATAGACTTCAAGTGTTTGTTTGCAGCCTTAGTCATCAGCAGCTCCGGCGCGAAATACGGACTCCAAAACCTGGACCACCTCGTAGACGCCCTTCAGAGCAGGAGGGACCGGCGGTAATGTGAACGCAGCCCTACTGACACGCTCAGCTCCTCCTGGCCTTCGGGGGTCAGTGAGTTCAAAAGCAGCGTCCGCTTAACGAGGAGCACGAAGTAAACGAAGTGAAAGCTCGTAATCGCGGCTCTTCCTTGTGGGAGGTCCTCAGCGGTCAGTTTAAACTCCACGCTGAGGCCGCCGAGTCGAGGCCGCCGAGTCGAGGCCGCCGAGTCGAGGCCGCCGAGTCGAGGCCGCCGAGTCGAGCTCTAACGCCGAACGGGCTGGACCAGTTTCCCTGATCTCAGCGAGTCTCTGCTCTGTTCTTACTGTACTTCTCCTCTGAGAGAGAAAAGGAGAAGCTTTGGGAGGGAATTCTCAGGAAAGAGGAAGGATGGTTTGTGGGATACGATTGAGGCTCTGCGGTCTCATCACCTCTGTTTGATAGTCTTTTCTTTGTGACGTGGGGTTTTTATATTTTCGGTGTACGATGTTTCTACGGTAGATGATATTTAATGTGTTCTGTTTTTATTATTTGGTTATTTGTCATTTCCTTTAAATGCCAGGGAAGTGACACTGCACTGATCTCAGCACAGTCCGATAGAGGCGTACAGCTTCGCTCCTGTCGTCTTTATAGAGACTATAGAGAACGCTGAGGACTCCAGGAGGAGGTTCTGTGTTGGAGCGTGAACTCGGACAGTAATGCTACTGAAATCTTCTGAAGCTTTTTCTTTTCCATGCCCTGATGTAAACGCCCTGATGAGCTCCACCCAGCCTTACAAAGCCCCACACCAGCCAGCGTAGCGTAGTCTTCAGGCCCAGACCAGCCCAGACCAGCCCAGACCAGCCCAGACCAGCCCAGACCAGCTCAGACCAGCTCAGACCAGACCAGACCGTACACGTAAACCACGAAGTCACGGCTGGTCCAGCACGGTTTCACTGCTCCAGCGCTCTGATTCACATCATGAAGGGCTTCATAACTAGCAGATGAACTGAACCGAGTGTGTCGAGCTTTGAAACGTGTGCAGCAGCTCTGCAGACTTGGGTTTAAACCCTGATTGGCTGACTAATAGCCCCGCCTCTCCAGCGCATGGTACCGACTCGCGTTCACTTCTGTACTTCCAGTTAGACAAACCTGTACTACCTGCATCACCTGTTTTGAGGTGCCAGGTGAGCTGAGCCCAGTGTGTGGAGTCCTGGGGGGTCACCCAGTTAACCGCTCGGACCTCTCTAAATCCAAACTCTGGTTGGGTCTCTGAAAATAAGCTTATCATGATGATCTACTGAGATTGTGTAGCTGACTTCAACTACAGTCAACAGATGTCTCTCTTATTAGCTAGACCAGACACAGCTGGAGCACTAGTCGGCCTCAGGGAGGCGCTGTAGCACCCAGTGGGAGCTTCATAGTCCAGCAGCTGTAACTGTGCCCTGGACATCTCTGAAAGCTCTAAAGAGTCATACGCTGTATGAGAATATCTGAAACGGATATGGAGAGGATGGATCGAGGCAGGAGATGATGAGGAAGATCGTTTGTGTGTTCATGTGGAAGATCTACCAAACCTGCAAGGAGCGGCAGCGCTAAGTGAGTTAGCAGCCAGCCAGAGCTGTCTTAGTGGGCCAGCAGGTGTTTCTCACACCGGCTGATTCCTGATTGGCTACTTTGGCGTAGGGTACCATGCCGGTCTGTTGTTCCGGTTCTCAGCCACAGACGCTCCGTCCAGGTCTGGTGTAGGTTTTCCTGAACTCTCTCTGTCTCGCTGCCTCGTCCGATCAAAACTCGTCTCCTTTACCTAACGGCAGCTTCGTGACCTGCGACTTGACCTGCGACTGTACCTGCGACTGTACCAGCGACTGTACCTGCAACTAGACCAGCGACTGTACCAGCGACTGTACCTGCGACTGGACCTGCGACTGTACCAGCGACTGGACCTTCGACTGGACATTTGACTGGACCAGCAACTGTACCTGCGACTGTACCTGCGACTGTACCAGCGACTGGACCTGCAACTAGACCAGCGACTGTACCTGCAACTGTACCAGCGACTGTACCAGCGACTGAACCTGCAACTGTACCAGCGACTGTACCTGCGACTGTACCAGCGACTGTACCTGCAACTAGACCAGCGACTGTACCAGCGACTGTACCAGCGACTGTACCAGCGACTGTACCTGCAACTAGACCTGCGACTGAACCTGCGACTGGACCTTCGACTGGACCTTCGACTGGACCTTCGACTGGACCTGCGACTGGACCTGCGACTGGACCTTCGACTGGACCTGCGACTGTACCAGCGACTGTACCAGCGACTGTACCTGCAACTAGACCTGCGACTGAACCTGCAACTGTACCAGCGACTGTACCAGCGACTGGACCTTCGACTGGACCTTCGACTGGACCTGCGACTGGACCTGCGACTGGACCTTCGACTGGACCTGCGACTGGACCTTCGACTGGACCTGTGACTGTACCTGCGACTGGACCTGTGACTGTACCAGCGACTGGACCTTCGACTGGACATTTGACTGTACCAGCGACTGTACCTGCGACTGTACCAGTAACTGGACCTTCGACTGGACCAGCGACTGGACCTTTGACTGGACCTGCAACTAGACCTGCGACTGGACCTGCGGTGGAAAACGCTGTAGCTGCGAGTCGTACCGTGCGGTGGAATAGCGAGTTCTGTCTGCAGAGCTGAGTGACAATCACCTCACTGTCCCTTCACCCCCATCACAACCTGCTTCCTGTACAGATTTACATATCCTCAGTGATCCGTTTCTACGGTGATCCGTATCTACGGTGATCCGTATCCTCAGTGATCCGTATCTACGGTGATCCGTATCCTCAGTGATCCGTATCTACGGTGATCCGTATCTACGGTGATCCGTATCCTCAGTGATCCGTATCTACGGTGATCCGTATCTACTGGCAAATAATCAAAGATCTTGAGTTGATCAGAAACACGCTGCCACTAAACGCACTGACTGTAACTGTAACTCACACGAACTCAGTTTTTTCTAACGTAGCTCTTTCGCCCGTCAGCTTTCGCTTCGAAACTAAAGTCAGCACTCACTGGGAATGGGGGGGGGGTCGGGGGTCTTTGGGGGGAGGGAGTCGGGGGTCTTTGGGGGGAGGGAGTCGGGGGTCTTTGGGGGGAGGGAGTCGGGGGTCTTTGGGGGAGGGAGTCGGGGGTCTTTGGGGGGAGGGAGTCGGGGGTCTTTGGGGGGAGGGAGTCGGGGGTCTTTGGGGGGGGGAGTCGGGGGTCTTTGGGGGGAGGGAGTCGGGGGTCTTTGGGGGGAGGGAGTCGGGGGTCTTTGGGGGGGTTACTATCAGGCCTTATGTTTTGAGCTCCTCTCAAGGCTGCACTTATCTGGCGTGTGTTTTGTAGGTATCTCTCAGAGGTTTGGTTTTATCGGTGTAGCTGAGGAGGACGAGCTTCCTCGACTGGCTAATCTGTGAAATCTGTGAGTCGTTCTGGTCCATTTTGGCGTTGCTTTCGTAACCAATGGTAACGTTCGCCTATTGGCTGTGGCAGTTCCGTAGCGTCGTCCCACATAACGTGAGCAGTGTTTTTAAAATAAGGGTTGAAATTAATTCTAGCTTACTCGGTGAACAGTGGCTCCTCGTCTAAGTGCTCGTGTTCCAGGTAGTGTCGCCGCGCGCCCAACCGCTAACACTCCTCCTCTCCGCCCCCCCCCACCCCCACCCCCCCGCCTCCTGCCGCGGGGAGGACGAGTGGCTTGGCTTGTTCACGTATGTCATTGTTGTCGTCGTCTTGGTGACTTGGTGTAGAAGTGAACGTATGAATTATATGCAAATTTAGCAGGCGGGGGGCGGGGCCTGTCGCGGGGGCCCCTGGTTTTTATTCTCAGTTTCAGTTTAATTTTAAAGAAAGACGAACGTTTCTGATTTCATACGCTCATACACCTCACTGCTGAAATCATATCTATGACCACGCCCGGTTCCCAAATCACTAGTCTATGAAGGGGAATTCCACCAATTGTTTAAATTTCCAGCTCAGTTAGTGCTTTAGATCCATCAGAGCGGTTTGGTGTGAAATCTAGGAAAACCAAACAGACTGTGATGTGTTTACAGCGTCGGACACAGAATCGGCAGATATTTAATACAGTACACTTTCCTGAGTTCGTGGTGAATCACCAGCCGTATAAGCTCACTGACTAATTAGAGAGATCGTAATTAGCCTGCTTAATTTGATTTAGTTTTTAAAACATTCAACAATTATTGTAGGTTTATGTTTATTATTGTTGTTGTTGTTGTTGTTGTTGTTATCTGGTGCCGCTGCTGGTTCTGTTTGTTTGTTCTAAATGATTAAATCTCTAAGAATATAAATATGGTGATGCGTATCCCGTACGCTAAAAGTATTACAGTGTTATATTTTCAGCTGCTCAGCGTCGACACGTCTACAACACAAATATACACATTTCATTTACTGACGCATCTTCTGAGATCTATATGATAAAATACAGGGTGAGTCAAAAGTCTTAGGACACCCTTTTATTTCAGAAACGAACGGTAACATGACGGATCTGAATACCCCAGCAGGTAACTGGTTCAGTGTACTGGTGCTGAACACAGATCTGAAGATCCAGTTCAGCTCTAGGAACAGCTCACTGAACATGATGTTCAATGTGGTTGTTGTTGTAACTTTCTGTGTTGATAACATTTAAACTACAAGAGATTTGACAAATCTGATTACATCAATAGATTTCTGAGACAGTTCTGTTCTTCTTTGATCTGATACATCAATCAATTTCTGATCAAGATTCATTTCATTACGTGCTGGGCTATTCAGACGTCTCAGGCAGGATATCGTCTCCGTCCAAAGGGAAACAGGTGTCTGAAAAATAATAACCTTCCAGGAGAGAACAAGAACTTTACTTTTAATGTAATGGAAAGTTGTTTTTTTCTCCTGGAGGATTCTGATTGGTCCAGTCATGACGAAATTTTGACAAATTATGCCTAAAACAAAAAATCACAAAAGACGGAGACGGTATACGTATTAGCTTTCTTTGAATCTGGATACAATCCGGATCTGCTAGAACTGGGATTAGTGCTGGGACCAGTTTCACACCAAACCCCTCTGAGGAGCTTAGATGATTCAGTTATTCAGGAATATCAGTGGAAATTCCCCGAAACGGTCGAGTGAGACAGTCCTGGGAACCGCGGGCGGAACACCGGCAGCCCGTATGACCCCGAGCCGGGTTCCTGCTCTGGTCAGCGGGTCAGGAGTGAGCGCAGGTCTCAGGTGTGCAGTCCTGTTGCTGGGCGGGGCTCAGGCTCTACCCTAAAAACACGTGGATTTGTCCTACTTCCTCCGCTACCACGGAGACGGGAATGACTTCTATTCGCTCTTGGCGCGCTGATAGCCCAGATGTTCCCCGCGGAGTTCTGCTTCAGGCCTCCTGGGACGCGCGCTAAGAGGTTTCATTCCAGGCAAAGACAAATGAGTCTGAGATCTTCAGACAGGCTCCAGCGCTCCCACCCTCGTTACGGTTTAACCAAGAAACCCAGTTTCCACCCCCCCCCCCACACACACCCCCCACCCGACTTCTGACCGCCGCGCTTGTGTTCAGACGTTCAAATGATTAACTTCTTATCGCCGCCGCTGCGACTGTTAGCGTCTTAGCTGTTGCTGTTGTGAAGGTTCTTCTCGCACCACGTGACTCTTCCAGTTCCGAGGATCGTAAATCTAAACGGGGGTCCGGACGTGGCTCCGGTGGGTCGTCAGTATTTAAAGCCAGAATCAGTTTTTGTGACACGCTTGGGAGAGTCTGGTTCTTTATCATAGAAACCAATGTTTATTTAGTTTTTGTATTTTGTTTGTTTGTTTGTTTGTTTGTTTGTTTGTTTGTTTTTCCTCCCCTTCACTGGAACCAGGTTGTTCACCTGCAGACGGACTAACCTGATTGTAGATCTTAGGTCTGGATGTAACTCTCCAGGCTATGAGTTTGGTGTTTCTGATCAGTGAGGTCTCGTCTCTGTTAAAGGTTATGAATCTGTTTGTGTGGTTGGGGGGGTTTGGGGGAGATTGGGGGGATTGGGGGGGGGGGGGTAATAAAGTCTATCGCAGTACTCTTTATGGGAAATAAACATTCAGTCCATTTAATTGTAAGTATTTAAGTAAGTTATTGTACTTTTTGAAATTTGTAGATAAGTAATATAATGTATTGGTATATAACGATGAAATAACTGTATCAGTCAGTCCGGGGCCTCTTTAATTTATTGATGTATATACTGTATGTTTGTTGATATACAGCTTACTTTATTTTGTATATGACCAATAAATACATTTTGAAAAACAGAGCGGTGGTCCTGACTGGGGGTCTGTATCTCTGAGTGTGTGACCTGATTGGTCAGACTGTGGGGGTCTGGCTCTGTGAGTGTGTCTGCCTGTTGTTGTGTTTTGTGAGGAACCTATGAAGAGCTGGAGATGCTGGAGGAGATGGTGGGAGAAATGGGGGACAAGGTGTTGGGGGAGGGGAGATGGAGGAGGAGATGGGCCAGTGGGGAAAGAGATGGTGGAGGACATGGTGGGGGAGGGGAGATGGTGGAGGGGGAAGGAGGGGGAAGAGATGGTGGGGGGAGATGGAGGAGGAGGTGGGGGGAATGGTGGAGGAGGGAAGATGGAGGAGGAGGTGGGGGGAGATGGAGGAGGAGGAAAGATGGAGGAGGATGTGGGGGGAGATGGTGGAGGAGATGGTGGTGGAGGAAAGGATGGTGGAGGAGATGTGGAAAGAGTAGAGTAGCAGAGGAGATGGAGGAGATTGTAGGGGTGAGGAGGTGATGGAGGAGATGGTGGGGAGATGGTGGAGGAGATTGTGGGGTAGAGATGGTGGGGTGGGGTGGGGAGGTGGTGGAGGAGATGGTGGGGGGTGGGGAAATGGTGGAGGAGATGGTGGGGTTGGGGAGTTGGTGGAGGAGATGGTGGGGGTGGGGAAATGATGGAGGAGATGGTGGGGGTGGGGAAATGGTGGAGGAGATGGTGGGGGTGGGGAGTTGGTGGAGGAGATGGTGGGGGGGGGGAAATGATGGAGTAGATGGTGGGGTGGGGAAATGGTGGAGGAGATGGTGGGGGTGGGGAGTTGGTGGAGGAGATGGTGGGGGTGGGGAAATGATGGAGTAGATGGTGGGGTGGGGGAAATGGTGGGAGGAGATGGTGAAGGAGATGGTGGGGGTGGGGAGGTGGTGGAGGAGATGGTGGAGGAGATGGTGGGGGTGGGGAGGTGGTGAAGGAGATGGTGGGGGTGGGGAGATGGTGGAGGAGATGGTGAAGGAGATGGTGGAGGAGATGGTGGGGGTGGGGAGGTGGTGAAGGAGATGGTGGAGGAGATGGTGGAGGAGATGGTGGGGATCTGCTGGACTCGCTGCTGCATGAAGACGTGCTGTTCTCTGATTGTCCACTGATGGACCTGCTGTCCTCACAGAGCTGAAGCTGGACCAACCGAGGTGGACATTCATTACCTGGTCAGATACATGACCTTTCAGATCAAATGCTCTACAATGTCTCTCTCTCTCTCTCTCTCCGTCACTCTGTATCTCTCTCTCTCTCTCTCTCTCTCTCTCTCTCTCTCTCCGTCACTCTGTATCTCTCTCTCTCTCCGTCACTCTGTCTCTCTCTCTCTCTCTCCATCACTCTCTATCTCTCTCTCTCTCTCTCCGTCACTCTGTATCTCTCTCTCTCTCTCCGTCACTCTGTCTCTCTCTCTCTCTCTCTCCATCACTCTCTATCTCTCTCTCTCTCTCTCCGTCACTCTGTCTCTCTCTCTCTCTCTCTCTCCATCACTCTCTATCTCTCTCTCTCTCTCTCCGTCACTCTGTATCTCTCTCTCTCTCTCTCCGTCACTCTGTCTCTCTCTCTCTCTCTCTCTCTCTCTCCCCGTCACTCTGTATCTCTCTTTCTCTCTCTCTCCGTCACTCTATCTCTCTCTCTCTCTCTCTCTCCGTCACTCTGTCTCTCTCTGTCTCTCTCTCTCTCTCTATATATATATATATATATATCTCCACTCTAACTCTCTCTCTCTCTCTCTCTCTTCACTCTAACTCTCTCTCTCTCTCTGTATCTTTCACTATCACTCTATCTTTCTATCACTGTCTCTGTATCTCTATCACTTTTTCACTATTACTAATGTAATAAATTTGATTGTATACAGCCTGCAGGTGGTCTGTCCGTTACTCTGACTGTTGGATCTTTTGTTCTCCTAAAGAACGCTCGAGGTCTTCCAGAACTGTAGGCGGCGCTGTGGCTGGAATACATACACATGACTCGGTGTGTCCGTGTTAAACCCCGTAACGGAGCCGGTGTGTGGAGTGAGTGGAGAGTATTTCTGATCAGTCAGCTGTAATATAAAGATCCTCACAGTGTCTGAGAGTGAACACTTTAATTACACTAGTGTAAAAGAGTGAGTCTTAGAAGCGGCCCGGGAAACAACGCCTCAGTCTAATCCAGATCCGAGATCCAGAGCCGGGATAATCCAGATCCGAGATCCAGACCAGGTCCTCCGAACAACCGCGGGTGACAGTTGAAGCGGCTGAAGCGTAAACAGACCGCCTGCTGTTGTTAGCCGAGCTGAACAGCTACTGCTGCCTTGTGTACGGATTTATTTATTTATACTTCTTTAGTTAACTTAAAGTGAGATAAATAAATATCTCTTAAAAATTATTTCATTACATCGAGGAGGTTTGGCCGTGTTTCATCTGGTTATCTAAAGATAAGCACTCCGTTAGCTCAGCTAGCTAGATTAGTTTTCGCGCTTCTCAGTGAGAGCAGTTCTGAGGAGGACAGTTCTGTTTGGGTTTGATATAATATAATATAATAAACTATAATATAATATAATAAACTATAATATAATATAATAAACTATAATATAATATAATAAACTATAATATAATATGTGTTGTGATTATGTGAGTGTGTAGATACAGGGCTGAGGGGAGTAGTAGTCGGTTAGCAGGTGTGTGCTGGTCAGTCTGTGCTTGTTTTGCTGGTGGAGAGTTTTAGTTTTAGTGAGCAGATCAGATCAGATCAGATCAGATTAGATCAAATCACTCGGGATGGAGGATTATGAGCAATTCATTCAGAAGCAAGTCCGCCGAATTAAGACGGCTGAGAATGAAGAGTCCGAACGAGCCGTCGTGGTCAGCCAGCGGCCATCAGACATCCGGTTCTACGGGTCTCCGGTTCTGCCCCCGCTGGTAAGAGTCTGTCTGTGAAATTATATTTTTATATATTATTAAAATGTTGCTGAGCGGTTTTATAAATCTGATCAAATAGCAGCGTGTTTCATAAACAAAGTACAGAACCCTGTTCCTTACAGAACCACAGCATGTAAACTGTTTGTATGATCAGATGGTTCTTCTGTTGTATGTGGTTCCTCATAGCACCGCAAAGGGTTCTACTACTGTTATAATATCAAACCTGTATATGCATATATGTGTGTGTGTGTGTGTGTGTGTGTGTGTGTGTGTGTGTGTGTATTTATGTTATTTGAATAGATCCGCTGTTGTTGACATTCTGTTCCTCATTTTATGATGATTGGACCAACAGAAATTCTCCAAAATCTCTTGGACAAACTTCTGGTTCCATTGACTTGCATTAAAAGTAAAGGAAGTTTTTGGCCTTTGGCGTTTGTTGTACCTGTAAAGATTTTACTGTACCTCATCATCCGTCACTGAAATGCTCGTTATAATTAATACAGTTTATCAGACTCGTCCAGTTACTGTGAATAAGCCAGAGAAACCCCCCCCAGACTGGAGGAGGAAACATGAGTCACAAGAGGAGACCCGTCCTCCTCTGATCAAACAGTGTTTACAGTTTAATAAGATAAACACTAATAAGAGCTGAGAGAACATCCGTTTGAAGTCTGGATGGTAAAAGCTATAGAAACTGCACAGGTAGAGGCGGTCTCTGACTGAGTTGGTCTCTGACTGAGTTGGTCTCTGACTGAGTTGGTCTCTGACTGAGTTGGTCTCTGACTGCGGCGGTCTCTGACTGCGGCGGTCTCTGACTGAGTTGGTCTCTGACTGCGGCGGTCTCTGACTGCGGCAGTCTCTGACTGAGCCGGTCTCTGACTGAGGCTGTCTCTGACTGAGGCGGTCTCTGACTGCGGCGGTCTCTGACTGAGTTGGTCTCTGACTGCGGCGGTCTCTGACTGAGGCGGTTTCTGACTGAGGCGGTCTCTGACTGCGGCGGTCTCTGACTGAGGCGGTCTCTGACTGAGGCGGTCTCTGACTGAGTTGGTCTCTTACTGAGTTGGTCTCTTACTGAGTTGGTCTCTGACTGCGGCGGTCTCTGACTGCGGCGGTCTCTGACTGAGTTGGTCTCTGACTGAGTTGGTCTCTGACTGAGCCGGTCTCTGACTGAGCCGGTCTCTGACTGCGGCGGTCTCTGACTGCGGCGGTCTCTGACTGAGGCGGTCTCTGACTGAGGCGGTCTCTGACTGAGTTGGTCTCTGACTGCGGCGGTCTCTGACTGAGTTGGTCTCTGACTGAGTTGGTCTCTGACTGAGTTGGTCTCTGACTGAGGCGGTCTCTGACTGAGTCGGTCTCTGACTGAGTCGGTCTCTGACTGCGGCGGTCTCTGACTGAGTTGGTCTCTGACTGAGTTGGTCTCTGACTGAGTTGGTCTCTGACTGAGGCGGTCTCTGACTGCGGCGGTCTCTGACTGCGGCGGTCTCTGACTGAGTTGGTCTCTGACTGCGGCGGCCTCTGACTGCGGCGGTCTCTGACTGAGGCGGTCTCTGACTGAGTTGGTCTCTGACTGAGTTGGTCTCTGACTGAGTTGGTCTCTGACTGAGGCGGTCTCTGACTGCGGCGGTCTCTGACTGAGGCGGTCTCTGACTGAGGCGGTCTCTGACTGAGTTGGTCTCTGACTGAGTTGGTCTCTGACTGCGGCGGTCTCTGACTGAGTTGGTCTCTGACTGCGGCGGCCTCTGACTGAGGCGGTCTCTGACTGAGGCGGTCTCTGACTGAGTTGGTCTCTGACTGCGGCGGTCTCTGACTGCGGCGGTCTCTGACTGAGTTGGTCTCTGACTGCGGCGGTCTCTGACTGAGTTGGTCTCTGACTGAGTTGGTCTCTGACTGAGTTGGTCTCTGACTGCGGCGGTCTCTGACTGCGGCGGTCTCTGACTGAGTTGGTCTCTGACTGCGGCGGCCTCTGACTGAGGCGGTCTCTGACTGCGGCGGTCTCTGACTGCGGCGGTCTCTGACTGAGTTGGTCTCTGACTGAGTTGGTCTCTGACTGCGGCGGTCTCTGACTGCGGCGGTCTCTGACTGAGTCGGTCTCTGACTGAGTCGGTCTCTGACTGAGTCGGTCTCTGACTGAGTTGGTCTCTGACTGAGTTGGTCTCTGACTGCGGCGGTCTCTGACTGAGTTGGTCTCTGACTGCGGCGGCCTCTGACTGCGGCGGTCTCTGACTGAGTTGGTCTCTGACTGAGTTGGTCTCTGACTGAGTTGGTCTCTGACTGCGGCGGTCTCTGACTGAGGCGGTTAGGGTTAGGAGGAGGAGGTGAGGAGGAGACCCTGATGGTCAGTCTTCTAACAGCGTTCAGGAGGACTCGTTATCTCAGGAGGAGTAAAGAGAGAGTTTGAGGTGTCAGTTGTTGTTTAACATCCATTAATCTTATTTAATGAGGTTTTTGTTTATGTTACTGTTAAGTTTGTGTAAATTCTCAGTTGTTTGTTTTACTAATTTTGTTATTTTTTCTGAGTTTTTTACTTTTAAAAATTTTAAGTTGTTCTTGCTTTGATTGTCTTAACAAATTAGTTTGTACTATTATTATTATTATTATTATTATTATTATTATTAATGTTTTAACTACGTCTCAGTCTCTGATTTCTGTATTGGCTCAGCTTTGTTATAAATTAGGGTCTTGGAGTTCTGAGTTTACCCACCGTCAGTCTGTGTGATGGAAAGATAACTCGTGGTGTTGGTTTGGTTTTCAGTTGTATAAGGACCAGAAGGAGGAACTGCAGAGGCTCAGAGAAGAAGCTGCTCGCAGGATAAACAAGAGGACAAGTTCTTCTCAAATGTCCTTCATACAGACAATTCTCGACAGCGTTCAGGTAATAAAACTCAAACTGACTTTAGTCTTGCTGACTTTACAACTTTAATAGATTTTAATCATATTTTTTCTTTGTTTTAGTTACGAAAAGCTCCGACGTTTGACGAGTTTAAAGATGAGACGGGAAGCGCCAGTTCTTCTTGTGACCCTGCAAGTAATAACAAGTGTTATGAAACCCTAGGAAGCCACTGGACCTCATCCTCATGCTTGGTTTTTCCATCTGCTCAGCAGACACCTGGGGAGAAGATGCTCAGTCACAATCACTCTCCAACATCTACAGCTCTCAGTCACCCTCCAACATCTACAGCTCTCAGTCACCCTCCAACATCTACAGCTCTCAGTCACTCTCCAATATCTACAGCTCTGAGTTACTCTCCAACATCTACAGCTCTCAGTCACCCTCCAACATCTACAGCTCTCAGTCACCCTCCAACATCTACAGCTCTCAGTCACCCTCCAACATCTACAGCTCTCAGTCACTCTCCAACATCTACAGCTCTGAGTTACTCTCCAACATCTACAGCTCTCAGTCACTCTCCAACATCTACAGCTCTCAGTCACTCTCCAACATCTACAGCTCTCAGTCACCCTCCAACATCTACAGCTCTCAGTCACCCTCCAATATCTACAGCTCTCAGTCACCCTCCAACATCTACAGCTCTCAGTCACCCTCCAACATCTACAGCTCTCAGTCACTCTCCAACATCTACAGCTCTCAGTCACTCTCCAACATCTACAGCTCTCAGTCACTCTCCAACATCTACAGCTCTCAGTCACTCTCCAACATCTACAGCTCTGAGTTACTCTCCAACATCTACAGCTCTCAGTCACTCTCCAACATCTACAGCTCTCAGTCACCCTCCAGCATCTACAGCTCTCAGTCACTCTCCAACATCTACAGCTCTGAGTTACTCTCCAACATCTACAGCTCTCAGTCACCCTCCAACATCTACAGCTCTCAGTCACCCTCTGACATCTACAGCTCTCAGTCACCCTCCAACATCTACAGCTCTCAGTCACCCTCTGACATCTACAGCTCTCAGTCACCCTCCAACATCTACAGCTCTCAGTCACTCTCCAACATCTACAGCTCTGAGTTACTCTCCAACATCTACAGCTCTCAGTCACTCTCCAACATCTACAGCTCTCAGTCACCCTCTGACATCTACAGCTCTCAGTCACCCTCTGACATCTACTGTTTGTGATGGTCATACATCTTTGAACCTCAGGTCTTTGGATGGAGAGGACTCGTTAGAGAACAGCCACTCCACTGTGCTGTTTGAAGGAACTCCTTTGGTCGGATACACGTCGGAGCTGAACTCAGACGCACAGTCACCGTCCCAACCACACAAACACCCTCAGATAGATTACAGCCACCAAGTCCTGTCATCAGGGTACGTGACCATCGAGACGTCAGACGTCAGTTCCAGCTGGATTGAGGGAGTGGGAATCGGCGCTGGAGCAAGACGTTCAGACTTCGGTGGTCTTTTGTCCGGTTCTACGAACTCCACTGGTGACATCATCAGCCATGCTCCGGTAGATGGAGATGTCCTGGAGGAGGAGTGTACAGCCTCTAGCCGAGCTCAGTCTGAAATAGTAGTAGAGCCAGTAAACCCAGTGGTGGAGGTAGATCCTCCTGAAGGACCTTACTGCATGAGCCTTCAGAACCTGCTGAAGAAGTCACAAGAGCATCGGCGGCGTCAGAGGATGCTGCGCAACCAGACCAAGGCTTTGAAAGACGGCGAGGCTGGACAGGCGGACCAGCACAGTCTTTCTGACAAAGAGAATGAGGACTTTTGTCCAGCGGACACTGGGAAGAATGATCTGAGGAGAGTCAGGAGGAGGGACCAGGGAAAGGGGCAGTTGATACCCAGCCAGGTACCAACCCACAGGGCGGACAAAGAGAGTGTGGAAGATCTAGAAGCTTCTAAATTTGATGGTTCGTTTGTTTATCGTCTCAGTAACACTCCACCCACAAACAGCGCTGAAAAAGCATCACCTGCTCTCTCCAGCCATCCAGATACGACTGCCAGCCCCCCTCGGCCCACTTCAGCAGCTTCTCCCCCCTCAGCGAAATCCCTGTACCAGTCCAAGGGTAGGAAAACGGGCCCTGCGCTTCCAAAGCCAAGCCAAGCCACGGGGAAGAAATTTAAACATGTGCCCACACCCAAGTTCTGCTTGAGCCCAGTTCGCAGTAAAAAGGGGGGCGCTGGACCTGGAGTGGTCAGGAAGCCCCTCGTCAAGATACCTGTTCGTCTGGATGAAGACGCCGGACCAGATCCACGCAGCCAAGGCAACGGTGCTGCCAGCATGCTGGCCGGGCCCGAGGGGAACGTTCCGGTCCGTAGGAGCACAGATCAGGCCGAACAGATCACTCAGCTGGAGCTCAACCTATCCAGCCTGAAACTTCTGATCTCAGACCTGGAGTCCACGCTGTCCAGGTCACAGGGACAGTTTGATCCTACCGAGGCAGCCGCAGTGAACGACAGCCCCCAGCCAATCCTGCTCACGGACAGAGAAAGCACCGCCCCCCCGCCTGCTGGTGAGAAGTCTCCATGCGTGGTTACCTTTAGCGAGGCGGCGCAGCAGGTGGCTAAAGATCACGGCACACGGCCGGGGGGCAAACAGCTCGAGCCGCTACACTGCGTCACCTCTATGGTGCAGAAAATGAGGGTACCGGAGGCGTTCCGCACCATCAGTGACTCAAAGAGACCCTCTCAGAGAACCAACGTCCTCGCAGATGCCAGCAACCAGCCTGCAGAGAGGAAGAGCGCCCCCCGCGGGAGGAAGAGCGGATCTGAGAGCTTAGAAAACTCTCTGAACGGCTCAGCACTTAATCGCTCATATGATGTGGATACCCCCTCCAGACTCTGGTCCCAGGCCGGGCCCAACGGGATCCAGCTGACTCCTGAGCAGGGAGGGCAGGAGACGGCGTCCCACGCCAAACGGAGACTGCTCATGAACGCGGCGGAGACCCAGGGGGGCGAGGGACGCCAGTCCAGCACACCTAAAGGTGAGTCTGCAGAGATGAAATATGCCTCCTCAGTGTATTAAATGGGATTAAAAGTTAAATTAATCTAATGTTAAATCTAATGCTGGTGTTTGGAGCTCTGCTTACGTGTAGAGAGGGCGTTCTTCAACTCCTAATGTTCTTATGAAACCAATCAATCACCTTTATTTAACAATTACAACTATTAAACAAACAGGGATTGCGAGTAAATTAAAAGGAATTCTAATGAGTACTTAAAATGTAAAAGAAACAATAAAAACAAAAATAAATAAATAAAATAAAACTTAATAAGAAACTAAAACCAGGAATAAGACAAAGATAAAAATAAGTCAATGAAAGTAAATATAAATATAGTAGTAAAACATAAAATAGTAAAAGAAATAATAATAAAAAATATATAAAACAAATTAATAGGAATAATAAAAGTTTTTTTTTTAAAGAATGTTAAAAGAAAATAAAACACTGGCAGGTCGTGTGGAGGTGGTTAGAAATGAAGTGTTCAGAGTGACCCAGGCAGCTGAGCTTTAGTGTTTCCTGCAGTGACGTCCAGCTCGCTGGTGCTGCTGTAGCTGAAAGCAGATTTTCCCAGTTCAGTAGAAACCAGTAGGAACCTGAAGGTGATCCCATCACTGGAGCAAGCTCCATAATATGTACTCAGTGAACATTGTTGTGATATATGATGGCATACGGCCAGAACATGCTTTAAAAATAAAAAGAAACCAACGTGTCTGTTAAATAATATTAAACATTTACTAGCAGTATGGGATTTGTGGGTATGTGCAGATTTTCATGTTCAGTGAGCTGGTGCTGGTACTGGTGCTGGTACTGGACACAGGTCTGAAGGTCCAGTTCAGCTCCAGGAACAGCTCTCTGAACATGGTGTTCAATGTGGTTGTTGTTGTAACTTTCTGTGTTGGTAAC
The DNA here is from genome assembly GCA_021613375.1 of Megaleporinus macrocephalus. Classification (NCBI taxonomy): domain Eukaryota; kingdom Metazoa; phylum Chordata; class Actinopteri; order Characiformes; family Anostomidae; genus Megaleporinus; species Megaleporinus macrocephalus. The sequence goes on along the minus strand of CM038721.1, from coordinate 342,295 downwards.
GTTTGAACTACAAGAGATATTACAAATCTGATTACATCAATCAATTTCTGATCAGTTCTGATCTTCTTTGATCTGCTACACGACCACCTTCCCATTGGAAAAACTCGCCCTTGATCCAATATGGCGGCTTTAAAGATGGCGTCCATGTTCAGGATATAGTCTAAAGGATAGCCCCCCCTCGCCCGTTACTAGCTGGGGTATTCAGATACGTCATTCTTCTTTTCCTTTCTGAAATAAAAGGTGTCCTAAGACTTTTGACTGGCTGTACATATTTGCCAGTGTTGATACATAAACATTTGTGTAACGTACAGGTTGGCACTAAATCTACGGGTTAGCTTTACAGAGAAACATTTTTATGGGGATATAAATTAAAATATAAATATAAAATTAATAAAATAAGAATTTTAAGCCCTGCCTCCCGGTCAGCCCAGCATGTTCTGATTGGTCGGCTTGTCCACTCTGTTCTGACCGGTATACTGCTACAGGCTCCGCCCCCACACCGCTGTGTCTGTTCGTACGGTGGTGACAGTTCTGCTGTATCAGTGTGATCCAGAGTTTGATCCTGAAAGTCCAGCAGAACAAGTTCCACCTGTGTAAGCCAGACTGGAGCAGGACGTTTCAGAGTGACCAGTTTGTACTGGTTTGCTGTTTCAGAGTGGCCAGTTTGCACTGGTTTGCTGTTTCAGAGGGGTCAGTTTGTACTGGTTTGCTGTTTCAGAGTGGCCAGTTTGTACTGGTTTGCTGTTTCAGAGGGGTCAGTTTGTACTGGTTTGCTGTTTCAGAGTGGCCAGTTTGTACTGGTTTGCTGTTTCAGAGGGGTCAGTTTGTACTGGTTTGCTGTTTCAGAGTGGTCAGTTTGTACTGGTTTGCAGTTTCAGAGGGGTCAGTTTGTACTGGTTTGCTGTTTCAGAGTGGCCAGTTTGTACTGGTTTGCTGTTTCAGAGGGGGTCAGTTTGTACTGGTTTGCTGTTTCAGAGGGGCAGTTTTGTACTGGTTTGCAGTTTCAGAGGGGTCAGTTTGTACTGGTTTGCTGTTTCAGAGTGGCCAGTTTGTACTGGTTTGCTGTTTCAGAGGGGTCAGTTTGTACTGGTTTGCTGTTTCAGAGGGGTCAGTTTGTACTGGTTTGCTGTTTCAGAGGGGTCAGTTTGTACTGGTTTGCTGTTTCAGAGTGGCCAGTTTGTACTGGTTTGCTGTTTCAGAGGGGTCAGTTTGTACTGGTTTGCTGTTTCAGAGTGGCCAGTTTGTACTGGTTTAGCTCTCTGTGTGTATGTAGTGTTTTGTGATGTAAACGTTCTGAAAAGTTCTAAAACCCAAAGTTACACCCCAGAGTGAGAAACTCTCTCCCACAGAAACCACTGACTCAGCTGAACTGGAGCTCCAGCCCTTCTCTCTGTTACACAGTGACATCATCTCATAACACGGCCCTTACTGCCCAGCAAGCTTGACACGCCTTCACACAACACCATGGCTTTCAACCAGCTAATCTAAAAAACGTGGATGAGCTGACCAATCAGAGCGCACTGTGCGCACCAGGAGGCGGAGCTTAAAGACACAGGAGCTGATGAGGGGAATGTGTCAGTTCAGAATTCTTAAAGCCCCCCAGGAGGAGCAACTCAGCTAGAACTGACTTACACAGGGAGTGAGTGAGGAGGAGTTTCCTCCCATCCCGTACCTGGTCAGGTGGTTTTCACTGATATTGTCCCGACACTAACACTACTCAGTAATGATCTGCTGTATCTAGAACCGAGTCTGGAGTCTGACAGACAGGAGGACGGCGCGGGGCGGGGGGCTGTGATTTGGGCTGTTTAATAATTCACAGGAGGTTCTGTCTGCGTGATGACTTTAATAACGCTCCGCTCCTTTAAAGCAGATGAGACGTGTTTTGTCAGGCGGAGGTGATGAGGCTTTTAAAGCGATAAGTTGTGATAAATATCCTCTCCGTAACGATAACGGCCAGATAATTGTCTCGTCTCACCCGCGACGCCTGTTAATACGCTGAGAAGCAGCTCCGTAATGATTCTGCTTTAAGTGCTTCTGCAGCGATTAGTTCGTTGATCTGCTGCGATTAGACTGAACCGTAATTAAACAAACGATGTGCTGATGTTTCGCATGTCAGCGGCGTCGCAGTGGCCCGAGCTGCAGCTGAGCCGGGAGCAGGAGGCGCAGGTCAAGGCTCTGGTGGAGGAACAGCGCAGACACGAGCAGGAGCTGCTGCAGGTGAGAAACCAGCCTCTGTTTTCTTCTGTATGAGTGTAAATGAGGAGGAGCTGTGAGGATCTGGAGGAGCTGTGAGGAGCTGTGAGGAGCTGTGAGGAGCTGTGAGGAGCTGTGGGACGTGTAGGGCAGTCTGGACCTGCAGTTCTACTGTACGGTAGTTTACACTCACCTAAACTTTACACTCTGCTACTGTAAAAACTGCAATTTCCCCCTGGGATCAATAAAGTATTTCTGATTCTGATTCTGAAACCACTGTTCACACATTCACAATCATCTGTCCTAATAATTACTACCATTTAATACAGTGTAGATTAAAATCATATACACTCAGGACTGGAAATGTACCAGTAACTTCCCAGTACAGCTAACTTTCCAGTAAACTACCAGTAACTTTCCAGTAAACTAATTACAGCTATCTTTCCAGTAATTTACAGCTAACTTTCCAGTAAACTAATTACAGCTAACTTTCCAGTAATTTACAGCTATCTGTCCAGTAATTTACAGCTATCTGTCCAGTAATTTACAGCTATCTGTCCAGTAATTTACAGCTATCTTTCCAGTAATTTACAGCTAACTTTCCAGTAAACTACAGCTATCTTTCCAGTAAACTACAGCTATCTTTCCAGTAATTTACAGCTAGCTTTCCAGTAAACTAATTACAGCTAACTTTCCAGTAATTTACAGCTATCTTTCCAGTAATTTACAGCTATCTTTCCAGTAATTTACAGCTATCTTTCCAGTAATTTACAGCTATCTTTCCAGTAATTTACAGCTAGCTTTCCAGTAAACTAATTACAGCTAACTTTCCAGTAATTTACAGCTAACTTTCCAGTAATTTACAGCTATCTTTTCAGTAATTTACAGCTAACTTTCCAGTAATTTACAGCTATCTGTCCAGTAATTTACAGCTATCTGTCCAGTAATTTACAGCTATCTGTCCAGTAATTTACAGCTATCTTTCCAGTAATTTACAGCTATCTTTCCAGTAATTTACAGCTATCTTTCCAGTAAACTACAGCTAACTTTCCTGTATTTACAGCTATCTTTCCAGTAAACTACAGCTATCTTTCCAGTAATTTACAGCTATCTTTCCTGTAATTTACAGCTATCTTTCCAGTAATTTACAGCTATCTGTCCAGTAATTTACAGCTATCTTTCCAGTAATTTACAGCTATCTGTCCAGTAATTTACAGCTATCTGTCCAGTAATTTACAGCTATCTTTCCAGTAATTTACAGCTATCTTTCCAGTAATTTACAGCTATCTTTCCAGTAATTTACAGCTAGCTTTCCAGTAATTTACAGCTAGCTTTCCAGTAAACTAATTACAGCTAACTTTCCAGTAATTTACAGCTAACTTTCCAGTAATTTACAGCTATCTTTTCAGTAATTTACAGCTAACTTTCCAGTAATTTACAGCTATCTGTCCAGTAATTTACAGCTATCTGTCCAGTAATTTACAGCTATCTGTCCAGTAATTTACAGCTATCTTTCCAGTAATTTACAGCTATCTTTCCAGTAAACTACAGCTAACTTTCCAGTAATTTACAGCTATCTTTCCAGTAAACTACAGCTATCTTTCCAGTAATTTACAGCTATCTTTCCAGTAATTTACAGCTATCTTTCCAGTAATTTACAGCTATCTGTCCAGTAATTTACAGCTATCTTTCCAGTAATTTACAGCTATCTGTCCAGTAATTTACAGCTATCTGTCCAGTAATTTACAGCTATCTTTCCAGTAATTTACAGCTATCTTTCCAGTAATTTACAGCTATCTTTCCAGTAATTTACAGCTAACTTTCCAGTAAACTACAGCTATCTTTCCAGTAATTTACAGCTAACTTTCCAGTAAACTACAGCTATCTTTCCAGTAATTTACAGCTATCTTTCCAGTAATTTACAACTAACTTTCCAGTAAACTACAGCTATCTTTCCAGTAATTTACAGCTAACTTTCCAGTAATTTACAGTTAGCTTTCCAGTAATTTACAGCTATCTTTCCAGTTATTTACAGCTATCTTTCCAGTAAACTACAGCTATCTTTCCAGTAATTTACAGCTATCTTTCCAGTAATTTACAGCTAACTTTCCAGTAAACTACAGCTATCTTTCCAGTAATTTACAGCTATCTCTCCAGTAATTTACAGCTATCTCTCCAGTAATTTACAGCTATCTTTCCAGTAATTTACAGCTAACTTTCCAGTTATTTACAGCTATCTTTCCAGTAAACTACAGCTATCTTTCCAGTAATTTACAGCTATCTTTCCAGTTATTTACAGCTATCTTTCCAGTAAACTACAGCTATCTTTCCAGTAATTTACAGCTATCTTTCCAGTAATTTACAGCTAACTTTCCAGTAAACTACAGCTATCTTTCCAGTAATTTACAGCTATCTTTCCAGTAATTTACAGCTATCTTTCCAGTAATTTACAGCTAACTTTCCAGTAAACTATAGCTATCTTTCCAGTAATTTACAGCTAACTTTCCAGTAATTTACAGTTAGCTTTCCAGTAATTTACAGCTATCTTTCCAGTAAACTACAGTTAGCTTTTCAGTAATTTACAGCTAACTTTCCAGGAAATTGCAGCTAGCTGTCTATGGGAACTTTAGCTTGAAACTTTGGAAATATTGCAAAATGTAAACTTTTTTTATGGAAATTTTGGGAACTTTGGGAAATTATTGGAATTAATAGGAAATATTGGGTAATTTAAAGTAACTGGTTCTGGTAACTGGTGTAGTGTTTAATTTTTTCAACAGCAGACAAATAACTAACTCCGTTAACTTCAAGCAGAACTTTATAAATTTTATCAAAAACAACAAAAGAACGCAGTTTTGAGAAAGTGTCCGGAGTGAAACGTACAGACTGCAGAGTTAAAGTTGGTCAGGATTCTGTTAGAGATGTTGGAAGTTCAGCAGCTGGTTTTGGGAATTCTCCGTTCCACCTTAAACGCTGCTGTGGTTCCATTCTGGCGTCTGTACGGAGCTGCAGTGTTTAAGGTGGAACATTAGATGAAGAATGTGGAGAAGAGGAACTTCAGGCTGGTGTAAAGATCAACATGGAGCTCTGACAGTTGGGTTGTTTGTTGGGAAGGAATGAAAAGTGGTGACGTTCCCTTCACAGCCTGGAACTCTGGATTTCTCCACCACCGTTCTATTACACTATATAACAGTGTTATTACAGGTTTACAGTTCTGAGTACTGAACTCTATTACACTATATAACAGTGTTATTACAGGTTTACAGTTCTGAGTACTGAACTCTAGTACACTATATAACAGTGTTATTACAGGTTTACAGTTCTGAGTACTGAACTCTATTACACTATATAACAGTGTTATTACAGGTTTACAGTTCTGAGTACTAAACTCAATTGCAGTATATAACAGTGCTATTACAGTTCTGAGTACTAAACTCAATTACAGTATATAACAGTGCTATTACAGTTCTGAGTACTAAACTCTATTACACTATATAACAGTGCTATTACAGGTTTACAGTTCTGAGTACTAAACTCAATTACAGTATATAAGAGTGCTATTACAGGTCTGAGTACTGAACTCTATTACAGTATATAACAGTGTTATTACAGTCTGAGTACTGAACTCTATTACAGTATATAACAGTGTTATTACAGGTTTACAGTTCTGAGTACTGAACTCTATTACAGTATATAACAGTATTATTACAGGTTTACAGTTCTGAGTACTGAACTCTATTACACTATATAAGAGTGTTATTAAAGGTTTACAGTTCTGAGTACTAAACTCAATTACAGTATATAACAGTGCTATTACAGGTCTGAGTACTGAACTCTATTACAGTATATAACAGTGCTATTACAGGTTTACAGTTCTGAGTACTGAACTCTATTACAGTATATAACAGTGTTATTACAGGTTTACAGTTCTGAGTACTAAACTCAATTACAGTATATAACAGTGCTATTACAGGTCTGAGTACTGAACTCTATTACAGTATATAACAGTGCTATTAGAGGTTTACAGTTCTGAGTACTGAACTCTATTACAGTATATAACAGTGTTATTACAGGTTTACAGTTCTGAGTACTAAACTCAATTACAATATATAACAGTGCTATTACAGGTCTGAGTACTAAACTCAATTACAGTATATAACAGTGCTATTACAGGTCTGAGTACTGAACTCTATTACAGTATATAACAGTGCTATTAGAGGTTTACAGTTCTGAGTACTGAACTCTATTACAGTATATAACAGTGTTATTACAGGTTTACAGTTCTGAGTACTGAACTCAATTACAATATATAACAGTGCTATTACAGTTCTGAGTACTGAACTCTATTACAGTATATAACAGTGTTATTACAGGTCTGAGTACTGAACTCTATTACAGTATATAACAGTGCTATTAGAGGTTTACAGTTCTGAGTACTGAACTCTATTACAGTATATAACAGTGTTATTACAGGTTTACAGTTCTGAGTACTGAACTCAATTACAATATATAACAGTGCTATTACAGTTCTGAGTACTGAACTCTATTACAGTATATAACAGTGTTATTACAGTCTAAGTGCTGTTCATTAAAGCAGTGTGAGTAGTGAGAGTAGTGTAGAGTGTCTCCTGGTGATGTTACAGTGATGTTTATTGGTGTGTCAGTGGGAAGTGAGTGTGCGACTGTAGGAGGAGGAGTTTGTGAGTGTGCGAGTGGAGGAGGAGGAGTTTGTGAGTGGAGGAGGCGGAGCTTGTGAGTGGAGGAGGAGGAGTTTGTGAATGGAGGAGGAGTTTGTGAGTGGAGGAGGAGGAGTTTGTGAGTGGAGGAGGAGGAGTTTGTGAGTGTGCGAGTGTAGGAGGAGGAGTTTGTGAGTGTTAGGGTTAGGGTTAGGAGGAGGAGGAGTTTGTGAGTGGAGAAGGAGTTTGTGAGTGTGCGAGTGTAGGAGGAGGAGTTTGTGAGTGGAGGAGGAGGAGTTTGTGAGTGGAGGAGGAGGAGTTTGTGAGTGGAGGAGGATCTGCTCTCCGACTCCGCTGGTTTAATCCAAGGACGTCCTCCAGCAGCAGCTTCTCCTCCACTGAGCTCTCCGGGTCGCGTCCCTGTACCGTTAATTACACCGTCATTTATACAGCACTCTAATGAACACAGCCCCCCCCCCCCCAACACCCCCCCAAACACCCACCCCAACCATACCCCCCAAACACCCCCCCAACACCCCCAACCATACCCCCCCAACCATACCCCCCCCAAACACCCCCCAACCATACCCCCCCAACACCCCCCCCCCACCCCAAGCATACCCCCCCAACCACACCCCCAACCACCCCCCCAACCCTACCCCCAACCATACCCCCTCCCAAACACACCCCCCAACCACCCCCCCCCAACCATACCCCTAACCATACCCCCCCAACACCCCCAACCACCCCCCAACCATACTGTCTGTCTGTCTGTCTCTCTCTCTGTTGGTCAGTGTTGTGGGGATTGATACAGACAGAGAGCAGGTTGTTGTGTCTGAGCTGGAGTGGTTGGTTCTCTTGTCTGTGTTGTCTGATGTGTCTGATGTGTCTGATGTGTCTGCGGTGTCTGATGTGTCTGATGTGTCTGATGTGTCTGCGGTGTCTGATGTGTCTGCGGTGTCTGATGTGTCTGCGGTGTCTGATGTGTCTGATGTGTCTGTGGTGTCTGTGGTGTCTGATGTGTCTGTGGTGTCTGTGGTGTCTGATGTGTCTGTGGTGTCTGTGGTGTCTGATGTGTCTGTGGTGTCTGCGGTGTCTGATGTGTCTGTGTTATCTGATGTGTCTGCGGTGTCTGATGTGTCTGCGGTGTCTGATGTGTCTGTGGTGTCTGATGTGTCTGTGGTGTCTGCGGTGTCTGATGTGTCTGTGTTATCTGATGTGTCTGTGGTGTCTGCGGTGTCTGATGTGTCTGTGGTGTCTGCGGTGTCTGATGTGTCTGCGGCTGGTCACTCTGTCTCTGTTCCTCATTAACTTTTTGTTCTTGTGTAATTTACTGTCCTTCACTGACCTCAATTCATTTACTAATACTCTCCCATTGCTGTGTCCCCCTCCCTCTCTCACTCTCTGTCTCCCTCTAAACGTCCCCTCCCCTCTATCCCTTCATCCATTATCTCTCCCTGCCTCTCTTTCAACCTCTATCCATCTATTCATCCATTCTCTCTCTCTCTCTCTCTCAGTCACTGGCAACAAGGTACCAGTTTCTCCGGAGCATGTCCTTCCCGTGTCCCAGCGTAGGCTCACGTCTGGAGGACGTCTCGACCTCCCCCCCTCCCGGCTCTGTCTCCGCGCGTCTGGGCTTCTCCTCACAGCCTTCAGAGCTTCCACTGGCCGAGCTAAGCGTTCTCTCAGACTCTCTGCAGATCTCACAGGTACCCACATCTCCACCATTACCAGCACAGAGCTACACAGAATCAGATCAGATCAGATCAGAGCCAGAGTGACACGCTGACCACGCTGACCACGCTGACCACGCTGACCACGCTGACCACGGCTAGAACATATGTGATTTATTACTGTTAGTTATTATATATTTATATTTACATCACAGGAACATACTGCCCTCCGCATCCACCTCAGTTACTACAGGCTGTACTCAGAACAGCTGGATTATTACTCAGGCATCAGTAGTACTCAGTACACCACCACCCACCTGCCGTACTCAGTACACCACCACCCACCTGCCGTACTCAGTACACCACCACCCACCTGCCGTACTCAGTACACCACCACCCACCTGCCGTACTCAGTACACCACCACCCACCTGCCGTACTCAGTACACCACCACCCACCGGCTGTACTCAGTACACCACCACCCACCGGCTGTACTCAGTACACCACCACCCACCGGCTGTACTCAGTACACCACCACCCACCTGCCGTACTCAGTACACCACCACCCACCGGCTGTACTCAGTACACCACCACCCACCGGCTGTACTCAGTACACCACCACCCACCTGCCGTACTCAGTACACCACCACCCACCGGCTGTACTCAGTACACCACCACCCACCTGCCGTACTCAGTACACCACCACCCACCTGCCGTACTCAGTACACCACCACCCACCGGCTGTACTCAGTACACCACCACCCACCTGCCGTACTCAGTACACCACCACCCACCGGCTGTACTCAGTACACACCACCGCCCACCTGCCGTACTCAGTACACCACCACCCACCGGCTACTCAGTACACCACCACCCACCGGCTGTACTCAGTACACCACCACCCACCTGCTGTACTCAGTACACCACCACCCACCGGCTGTACTCAGTACACCACCACCCACCTGCCGTACTCAGTACACCACCACCCACCTGCCGTACTCAGTACACCACCACCCACCTGCCGTACTCAGTACACCACCACCCACCGGCTGTACTCAGTACACCACCACCCACCTGCCGTACTCAGTACACCACCACCCACCGGCTGTACTCAGTACACCACCACCCACCGGCTGTACTCAGTACACCACCACCCACCGGCTGTACTCAGTACACCACCGCCCACCCGGCGTACTCAGTACACCACCACCCACCTGCCGTACTCAGTACACCACACCCACCGGCTGTACTCAGTAC
>CM038721.1:317500-320000 GCA_021613375.1 Megaleporinus macrocephalus | reverse complement strand
CTACCACTGTAAACACCATCACCACCACTGTAAACACCACCACCCCCACTGTAAACACCATCACCACCACTGTAAACACCATCACCACCACTGTAAACACCACCACCACCACTGTAAACACCATCACCACCACCACTGTAAACACCATCACCACCACTGTAAACACCATCACCACCACCACTGTAAACACCATCACCACCACTGTAAACACCACCACCACCACTGTAAACACCATCACCACCACCACTGTAAACACCATCACCACCACTGTAAACACCATCACCACCACCACTGTAAACACCACCTGAAGCATTTCACAATAAAGCCCTCTTCAGTGAAGGACAGCAGTCTGGATCTAATAATCTGAGGACAGTTGAAGTTGTCTCTTACCCTCGTACATAAGTTTGGTTGTGCGGAGACCTTCACTCTCTGTGGCCTCTTCGTCCTCCTTCTCAGACTCACTGGGCTCTGTCAGACGCGTGATCGACACCTGCAGTCGACAAAGGGTCCCGGCACGACAATGCTGCTCGCCCACCGCAGGCTGGATCTCTGCCTTCATACTGTACAGTGTCTGTGGTGAGAGAGAGAGAGAGAGAGAGAGAGAGAGAGAGAGAGACAGAGAGAGACAGAGAGAGACAGAGAGAGAGAGAGACAGAGAGAGAGAGAGAGAGAGAGAGAGACAGAGAGAGACAGAGAGAGAGAGAGAGAGAGAGAGGGGGAGAAAGAGAGGGAGAGAGAGACAGAGAGAGAGAGAGACAGAGAGAGAGAGAGACAGAGAGAGAGAGAGAGAGACAGAGAGAGAGAGAGAGAGACAGAGAGAGAGAGAGAGAGAGAGAGGGAGAGAGAGAGAGAGAGGGAGAGAGAGAGAGAGACAGAGAGGGAGAGAGAGACAGAGAGAGAGACAGAGAGAGAGACAGAGAGAGACAGAGAGAGAGACAGAGAGAGAGACAGAGAGAGAGAGAGAGAGAGAGACAGAGAGACAGAGAGAGAGAGACAGAGAGAGAGAGAGAGAGAGACAGAGAGAGAGAGAGAGAGACAGAGAGAGAGAGAGAGACAGAGAGAGAGAGAGAGAGAGAGGGGGGGGAGAGAAGTTAGTATGTATTTGAGGGGACATTTAAAGAAGTCTTCTTTGAGGGGTCCGTGTTTACTGAGCAGTAAAGTGAATGTATCAGACTGTTAAATCTGATGTAAATGAGTATCTCTGGGTTCGACCTCTCCAGTTTATCAGACCCCCAAAACAAGTCACCACCATAGACCCCGTACCCTTCTCTCAGTTTCTCCTCCTCTACTCAGACTCCACTGTGAGTTAACAAGCGCGTCAATTCTTTCAGCTCAGCTTATTAACACATCCAGGTCTGAGTCTCTACTGAGTCTCTACTGAGTCCTTAAAGAGTCTCTGCTGAGTCTCTGCTGAGTCTCTACTGAGTCTCTACTGAGTCCTTAAAGAGTCTCTGCTGAGTCTCTGCTGAGTCTCTACTGAGTCTCTGCAGCAGCTGCAGTTCTGTGTTGTGTGTGAGTGAGTGTGAGATCTCACACCAATGAAGAAACACTAAGTTCATCTCAGATCTAATCAAACAACAAGTCTCAGTCAGAACAGAGTCTACAACCCAGACATGAAGGTCCTTACATCACAGCTTAACAAGCAGATACACACACACACACACACACACACACACACACACACACTCCTTACCGAGACTCTCTCCAGCTGGAAGTCGTAGCTGTATGGTTTGAGTGCCGAGTCCGGAGCGTCAGCCGGCGAGAAGCTGACGGAGAAAACACACTGCAGACACGGCGGCGGCTCGAGGCCCCACTTCACCTCCCACACGCTGTACACACACTGCCTACTGTACACCAGCTGCACACAGGAAATGACATCACAGCTAGTTCAGCGGCGAACACACGGCAACACAGCACTGCACCAGAACGAACTCTCACCTGCTGAGCCTTAGCGTTCAGAGAGAGCAGCTTCAGAGCAGACGAGCGCTGACGCTCCGACAGCGTCTGATTGGCCAGCCGGAAGTTCGTGTCTGATACGTTCTGCAGGCACACCTGGATGTACTTCCTGAGAGAGAACAGGAAAAGCAGGAAAACAACATTGCTCTGGTTTTACACTAAGCATGACACCAGATTCAATCAGTAGCAGTAAAGACACGTAGGAACCTCTTCCCGGCGGACAGGAGCGAGTGCTCGGCTCGGAAGGGCGTGTAGAAGGTGAGGGATATGAGAATGGAGTATATAGACCAGGGGCAGTCGATAGACACCTGGAAAACAAAACACAGTAATTACTAAATACAGAGACTCAAACCAGACGCCCAGTCCAAACCAGACTCCCGGTCCAAACCAGACTCCCAGTCCAAACCAGACGCCCAGTCCAAACCAGACTCCCAGACCAAACCAGACTCCCAGTCCAAACCAGACTCCCAGTCCAAACCAGACTCCCAGTCCAAACCAGACGCCCAGTCCAAACCAGACTCCCAGTCCAAACCAGACTCCCGGT
>CM038721.1:307500-312500 GCA_021613375.1 Megaleporinus macrocephalus | reverse complement strand
TCCAGAGAGGTCAAATTCCCAAAGCCCTCACAGGTAGAGAGAGAGTCTTAGATCCAGTCAGAGCTGTTCACAGTGGAGGTGAATGGAACCAGACGTCCCTAACCCGTAACCCAGACGTCCACTAGCTGCGCTCGCCTCATTTCACAACCTATAGAAGGAAAGTAGGCGATTCCGGACCCCCTGGTGTTTACATAGACGGTATTTTACATCATCATATGCGCTCTGACGTCCCAATGGCCGTCCCAATTCTTAGATACCTTAAAACTGCTCACTAGGTTTTGAGACAGACCCCTAGTGACCCCTGGTTCCCATCAGCACCACTGTAAAAAAACACCTGAACCTTTTTATAAAACACTCTGTTTACGCCTCACACACTGAGGGGCTTTCTCGTATCTACACATTCCTACTGAAGTGTGGGTCAGTTCTGAACATGAAGTACAAGAAATCAGAACTAAAACCAGAACTTCAGACACTACCAGCTTTTAGGGAACTGGACTTCTTGCTATTTGAGTTTGTACACACAGTCAAGTGTAGAATCTGTTCTGGAGTCCAGGAGCGTCCAGAGAACTGAGCTCTGCTCCTGCTGGAATCGGTGGTGTATGTGGAAGCTACCTGCTCCCAGTACCTGTGTTGGGTCACATGACTCATACGTCCTGTAACCTGTGCTCTGATTGGTCCTGTTACTTTCCTGTGATGTTTGGTGATGGAGGGAAAGTACAGCCGTGAACTGATGCTGGGGGCAGATCTCAGTATTCCAGAAAAGTCAAACCAACCTGTGAGCGGCTCAATGGTCAGCTGAGGCTCTTCAGAGTACACGTCATACTGCACGATGGGGTAAATGTGGGGCAGGACAAACTGCACCTGCCCCACTGTAGCACACAGCTGCCGCAGAGTATAGGTGCCCGGCTTCATACTCTGAGAGAGAGAGAGAGAGAGAGAGAGAGAGAGAGAGAGAGAGAGAAAGAGAGAGATAGATAGAGAGAGAAAGATAGAGAGAGAGAGAGAGAGAGAGCGAGCAAGAGAGAGAGAGAGTGAGAGAAAGATAGAGAGAGTGAGATAGAGAAAGAGAGATACAGAGAGAGAGAGAAATAGAGAGAGTGATAGAGAAAAAGATAGAGAGAGAGAGAAAGAGAGAGAGAGAAAGAGAGAGAGAGAGAGAGAGAGAAAGAGAGAGATAGAGAGAGAGAGAGAGAGAAAGAGAGAGAGAGAGAAAGAGAGAGAGAGAGAGAGAGAGAGAGAGAGAGAGAGAGAGAGAGAAAGAGAGAGAGAGAGAAAGAGAGAGAGATAGAGAAAGAGAGAGAGAGAGAGAGAGAGAAAGATAGAGAGAGATAGAGAGAGAGAGAGAGAAAGAGAGAGAAAGAGAGAGAGAGAGAGAGAGATAGAGAGAGATAGATAGAGAGAGAAAGAGCGAGAGAGAAAGATAGAGAGAGAGAGAGAGAGAGAGAAAGAGAGAGATAGATAGAGAGAGAAAGAGCGAGAGAGAAAGATAGAGAGAGAGAGAGAGAGAGCGAGCAAGAGAGAGAGAGAGTGAGAGAAAGATAGAGAGAGTGAGATAGAGAAAGATAGAGAGATACAGAGAGAGAGAGAAATAGAGAGAGTGATAGAGAAAAAGATAGAGAGAGAGAGAGAGAGAGAAAGAGAGAGAAAGAGAAAGAGAGAGAGAGAGAGAGAGAGAGAAAGAGAGAGATAGAGAGAGAGAGAGAGAGAAAGAGAGAGAGAGAGAAAGAGAGAGAGAGAGAGAGAGAGAGAGAGAAAGATAGAGAGAGTGAGAGAGAGAGAGAAAGAGAGAGAGAGAGAGAGAGGGAGAGAGAGAGATAGAGAAAGAGAGAGCGAGAGAGAGATAGAGAAAGATAGAGAGAGTGAGAGAGAGAGAGAGAGAGAGAGAGGTGAGTGATGTGTAACAGAGTGATTGTTACAGAGAGATGCTGTACAGGTGTAGATGCTGTACAGGTGTAGATGCTGTACAGGTGAAGATGCTGTACAGGTGAAGATGCTGTACAGGTGTAGATGCTGTACAGGTGTAGATGCTGTACAGGTGCAGATGCTGTACAGGTGTAGATGCTGTACAGGTGTAGATGCTGTACAGGTGAAGATGCTGTACAGGTGTAGATGCTGTACAGGTGTAGATGCTGTACAGGTGTAGGGCGGAGCTGCTGCTGTGGTATATTAGCGTACTTACACTCGTTTACAGGTAAAACAATCATACAGCACATCACTGCAGCACTTCATCACATCTGATCACTACACACATTACAGGTGATGATATTTTACATTCTAACTGTGCATTTAGAACCTGCTGCATCACAATCCTCTATAATAACATCCTAGCATGACCTGCCTATCAGGTTAGTATTGTACTGAGGCTCCTGTGGTGATGTAGGTGATGTTAATGTGCACTAGGGGGCGATGTTGTGGTACAAAGCTGCAATGTTACCGTGAAGAATGGAGATTATTGGAATATTTTCATTGCAAGATACTATCGGTTCCTAATTTGGGCCTCACGGGTGTTAAAATACATTTTCATTCATGTATTTATCAAAATAAAATAAAATAAAATAAAATAAAATAAAATAAAATAAAATAAAATAAAATAAAATGTTTAGTCTCTGTGACTGATCACGCGCTCTTGTTAACTTCTTATGAAGTCTTTGTTTATTCAAAAAGGACTTTCTTTTCCAGCAGCCATTCGTTTTTGTTTTGTTTAAAAATAATAAAATAACTTTTTGAAATTTTGAAATAAGAATGTATTTAAATACCTGATGTTCAGATGAAGAGCAAGATTAAAATGAGACTTAAATTTAAATCTTTTCTGTCTGACGAGCTATCGGACACACGCAGGCTATAATCATCCATAATCCCTTCTTTACATCTCAATGTGCTTCATCTACTGAAGAACTCTAAATCGTGATGTTCCTCACCGGCGCAGTGAAGACGATGCTGTTGTTGCCAGGCAACAGCGTCACATCATCGGTCTTCAGCATCTGCGCTCCGTCCTCCATGGTAAGGGTGGACGCGGAGGCGCTGGGCGGGTCCAGCGACGCGCCGCTGTCGCTCCCTCTCAGCAGCAGGTGGACGTTCTTGCACACCACCCCGGTGGAGTTGAGGCCGTTGTCCGAGGGACTGCGGTCCTGCATCTCTTGCAGCTCCAGGGCAGGAGCGGCCGAGCCCGCCGGGGGTCCGTAGGAAGGACTCAGAGCGGGGAAGGTGACGGTGCCGTCCGGGCTGACCCCCGGGCGGCGCTGCGAGCCTGTGGAGCCCGCTCGCGTACCCGGCTGCTCCAGCGTGAAGTGGACGCTGGCGGCGAGCTGCTCCAGCCGCACCGGAACGGGCATGAGGCTGCACAGGCGCAGTTCCAGCTGCAGGGAGGCGCCGACGTGCACCGTCGCTGTTGCCGGGCAAAAGCGCAGCTCCCGCAGCTGAGCGAACGCACTCATGCTCAGCGCCACACGCTGGCCTGGAGACACACAGACAGGCTGGGATCAGGACGTAGCTAAAACAGTACAGTGCAGCTCCCCCTACAGGTGATGTGCTGCGGGCTGTGGACTCGAGCGTAGTGACGATGGTGTGATGTGATTTGGAACGGCTAAATATTACATCACTACACATTTTCACAACATTTCACAAATATTTCAACACACGACACACTAGTGCCACGTTTAGGGTCACAAAACTCAGAGAAATTTACCTCGGGAATGAACAGGGAATTATGGGAATGAACAGGGAATTATGGGAATGAACAGGGAATTATGGGAATGAACAGGGAATTATGGGAATGAACAGGGAATTTGAACATGAACTAACAGGAATAAAATGGGAATACTGGAAGCTAAAGGTAAAAATGTACATACAGTTGGTTAAATATATAAAAATATATCATTTTTAGTTTTAACTTTTAAGTTCATTTTATTTATCTTGTTTTTTCTTAGCTATTTTCTTTTTATCTTTCTATTATCGTTCCTTATTCTCTCCTATTGTTCTTAGTTATTGTTTATTTACCTTTTACTCTTTATGTATTTAGTTTTATTTATTTATTTGTAGTCTTTATTATCTTTATTACCTTTGATTTTCTTACCTATGATTTTATTGATTCCTACCTTTAAATTCTTATTCTTATTTCATTTGTTTTATATCTTATTTTATAATATCTTGTATCTTACATCTTATTAAAATTCTGGGTCTTTTCATTTTTATTTTTTCAAAATTTTACTTCGTCAATCCCCTTACAATGCATAATGCTCGGCTACACTGTAAATGAGGGCCACCCTCAATGTACTCTGAGGTTGATTGATGTACTGAAACATAATCTAAAATAATTAGATATGATACTAAAACAGTTGAATATTCTTTTAGTTGTTTAATAAAATAATGAAGCATTTATAAAGTTCTGCTTGCAGTTAACTGTGTTATAGTCTGGATTGTTTTGTATTGTTTTGTATGTTTTGTATAGAATATGATGGAGTACGATACAGTTTAAATTACCCAATATTTCCTATTAATTTCAATAAATTCCCAAAGTTCCCAAAATTTATATGGAAAGTTTACATTTTGGAATATAGACAATTAGTAGTCATCATAGACAATTTACTGGAAAGTTACTGGTAATTTACTGGAAAGTTACTGGTAATTTACTGGAAAGTTACTGGTAATCTACTGGAAAGTTACTGGAAAGTTACTGGTAATCTACTGGAAAGTTACTGGTAATTTACTGGAAAGTTACTGGTAATCTACTGGAAAGTTACTGGTAATCTACTGGAAAGTTACTGGTAATTTACTGGAAAGTTACTGGTAATTTACTGGAAAGTTATTGGTAATTTACTGGAAAGTTACTGGTAATTTACTGGAAAGTTACTGGTAATTTACTGGAAAGTTACTGGTAATCTACTGGAAAGTTACTGGAAAGTTACTGGTAATCTACTGGAAAGTTACTGGTAATTTACTGGAAAGTTACTGGTAATCTACTGGAAAGTTACTGGTAATCTACTGGAAAGTTACTGGTAATT
>CM038721.1:280000-302500 GCA_021613375.1 Megaleporinus macrocephalus | reverse complement strand
GGCAGAGCAGAGGAGCATCGTGGTACCTTCTCAGTAGCGTACGTCCACAGACCCACGGTGTGGGAGAAGTTAGCCTCCAGCTGGGAGCGATCGCAGCAGCCCTCGATCCTGTGCAGCACCTCCAAACAACTGAGGAACACCCAGCAGTCCAGCGCCCCCTGTAGGACAGAT
This sequence comes from Megaleporinus macrocephalus, assembly GCA_021613375.1. NCBI lineage: Eukaryota > Metazoa > Chordata > Actinopteri > Characiformes > Anostomidae > Megaleporinus > Megaleporinus macrocephalus. Next base: position 302,329 of record CM038721.1, on the reverse strand, counting down.
ACCTGCACACGATAAAGAGCAGCAGCAGAATTCAGAGCTGAACTCAAACAGCAGAACATCAGAAACAGGCCTACAACAAAACTATAGTTACTTTTAAATACGTTCCCTGTTTATTACTGTATATTTACAGAGTTCATTCAAACACTGAACTATTTACTGTAGTACTGTTACAGTAATGACTATCCAGAGTTCCAGGCTGTGAAAGGAACGTCACCACTTTTCATTCCTTCCCAACAAACAACCCAACTGTCAGAGCTCCATGTTGATCTTTAAACCAGCCTGAAGATCCTCTTCTCCACATTCTTCATCTAATGTTCCACCTTAAACACTGCAGCTCCTACAGACGCCAGAATGGAACCACAGCAGCGTTTAAGGTGGAACGGAGAATTCCCAAAACCAGCTGCTGAACTTCCAACATCTTTAACAGAATCCTGAACAACTTTAACTCTGCAGTCTGTACGTTTCACTCCGGACAGTTTCTCCAACACTCGGACACCATGGAGCAGCTTCAGCTCAGCGTTCAACACTGAAGAGACTGAAGAGACGATCAGCTCCACCTTTATTAGCACCACCACCACAACAGTGACTGGAAGTAGCAGCCATGCTGTGTGAGTGGATCACTGTGTGCTGGTTGAAGCAGATCATCTTCAACTGAAAGTTCCACAGAGACACCTTTCATCTACTCTGTGTTTGATGTCCAGATCAAAGAGAGTAGCTAGTACAGGTAAAGTTAGCAACAAGTAAGCTCCAAGTAACTAGCATAGCTAACTAAACAGTAGGTGGACGGAGCTCCGACCGTCTGTCCGTCTGTCTGTCCGTCTGTCTGTCCGTCTGTCTGTCCGTCTGTCTGTACAAGCTTGTTACTGAGGACTGAAGTCACCATCACCAGGCACTTTCAGGAACCTTCTTCTTCTACAGCAGGTGTTAGCATCAAACCCGCTCACCTCCAGCAGACGCAGCTCCTGGACGCAGTTGTGCAGCAGCTCCAGTGCCCTCTGCGTGACCTCCCAGGGCCTCTGCAGGAAGATGAGCAGCGTGCACTGGCGGGAGAACAGGTAGCTGCGCAGGTCGAGCAGGCTGGCCTCGCCGCGCTGGATCAGCTCCCTCTTCTCCATGTCTATCGGCCGGCGCAGCAGGAGACCGTTCCAGCTCCGCACTGGCTGGCAAAACGAGCCCAACCAGTTGGCTCCATCTGGTCATCACACATAATAAACAAACACGTAAAGAATAAACAAGGAAAACTTTTCAAACGGATTAAATCTGATTACTCCACATTAAAGCCTGTGTTCAAGTTAAACTGAGTTAATTAATACTGTTAATTATTAGTATCAGTCATACAAACAAAACCCTTAATCACAAGCCTGGGGAAATAACACCATTAATAATAATAATAATAATAATAATAATAATAATAATAATAATAATAATCACCATCTCAATGCCCTCAGATTTTCTTACTACATCTTCTTAATACAAATACAGTTCACTTTCTTTTCAACAACACCATCATGAAGATGTTCTAGTAGGTGTGTAGAAGCTGCTGTACCTCCAGCGCCGAAGTTCAGCACGTACTGGGTGAAGAGAGCGTCCAGTTCATCATACTGGACCAGCGCGTCTTCATACTGCTGCAGCATCTCGAACACGAACGCCAGCTCCTCCTGCACACAGACGATAATCACACCGCAGAGAGATCAGCACAGACACGCAATTAACCAAGTCTGTAAGGAACTGAGAGAACAAACACTGTTCCTGGGTCAGCAGGTTTATTCTAACGTGAGGAACCTCGGGGGCTTAATTAGCAGCATCAGGCGGCGAGAGGTTTAAATACGTACATCCAGAGTTACAGACACACTGTTAGACCTCAGAGACAAGATCAGAGATCAGGAACTATTTTTATTTCATTTGATTAAATACTGTTAAAAATCAGAATTATTTCTGATTATTTCATTTCCAGCAAACCAAGTACAAGAGAATCAGCAGGAAACAAAACAAATACAGAAAAACACAGTATTAACTCGAGCTGAGCACAGACCACAAATCACAGACCACAAATCACAGACCACAGACCGCAGATCACAGACCGCAGATCACAGACCGCAGATCACAGACCACAAATCACAGATCACAGATCACAGACCACAGACCGCAGATCACAGACCGCAGATCACAGACCGCAGATCACAAACCACAGATCGCAGATCACAGACCACAGACCACAGATCACAGATCACAGACCACACACCACAGACCAGACACCACAGATCACAGACCAGACCACAAATCACAGACCACAAATCACAGACCGCAGATCACAGACCACAGATCACAGACCACAGATCACAGACCAAAGATCACAGACCACAGACCAAAGATCACAGACCACAGACCAAAGATCACAGACCAAAGATCACAGACCACAAATCACAGACCACAGATCACAGACCGCAGATCACAGACCGCAGATCACAGACCGCAGACCACAGATCACAGACCACAGATCACAGATCCTGTCAGGTCTTCAAAACCACGACTGCATGTTTGATTAGACAGTCAGAGAAATCAGTCTGCACTGTAACATCATCAGTACACTCAGACCTCACTACAGGTCTTCACATCTGCTGCACGGACTGCCAGCTTCAACAACAGCTTTGTCCCACAAGCCATCAGACAGGACTGTCTCAGGACTGTCCTACACAATACACTGGACTACCAGGACTGTTACACACACACACACACACACACACACACACACACACACACACACACACACACACACACTCTCTATATACACTGTATTATTTTATTATATTTATCTTCAGTGTGATTGTCTGTGTAATAATTGTGTAATAATTCAAAGTAGCACTGAATGTTTACTACTGTCCTGTTCACACCTGAGTAATAATACCACAACTTTAAACCTACACCTGTAAATAATGTGTAATATTTCTTATACATCTATATTTTTATCTTTCTCTATATTTATATTTTATGTCTGTGATACTGTCTAATAAGTCTTACGTGTTTTTGTGTTATATTTTTATGTGCATTCCTCGCTGTGCAGTCTGTAGAACAATAAAGTTCATTTTATACATACATACACACACATATATATAAATATATATAAATATAGATATATATATACACAGACACACACATATATATAAATATATATAAATATAGATATATATACAGACACACACACACACACACACATATATATAAATATATATAAATATAGATATATATACAGACACACACACACATATATATAAATATATATAAATATAGATATATATATACACACACACACACACACACACAGCCTATTTGATTGTCTTGTTGTAGCTAATGCTAGGCTAGTGGGCTACAAGTAGCTAGTCTAGTATCAGCAGCTCTGTTCATGACCTGCTCAGTTACTTCAGAGAACATCAGCTTTTAGTTCACTGGCAGTCTGTGAGTAACGGAGACGGGTCAGCAGTCTGTGGGCGGGTTTAAAGCTCAGATTATTTATTAGTTATTATTTTATTTATTTTGAGCACTAATTTTGGTGCAGTGCTCCTAAAAACCCAGCGTGAACACAATATTAGTGAAAACGAGAGACGCAGGACTGAAGTTCATCATAACGAGGAGAGCAAGTAATCACTGCTCACGCAGCACAACTGCTTTACTGACTCGCAACACCAGAGCAGAGAGACGCAGTCATGTGTGTAGACAGGTGTGTGTGTGTGTTTTGTACGATAGGTGGGTCGGGTCTGGTGCGCCGGAGATACTTTAATTACCCCCCAGGTGTGTGTGAGAGTGTGAGAGTGAGTGTGTCCTGTGATGGACTGGTGACTATCCAGGAGGATGAACAGCTCAGGCTGAATACAGTGTTCACAGCTTTTTAAGACTTTATTCACTTTATTTATTTATTTTAACCAGCGTAACGACTTTAAACAGTATTATATTAAATCCACACGACTTACAGAAGCTCCTCTAAACATCTCAGAGACAGCTGGTACGTACACAGAGGCTGGGTGATCTGAGCAGCTGCAGTAAACAGAACTTCAGCTCAGTTTAAAGTTAACTCAGCTCCGTACACTGCTTCCTCTCACACTGGGACGGACACTGGGACAGACACTGGGACAGACACTGGGACGGACACTGGGACGGACACTGGGACTGAACACTGGGACTGAACACTGGGACGGACACTGGGACGGACACTGGGACGGACACTGGGACAGACACTGGGACAGACACTGGGACGGACACTGGGACTGAACACTGGGACGAACACTGGGACGGACACTGGGACAGACACTGGGACAGACACTGGGACGGACACTGGGACGGACACTGGGACAGACACTGGGACGAACACTGGGACGGACACTGGGACGGACACTGGGACAGACACTGGGACGAACACTGGGACAGACACTGGGACAGACACTGGGACTGAACACTGGGACGAACACTGGGACGAACACTGGGACAGACACTGGGACAGACACTGGGACAGACACTGGGACAGACACTGGGACTCTGACTCTGCTGCAGTTAAACACTAACAGCTGATTCCTCACACTCAGACTCACATACGCTAGAAACCGGCTCTGGTACGTACCTGGACCATGAAGTAGTCGCAGAAGCTCCAGCCGGGCTCGGTGCGCTTCTCCCGCAGCGTCCGCATGTCGTCCTCAAAGCGTCCCAGGTTTTTAGTGAAGGACATCAGGAGCAGCGTCCTCAGCTTCGTTAGGAAAGAGCTCCACGACTCCTGGGACCGAGACGAGTCCCTCAGGGGGTCCGACAGAGCAACACACCTGAGAGAGAGAGAGAGAGAGAGAGAGAGAGAGAAGGAGAGAGAGAGAGATAGAATGTGAGAGAGTGTAAGAGTGAGAGAGAGAGTGTAGAGGCAGTCTCTGACTGAGGCAGTGTGGAAGGTGGGAGTGAGCTGAGGTGTGTATCAGTATCAGTGCTACCGGTAACACAGTCCATCACAATCACCTGCTCCTGAGATTCTCACTAACACACACACACACACACCACTGCACTGGACACTCCGGCAGCCAAGCCTGTGAACCTAGTGTCCAAATTTTAGAAATACTTTTACATTAAAAACATTATATATACGTTAAACAGTAACCTTCAGATAACAAACAACCAGCAAGTCCTTTATTCAGCACCCAGTCCTCTACCAGTCCTCTACCAGTCCACTACCAGTCCTCTACCAGTCCACTACCAGTCCTCTACCAGTCCACTACCAGTCCTCTACCAGTCCACTACCAGTCCTCTACCAGTCCACTACCAGTCCTCTACCAGTCCTCTACCAGTCCTCTACCAGTCCACTACCAGTCCTCTACCAGTCCACTACCAGTCCTCTACCAGTCCTCTACCAGTCCACTAAACACACTCACTCTATCAGTACTGACCACATCCACTGTATACTAAAACATTTTAGAACAATTTTTAAAATACACAATGATAATAATACTAATATTAATATTAATACTACTACTACTAATAATAATAATAATACTAATATTAATATTAATACTACTACTACTAATAATAATAATAATACTAATATTAATATTAATACTACTACTACTAATAATAATAATAATACTAATATTAATATTAATACTACTACTACTACTACTAATAATAATAATAATAATAACAATACTAATATTAATATTAATACTACTACTAATAATAATAATAATACTAATATTAATATTAATACTACTACTACTACTACTACTAATAATAATAATACTAATATTAATACTACTACTACTACTACTAATAATAATAATAATACTAATATTAATATTAATACTACTACTACTAATAATAATAATAATACTAATATTGATATTAATACTACTGCTACTACTACTAATAAATAATAATAATATTATTATTATTAGTATTATTATCATTAATAATAATAATAATACTAATGTTAATATTAATACTACCACTACTACTACTACTACTAATAATAATAATACTAATATTAATATTAATACTACTACTACTACTACAACTACTAATAATAATAATAATAATAATAATAATAATATTGATATTAATACTACTACTACTACTACTACTAATAATAATAATAATAATAATAATATTGATATTAATACTACTACTACTACTACTACTACTAATAATAATAATAATAGTATTATTATCATTAATAATAATAATAATAATAATAATAATATGTACATTAGTATTCACTACTCCGTACTGCTCCCTCCCTCCAGTGTTCCAGCTGAGACGCTCCCACACACAGACGAGTCATATTCCTGTACAGCGCGGCTCTGGGGAGGCGGAGCCTCGGGCCAGAAATAGGGCCGGCCAGTTAATCCCTCTCTAAATTAGACAACAGCCCCGCGTGTCTGACAGCATCACCCCTGACCCAAACGCAGGGGTCAGCAAACGACCTCACCTGCTGCCGGGCCGTCCTCACCTGTCGCTCTGCTTGTTGCAGAAGTCGTTGCGGATCTTGTCCATGATGGACGTGCGGGGCAGGATGTTGGTTTTGTTCTTCTTCTTGCCGTCGCTCTCCACCACCACGATGAGCCAGTCGGTGGAGCCGTGCATCCGCAGGACGCCCTGCCATCTCTGCATGTCCTCCTTCACCGTGGCCTTATACGACTCCGTGTCCTGTGGACAGACCAAGACGTGGACGATTAGTATCGAACTCACCGCTCACTGTTTCTACGCTGGCTCTGTTTCTCTAACCGACTGCTAACCGAGACTGAGGTCGTATTTTACTGATTCAGTCAGACGTCAGTCTCAGAGGTTCAGCACCTTCTGCGTGTTGGTGTCACCAGTACGTGGATACTGAGGGAGTCCGCAGGGCTGAACAACGAGGACGCTGTGATGGATGAGGCTCTACTAGTTTATCAATAACTGAACAACAGTTTTAATCATCAATAGTTAATACTAACGCCTAGTTCCCGCTACACGACTTCAGCCTGGCATTCAGTCGTCGTTAGCTCTCACCAGAGTTCAGTTCTCACCAGAGTTTACTTCTCACCAGAGTTTACTTCTCACCAGAGTTTACTTCTCACCAGAGTTCAGTTCTCACCAGAGTTCAGTTCTCACCAGAGTTTACTTCTCACCAGAGTTTACTTCTCACCAGAGTTTACTTCTCACCAGAGTTTAGTTCTCACCAGAGTTTACTTCTCACCAGAGTTTAGCTCTCACCAGAGTTTACTTCTCACCAGAGTTCAGTTCTCACCAGAGTTTACTTCTCACCAGAGTTCAGTTCTCACCAGAGTTCAGTTCTCACCAGAGTTTAGTTCTCACCAGAGTTTACTTCTCACCAGAGTTTAGCTCTCACCAGAGTTTACTTCTCACCAGAGTTCAGTTCTCACCAGAGTTCAGTTCTCACCAGAGTTTAGTTCTCACCAGAGTTTAGTGTTTTTGGACAGCAACCAAATGACTGGGTGGTTCTTCAGGGTGAAAGTCGTGTAATTGGTGACCCCGTGTCGCTGATCAGTCAAGTAGTGTTAAAACCACGACAACTGAAAGACTCAGACAGTCGTGTAGTGTAACCAGGTATAAAGACCGGACCACTCAGACAGTCGTGTAGTGTGAAGCAGGTATAAAGACCGGACCACTCAGACAGTCGTGTAGTGTGAAGCAGGTATAAAGACCGGACCACTCAGACAGTTGTGTAGTGTAAAACAATGTTCTTAAGAACAGGTACATGAACAGGTACATCTCAGATGGTGACAGTCACAAGAGGAAAGGAGGCGGAGCAGTGAGCTCTCTTTAACTCTGCTCATGTGCTAAGATGCCCTCTAGAACCAGCTTGGGGTTCAGCAGTGTTCCATCTTTAAAGGAGTGGAGAGAGAAAAGAGAGAGGGAGGAGCTGAAGAGCAGCCAGGTTGAGCTTTGGTTGTGGGCTTCGTTTGGTGTTTTGTTTGCTCCTGGATCTCTCACTCTCGTGTCCAGCACCCTTCTCCCCCCAGAGGGAGAACCGACCCGCTCCCTCCAGTATGTACTGCACTCTGAAGGAGGGTGATGTGTGTTCTCTCGACTGCCGAGTCCTAAGATTCTCCTGAAGTGTCCCTGCGACCCTCAGACCCCGCGGCCGGCTGAGACTTACGCAGCAGTCGGTCCAGTAGATGTGCAGAAAGGGGAATGTGAGGAGAGCTTTGTTTCCCTCCTTAGGGAGCAGCTCCTCTTTGAACTGCACGAAGTTGGCCTCCAGGTGGATCATCTTTGGCGCTCGACCGTAAGACCTGCAGGAAAAAGAGATCACAGATCAACTCAGCACTGGTTCTAACGTTCTAGAACAGATACAGACACCTAACACAGTTAGTACTTCACAAACACCTCAGCTGGCAGGCGCGGGCTGAAGGTTAGGAGTCCAGTCTTGTGACTGGAAGGTCACTGGTCTGACTAGCCTGTGTACATGGGAGTGTTTCACTGTCCCTAGTGTGTGTGTTCACTAGCGTGTGTGTACATGGGAGTGTTTCACTGTCCCTAGTGTGTGTGTTCACTAGCGTGTGTGTACATGGGAGTGTTTCACTGTCCCTAGTGTGTGTGTTCACTAGCGTGTGTGTATATGGGAGTGTTTCACTGTCCCTAGTGTGTGTGTTCACTAGCGTGTGTGTATATGGGAGTGTTTCACTGTCCCTAGTGTGTGTGTTCACTAGCGTGTGTGTATATGGGAGTGTTTCACTGTCCCTAGTGTGTGTGTTCACTAGCGTGTGTGTATATGGGAGTGTTTCACTGTCCCTAGTGTGTGTGTTCACTAGCGTGTGTGTATATGGGAGTGTTTCACTGTCCCTAGTGTGTGTGTTTACTAGCGTGTGTGTATGTGGGAGTGTTTCACTGTCCCTAGTGTGTGTGTTCACTAGCGTGTGTGTATATGGGAGTGTTTCACTGTCCCTAGTGTGTGTGTTTACTAGCGTGTGTGTATGTGGGAGTGTTTCACTGTCCCTAGTGTGTGTGTGTTCACTAGCGTGTGTGTATATGGGAGTGTTTCATTGTCCCTAGTGTGTGTGTGTTCACTAGCGTGTGTGTATATGGGAGTGTTTCACTGTCCCTAGTGTGTGTGTTTACTAGCGTGTGTGTATGTGGGAGTGTTTCACTGTCCCTAGTGTGTGTGTTCACTAGCATGTGTGTATATGGGAGTGTTTCACTGTCCCTAGTGTGTGTGTTTACTAGCGTGTGTGTATGTGGGAGTGTTTCACTGTCCCTAGTGTGTGTGTTCACTAGCATGTGTGTATATGGGAGTGTTTCACTGTCCCTAGTGTGTGTGTGTTCACTAGCGTGTGTGTATATGGGAGTGTTTCATTGTCCCTAGTGTGTGTGTGTTCACTAGCGTGTGTGTATATGGGAGTGTTTCATTGTCCCTAGTGTGTGTGTGTTCACTAGCGTGTGTGTATATGGGAGTGTTTCACTGTCCCTAGTGTGTGTGTTCACTAGCGTGTGTGTATATGGGAGTGTTTCACTGTCCCTAGTGTGTGTGTGTTCACTAGCGTGTGTGTATATGGGAGTGTTTCACTGTCCCTAGTGTGTGTGTGTTCACTAGCGTGTGTGTATATGGGAGTGTTTCACTGTCCCTAGTGTGTGTGTTCACTAGTGTGTGTGTGTTCACTAGTGTGTGTGTTCACTAGTGTGTGTGTGTTCACTAGCGTGTGTGTATGCACATATACGGTTTAAATGCGGAGATTAAATTTTGCTGTGTGAAAAACACAAGTGACAGAATAATTCCTATTAAAATAAGAGCTCCAGAACTGGGACTGAACTGGGACTGAACTGGGACTGAACTGGGACTGAACTGGGACTGAACTGGGGCTGAACTGGGACTGAACTGGGACTGAACTGGGACGGAGTCACTTCAACGCTCTGCTCTTCTAAACGGAGTCGGGTTGAAACGTCGGTTTGAGGAAACTACTGTCCTGCACTGACGTGATTCCCTCATCACAGTGCAGCTCCACTCCTGAGGGTCCTCACAGCCAGTCGGAGAGGAGTCTATGTTTAGCCTGTAGAAGCTGCTCCTGGACGGGTCACTAGGCTTTGGAGGGGAAGTGTAGCCTGGACTCCACGGAGCTGAGAACACAAAACCGTTTGTCCTACTTTCTGCTTTTCCAGGACAGTTCTGAAATTCACAATGACTTCTGTCTTTCAGGCTAAACAGGAAGGTTACGTAAGAAGGTGAACGTTACTTTATCAACTAAGAGAAAGAAGAAGAAGAAGAAGAAGAAGAAGAAGAAGAAGAAGAAGCCTTCAACCCGTTTCCTTAGATTCATTCTCTGAAACGGCTCACACTCACGTCTCTCGCTCTCTTTGACGCTGAAGCTGATTTTATTATTTATAAGTACAGACTACCTGCAGCTCCTCAGTACAGGTGAATAAACTCTCTGAATCGAACACGAGTGGAGACCTTCTCATTGAGCTAGATCAAACTTCAAAGATCTCTTTGAGAGGCAGAACGAGTGGACAGCAGGAGGACACCTGGGTGTAACACGGTGTAGATAAAAGACTTTCTTTAAAAGGTGATGAATCAGACCAGACGGAGACCAGGCGGAGACCAGGCGGAGACCAGGCGGAGACCAGGCGGAGACCAGGCGGAGACCAGACGGAGACCAGACGGAGAACATGGCATTCCCAGCTTTATCACAGCGCAGCCAGTTTACCTCTAAACACTCCGACTACAGGGTGAACTGAGGGAACAGAAGAGTTTCTCAAAGTCTCACCCTGTGCCATATGATCACTCCACGTTCACCCCAAGACTAGACGCTGTGGAACGTCCAGACCAGCGTAGGAACCGAGGTCCATGTTTTTGTTATACTGTACACAACTGACTGGGTTAGTTCCGGATTCAGACTTGGATGTTTTGAAAGACGCCCGTAGTTGGGTCTGCCTCACACTGACTGGTCTGTAGGGGGCGTCTGATGTCAGCGTGTTATCAGCAGCCTTGTTTACATACTGCCTGGTAATCTGGTAATAATCGGACTGTTAGCTCCATCAGATATAACGGGTCCATGTATACACCTCAGTCTGGATCAGACCGCTCCAAACACTGAACCAGACTATAATGACTATAATCTGATAAATAGAAGAACAGGATCTGATTAGAGTAGCTCTGTCACGGCACTGACATCTGAAGAGACGTTTATAACACTGAGCTGAAACTGGTCTGGAAACAGTTTGTATCAGACAGTCGAGTTAAATGAGCATATAAATTTAGAATGAATGTACAATCAGAATCATTTCTAGAAGGTTGGAGAACATGAGTGGTGCCCATGTGGTGGTGCGCTGCTCCTCCTGAGGGCATTGTGAACCTTTAAGGCAGCACAGTGAACACGTGAGCGTTGACAGTGAGCACCTCCGTGGTTTTAGAGTTTGTAGAGAAGAACACTAATCGACTCCTCCTGGTCCTCAAGACCTGATTGATCATGACTGGCAGGCTCACCTCCTCCACTCCATCGGTTCTCGGGGCAGCTGCTGCGCCAGCAGGCTGTAGAGAGCGGTGAAGAGGGTCTGGTCCCCGGCACCTGCACGGCAACACAACACAAACACAAATCACACAACTTCTCACTTCCACAGTGAAACAACACACCATCCTGAATCACCACACACCACCCACTCCCTGCACTCTCAGCAGAACACACAACCTGGTACAGGAGCCGTGTGTGACCTCTAGTGGTGGGGTTTCATACTGCAACCTCGCTTTATAGCTTTAACCCAACAACGAGTCTTCCTCCAATCAGAGCTACACACCATCCTCATCCTACACACACACACACACACACACACACACACACACACCCCATCCTCATCCTACACAAACACACACACACACACACACACACACACACACACACACACCATCCTCATCCTACACACACACACACACACACACACACACCATCCTCATCCTACACACACACACACACACACACACACACACCATCCTCATCCTACACAAACACACACACACACACACACACACACACACCATCCTCATCCTACACACACACACACACACACACACACACACCATCCTCATCCTACACACACACACACACACACCATCCTCATCCTACACACACACACACACACACACACACACACACACACACCCCATCCTCATCCTACACAAACACACACACACACACACACACCCCATCCTCATCCTACACAAACACACACACACACACACACACACACACACACACACACACACACACACCCCATCCTCATCCTACACACACACACACACACACACACACACACACACACACACACCATCTACACACACACACACACACACACACACCATCTACACACACACACACACACACACACACACACCATCTACACACACACACACACACACACACACACACACCATCTACACACACACACACACCATCCTCATCCTACACACACACACACACACCATCCTCATCCTACACACACACACACACACACACACCATCCTCATCCTACACAAACACACACACACACGTACACACACACACCATCCTCATCCTACACACACACACCATCCTTATCCTACACACACACACACCATCCTCATCCTACACAAACACACACACACACACACACCATCCTCATCCTACACACACACACACACACACACACACACACACACACCATCCTCATCCTACACAAACACACACACACCACACACACACACACCATCCTCATCCTACACAAACACACACACACACACCATCCTCATCCTACACACACACACACACCATCCTCATCCTACACACACACACACACACACACACACACACCATCCTCATCCTACACACACACACACACACACCATCCTCATCCTACACACACACACACACACACACACACACACACACACACACACACCAACCTCATCCTACACACACACACACACACACACACACCATCCTCATCCTACACACACACACACACAGACACACACACACCATCCTCATCCTACACACACACACACACACACACCATCCTCATCCTACACAAACACAAACACACACACACACGTACACACACACACCATCCTCATCCTACACAAACACACACACACACGTACACACACACACCATCCTCATCCTACACACACACACACACACCATCCTCATCCTACACACACACACACACACACCATCCTCATCCTACACACACACACCATCCTCATCCTACACACACACACACACACACACACAACCCGTTCACTCCCACACACACACACAACCCGTTCACTCCCACAGACACACACTGCTGCACTTTTACACCTCTGGTCACTAAAGAGCAACAGGAAAGAAGGTCACTCGCTCGGGAAGCTGAGTCTGCAGCCCAACGTCAAGACGGAAAACTGGAAGTGAAAGAACACGTTCCCTTTTCTTTCATCCAGACAAAACAAACAACTCAGTAAACACAACTCAGTAAACACAACTCAGTAAACACACACACACAACTCAGTAAACACACACACAACTCAGTAAACACACACACAACTCAGTAAACACAACTCAGTAAACACAACTCAGTAAACACAACTCAGTAAACACAACTCAGTAAACACACACACAACTCAGTAAACACACACACAACTCAGTAAACACAACTCAGTAAACACACACAAACAACTCAGTAAACACAACTCAGTAAACACAACTCAGTAAACACACACACAACTCAGTAAACACAACTCAGTAAACACACACACAACTCAGTAAACACAACTCAGTAAACACACACACAACTCAGTAAACACAACTCAGTAAACACACACACAACTCAGTAAACACACACACAACTCAGTAAACACAACTCAGTAAACACAACTCAGTAAACACACACACAACTCAGTAAACACACACACAACTCAGTAAACACAACTCAGTAAACACACACACAACTCAGTAAACACACACACAACTCAGTAAACACAACTCAGTAAACACACACACAACTCAGTAAACACACACACAACTCAGTAAACACACACACAACTCAGTAAACACAACTCAGTAAACACACACACAACTCAGTAAACACAACTCAGTAAACACACACACAACTCAGTAAACACACACACAACTCAGTAAACACAACTCAGTAAACACACACACAACTCAGTAAACACACACAAACAACTCAGTAAACACAACTCAGTAAACACACACACAACTCAGTAAACACACACACAACTCAGTAAACACAAACACAACTCAGTAAACACACAAACAACTCAGTAAACACACACACAACTCAGTAAACACACAAACACAACTCAGTAAACACACACACAACTCAGTAAACACACACAAACAACTCAGTAAACACAACTCAGTAAACACACACACAACTCAGTAAACACACACACAACTCAGTAAACACAAACACAACTCAGTAAACACACAAACAACTCAGTAAACACACACACAACTCAGTAAACACACAAACACAACTCAGTAAACACACACACAACTCAGTAAACACACAAACACAACTCAGTAAACACAAACAACTCAGTAAACACACACACAACTCAGTAAACACACACACACAACTCAGTAAACACAAACACAACACAGTAAACACACACACACAACTCAGTAAACACACACACAACTCAGTAAACACACACACAACTCAGTAAACACACACACAACTCAGTAAACACAACTCAGTAAACACACACACACAACTCAGTAAACACACACACAACTCAGTAAACACACACAAACAACTCAGTAAACACAACTCAGTAAACACACACACAACTCAGTAAACACACACAAACAACTCAGTAAACACAACTCAGTAAACACACACACAACTCAGTAAACACACAAACAACTCAGTAAACACATAAACAACTCAGTCCACAACGACTGGACTGTTCTGATCTGGACTGATCTGATCTGGACTGGACTGGACTGATCTGGACTGGTCTGATCTGGACTGGACTAATCTGGACTGGACTAATCTGGACTGGACTGGTCTGATCTGGACTGGTCTGATCTGGACTGGTCTGATCTGGACTGGTCTGATCTGATCTGGACTGGACTAATCTGGACTGGTCTGATCTGGACTGGACTGGACTGATCTGGACTGGTCTGATCTGGACTGGACTAATCTGGACTGGACTAATCTGGACTGGACTGGTCTGATCTGGACTGGTCTGATCTGGACTGGACTGGTCTGATCTGGACTGGACTAATCTGGACTGGACTGGTCTGATCTGGACTGGACTAATCTGGACTGGACTAATCTGGACTGGACTGGTCTGATCTGATCTGGACTGGACTAATCTGGACTGGTCTGATCTGATCTGGACTGGTCTGATCTGGACTGGTCTGATCTGATCTGATCTGCAGTAGTTTCAGACTCTGGTCGTGTGGGAGATATCCTACCACTGACTGCTCGTTTACTGAACCCAGTATGACCAACAACTATTCCTCCAGAAGATCCCAGGATTTAAAACTCCAGCACAACATTCCAGCACTCAGTCGGAGCTCCGTCACGATACACCGCATCCCAAAATGCAACACAGCTGTTACGGAATGACGTGACTCACAACCGTTACCACCTGGATATTTTTATTACCACTGAATTCAGATCTTCTGTACGTTAATAACAGTGAAGTAATCAGACTAAACACTTCTGCACCCAAACCTTCAACACCGACTTCTCAGCGGCTCCTGAGGCGGTTTCAGGACAGTCCCAGTGATAGTCCCACCCGGACCACCAGCTCAGCATCAGCTGTTCAGACCACCGTGAGGAGACGTGCTGCTGATGAACAGACACCGTCCTGTCCTTGGTTACGGTGTGAGCTGTTTATATACCCAGGGCAGGTCTCCAGACGGTTCTGACTCGCCTCGCGCCGGATAATGTATGTAGCAGAACCACGACACAGCTTCATCACACAGAGGATACGGTAGTGAGGAAGAGTAGTACACAGTACACAGTACTCAGTACTCAGTACTCAAACACAGCCTCAGGAACCACCATATCTACAACACAAACCTCAAACCAAAGCCACCAGCGAGCCCACTGAGTACCCAGCACACTAGTGAACACCTGAAATACCTGAGCATCAGCAATAAATATAATAATATTAATAATCTGATTATCATAATCAGCATCTCAGAATCAGACAGTGTATTTATAACATCTACTGTAAGAACTTTCTGTGAGGAGCTTTTAGAGGAGGACGTCTGGTTCCATTCACCTCCACTGTGAACAGATCTGACTGTATCTAGAACTACTGTTAACAGATCTGACTGTATCTAGAACCACTGTGAACAGATCTGACTGTATCTAGAACAGCTTTTAGAGGTGGACGTCTGGTTCCATTCACCACCACTGTGAACAGATCTGACTGTATCTAGAACTACTGTTAACAGATCTGACTGTATCTAGAACCACTGTGAACAGATCTGACTGTATCTAGAACTACTGTGAACAGATCTGACTGTATCTACAACTATTGTGAACAGATCTGACTGTATGTAGAACTACTGTGAACAGATCTGACTGTATCTAGAACAACTGTGAACAGATACGACTGTATCTACAACTACTGTGAACAGATCTGACTGTATCTAGAACCACTGTGAACAGATCTGACTGTATCTAGAACCACTGTGAACAGATACGACTGTATCTACAACTACTGTGAACAGATCTGACTGTATCTAGAACCACTGTGAACAGATCTGACTGTATCTAGAACTACTGTGAACAGATCTGACTATCTAGAACCACTGTGAACAGATCTGACTGTATCTAGAACCACTGTGAACAGATCCGACTGTATCTAGAACAACTGTGAACAGATCTGACTATCTAGAACCACTGTGAACAGATCTGACTGTATCTAGAACCACTGTGAACAGATCCGACTGTATCTAGAACCACTGTGAACAGATCTGACTGTATCTAGAACTACTGTGAACAGATCCGACTGTATCTAGAACAACTGTGAACAGATCTGACTGTATCTAGAACCACTGTGAACAGATACGACTGTATCTACAACTACTGTGAACAGATCTGACTGTATCTAGAACCACTGTTAACAGATCTGACTGTATCTAGAACAGATTTTAGAGGTGGACGTCTGGTTCCATTCACCACCACTGTGAACAGATCTGACTGTATGTAGAACAGAGCGTTCCACACAGAACCCGCTCTGGACGGCTCTGTTTAACTCTGGATTAAATCTGTTCATCATCTTTGACTGGAATTCTCTTGTTCCACCTTAAACGCCGAGGCGGTCCAGACGTGTCCGGTCGCCGGAACGTTACTGCACTGTTTAAGGTGGACTCTGATTCACCTCCACCTCCTTAACATTCCTGAACCTCCTGGAATACCACATCCCAGAATTCCCAAACCAGGACCCCCTGCTCTCCCCAGTCAGACTCCGCCAGTCAGGCCTGCGCTGCCCCGGTCGGGGTTTACAGACCGGCTCCCGGCGGCGTGTCGGGTCTCTGAGAGACTGTCTGGTAGTTTGTGGAGTTTAATCGAGAAGCTCGCGACGCCGCGGATCGTTTTAACGCACGAGCGAGTTTTATCTGTCAGACGCTGCAGTACAGATTAGCTTAGCTTAGCTCACTGCTAACAACAACCCAGCGGCGCACTCACACGTCACTATAGGTTTGTTCTCCATCGTGTAGATGATGGGCTTCTCCTCAGGAGGCTCCATGGGCTCTGCAGACTCCGGCTTTAGTCCACCATGAACCCGTCACCTCCCTGAACTCACTCACAATGTTGGAGCGCGAGCGAGGAGGCCGCTTCGCCTCGCCATTTCCTATCTGCTGACAGAGTGACGTACGGAGCTCGCGAGAGCACTCAGGCGGGGAGCGCTTCATTCGTGCTCGCGCCCTACTCCCTACATCCTACTCCCTACTCCCTACTCCTATAATATACTCCCTATATCCTACTCCCTACATCCTACTCCCTACTCTCTACTCCCTACATCCTACTCCCTACATCCTACTCCCTACTCTCTACTCCCTACATCCTACTCCTATAATATACTCCCTATATCCTACTCCCTACATCCTACTCCCTACATCCTACTCCCTACTCCCTACATCCTACTCCCTACATCCTACTCCCTACTCCCTACATCCTACTCCCTACTCCCTACATCCTACTCCTACAATATACTCCCTACATCCTACTCCCTACATCCAACTCCCTACATCCTACTCCCTACTCCCTACATCCTACTCCTACAATATACTCCCTATATCCTACTCCCTACATCCTACTCCCTACATCCTACTCCCTACTCCCTACATCCTACTCCTACAATATACTCCCTACATCCTACTCCCTACATCCTACTCCCTACTCCCTACACCCTACTCTCTACTCCCTACATCCTACTCCCTACTCCCTACATCCTACTCCCTACATCCTACTCCCTACATCCTACTCCTACAATATACTCCCTACATCCTACTCCCTACATCCTACTCCCTACTCCCTACACCCTACTCTCTACTCCCTACATCCTACTCCTATAATATACTCCCTACATCCTACTCCCTACATCCTACTCCCTACATCCTACTCCCTACATCCTACTCCTATAATATACTCCCTACATCCTACTCCCTACATCCTACTCCCTACATCCTACTCCTATAATATACTCCCTATATCCTACTCCCTACATCCTACTCCCTACTCCCTACATCCTACTCCCTACATCCTACTCCCTACATCCTACACCCTACTCCCTACATCCTACTCCCTACATCCTACTCCTACAATACACTCCCTACATCCAACTCCCTACATCCTACTCCTATAATATACTCCCTATATCCTACTCCCTACATCCTACTCCCTACATCCTACTCCTATAATATACTCCCTATATCCTACTCCCTACATCCTACTCCTATAATATACTCCCTATATCCTACTCCCTACATCCTACTCCCTACATCCTACTCCCTACTCCCTACTCCTATAATATACTCCCTATATCCTACTCCCTACATCCTACTCCCTACATCCTACTCCCTACTCCCTACATCCTACTCCCTACATCCTACTCCCTACTCCCTACATCCTACTCCCTACTCCCTACATCCTACTCCTACAATATACTCCCTACATCCTACTCCCTACATCCAACTCCCTACATCCTACTCCCTACTCCCTACATCCTACTCCTACAATATACTCCCTATATCCTACTCCCTACATCCTACTCCCTACATCCTACTCCCTACTCCCTACATCCTACTCCTACAATATACTCCCTACATCCTACTCCCTACATCCTACTCCCTACTCCCTACACCCTACTCTCTACTCCCTACATCCTACTCCTATAATATACTCCCTACATCCTACTCCCTACATCCTACTCCCTACATCCTACTCCTACAATATACTCCCTACATCCTACTCCCTACATCCTACTCCCTACTCCCTACACCCTACTCTCTACTCCCTACATCCTACTCCTATAATATACTCCCTACATCCTACTCCCTACATCCTACTCCCTACATCCTACTCCTATAATATACTCCCTACATCCTACTCCCTACATCCTACTCCCTACATCCTACTCCTATAATATACTCCCTATATCCTACTCCCTACATCCTACTCCCTACTCCCTACATCCTACTCCCTACATCCTACTCCCTACATCCTACACCCTACTCCCTACATCCTACTCCCTACATCCTACTCCTACAATACACTCCCTACATCCAACTCCCTACATCCTACTCCTATAATATACTCCCTATATCCTACTCCCTACATCCTACTCCCTACATCCTACTCCTATAATATACTCCCTATATCCTACTCCCTACATCCTACTCCTATAATATACTCCCTATATCCTACTCCCTACATCCTACTCCCTACATCCTACTCCCTACTCCCTACTCCTATAATATACTCCCTATATCCTACTCCCTACATCCTACTCCCTACATCCTACTCCCTACTCCCTACTCCTATAATATACTCCCTATATCCTACTCCCTACATCCTACTCCCTACTCTCCACTCCCTACATCCTACTCCTATAATATACTCCCTATATCCTACTCCCTACATCCTACTCCCTACATCCTACTCCCTACATCCTACTCCCTACATCCTACACCCTACATCCTACTCCCTACACCCTACTCTCTACACCCTACTCCCTACATCCTACTCCCTACACCCTACTCTCTACACTCTACTTCCTACATCCTACAACCTACATCCTACTCCCTACTCCCTACATCCTACTCCCTACATCCTACTCCCTACACCCTACTCCCTACATCATACATCCTACATCCTACTCCCTACATCCTACATCCTACTCCCTACATCCTACTCCCTACTCCCTACACCCTACTCCTATAATATACTCCCTACATCCTACTCCCTACTCCCTACATCCTACTCCTACAATATACTCCCTACATCCAACTCCCTACATCCTACTCCCTACTCCCTACATCCTACTCCTACAATATACTCCCTATATCCTACTCCCTACATCCTACTCCCTACTCTCTACTCCCTACATCCTACTCCTATAATATACTCCCTATATCCTACTCCCTACATCCTACTCCCTACTCTCTACTCCCTACATCCTACTCCTATAATATACTCCCTATATCCTACTCCCTACATCCTACTCCCTACTCCCTACATTATACTCCCTACATCCTACTCCCTACATCCTACACCCTACTCCCTACATCCTACTCCCTACACCCTACTCTCTACACCCTACTCCCTACATCCTACTCCCTACACCCTACTCTCTACACCCTACTCCCTACATCCTACAACCTACATCCTACTCCCTACTCCCTACATCCTACTCCCTACATCCTACTCCCTACACCCTACTCCCTACATCCTACATCCTACATCCTACTCCCTACATCCTACTCCCTACATCCTACTCCCTACATCCTACTCCCTACATCCTACATCCTACTCCCTACAAAATACTTCCTAGTATATGGTGTAGTGGTTAGTATGTAGTGGTCAGTATGGTGGTGTAGTGGTCAGTACGGTGGTGTAGTGGTTAGTATGGTGGTGTAGTGGTTAGTATGGTGGTGTAGTGGTCAGTATGGTGGTGTAGTGGTTAGTATGGTGGTGTAGTGGTTAGTATGGTGGTGTAGTGGTTAGTATGGTGGTGTAGTGGTCAGTATGGTGGTGTAGTGGTCAGTATGGTGGTGTAGTGGTCAGTATGGTGGTGTAGTGGTTAGTATGGTGGTGTAGTGGTTAGTATGGTGGTGTAGTGGTTAGTATGTAGTGGTCAGTATGGTGGTGTAGTGGTCAGTACGGTGGTGTAGTGGTTAGTATGGTGGTGTAGTGGTTAGTATGGTGGTGTAGTGGTCAGTATGGTGGTGTAGTGGTCAGTACGGTGGTGTAGTGGTCAGGGTTAGGGTTAGATCTGGACAGTCCGTCACTCTCAGACACTTAAATCATCACCGTTTACTAAAGAACTGTAGAACTGATTTGTGTTTTAGTGGTTTGTTTATTATCAAAGTTATTCTTTAGCAGAATGACTGACATGTTGCAGTCCTTCCAGAGTCGCTTAATATTATTAAATCTGGTGATTTCATATTAGCTCTGACTGTAAAATTATAAATTATAAAACAAAGTGACTGTGCTGTATAGTTTCTGGAACAGTAGGTGGCGCTCGTGGTTTATGTAATAAAGTAATATAAGAGTTTATTTAAAAAAATAAAAAGATGTTGTAAATCATTTACTGATGTTTTACTTTAATGGCACTACATTGTATTTATTAAATATAGTTTAAATGTTGTTTATTAAACTGAATCATAGGGCTGGTAAGAGCCTCGCGAGCCGGTTCGTGCTGCCTGCTGTGCTGCGCGCGGGGAGACTGGCGGTATGCGGCTGAGGGGGACTTTTATTTTGACAGCCGGTCTCTGTGCGCTGCGCTGCTGGGTCGAACAGTCGGAGTGTGTTTGTGTTCTGAGAGGATTTTAATCCGCTCTGTTTCGGTGAGAGAGGGTTTGTTAATGTGTTCTGGGGGAGACGGGTTGTGTGTGGAGGTGCTGGTAGTAAAGCGAGGTGTTCTGCGGGGTTCTAGGTTCTGGGTTTTGGGTTCTAGGCGATGACATTCTGACGTGATTAGCTAGCGGTGCTAACAGACGCTACGCTTATCAGAAACTCGGCCGCTGAACAAATCTGACCGCGGTTCGGATTTACAGCTCCGCTCCGGCTTCTGTCAGGAGAACGAACTGCTGCCCTGTTCAACCGATAAGTTAACTTCAGAAGACAAGCAGCTTTTACAGA
>CM038721.1:240000-275000 GCA_021613375.1 Megaleporinus macrocephalus | reverse complement strand
TCCCTCCTTCTCTCCTCTCCCTTCTCCTCCCCTTCCTCCTCCTCTCCTCCCTCCTCTCCTTCTCCTCCTCTCCTCCTCCTCTCCTTCTCGTCCTCTCCTTCTCTCCTTCTCTCCCTCTCCTTCTCTCCTTCGCATCCTCGTCCTTCTCTCCTTCTCCACTTCCTCCTCTCCTTTCTCTCCCTCTCCTTCTCCCTCTCCTCCTCTCCTCCTCTCCTCTCCTCCTTCCTCCTCGCTCCTCTCCTTCCTCCTCATCCTTCTCTCCTCTCCATCTCGTCCTCCTCTCTCCTCCTTCTCTCCGTCTCCTCTTCCTCCCTTCTCTCCTCCCTCCTCACTACTCTCGCTCTCCTCTCCTCTCACTTCCTCTCCTCTCCCTCTCTCCTCTCCTTCTCTCCTTCTCTCCTCTCCTCTCCTCTCCTGCTCTCCTCGTCTTCTCTCCTCTCTTCTCTCCTTCTCTCCTCTCCTTCTCTCCTCTCCTCTCCTCCTTCTCTCCTCCTCTCCCTTCTCTCCTTCTCTCCTCTCCTTCTCTCCTCTCCTTCTCTCCTTCTCTCCTCCTCTCCTCTCCTCTCCTTCTCTCCTCTCCTTCTCTCCTCTCTCTCCTCTCCTTCTCTCCTCTCCTTCTCTCCCTTCTCCCTCTCTCCTTCTCTCCTCTCCTCTCTCCTCTCCGTCTCCTTCTCTCCTCTCCTTCCTCTCCTCCTCGTCCTCTCCTTCTCTCCTCTCCTTCTCTCCTCCCTTCTCTACCTTCTCCCTCTCCTTCTCTCCTCTCCTTCTCCTCCTCCTCTCTCTCCTTCCTCCTCCTCTCCATTCTCTCCTCTCTCCTCTCCTTCTCCCTCCTCTCCTTCGCTCCCTCTCTCCGTCCTCTCCTTCTCCTCTCCTTCTGCTCCTCTCCTTCTCGTCTCCTCTCCTTCTCTCCTCTCCTTCTCTCCTTCTCTCTCTCCCTTCTCTCCTCTCCTCTCTTCTCTCCTCTCCCTCTCTTCTCTCCTCTCCTTCTCTCCTCTCTCCTCTCTCCTCTCTCTCCTTCTCTCCTCTCCTCCCTCCTCTCCTTCTCTCCTCTCCTTCCTCTCCTTCCTTCTCTCCTTCCTCTCCCCTCCTTCTCTCCTTCTCTCACTCCCTTCTCCCTCTCTCGCTCCTCTCCTCCTCTCCTCTCCTCTCTCCTCTCCTTCTCTCCTCTCTCCTCTCTTCTCTCCTTCTCTCCTCCTCTCCTTCTCTCCTCTCCTTCTCTCCCTCCTCTCCTCTCCTCTCTCCTCTCCTCTCCTCTCCCTTCTCTCCTCTCCTTCTCTCCTTCTCTCTCCTCTCCTCTCCTCCTCCTGCTCCTCCTCTCCCTCTCCTCTCTCCTCTCCTTCTCTCCTCTCCTCTCCTTCTCTCCTCTCCTTCCTCCTTCTCTCCTCTCCTCCTCTCCCTCCTTCTCTCCTCCTCCTTCCTCTCCTTCTCTCCTCTCCTTCTCTCCTTCGCTCCTCTCCTTCTCACTCCTCTCCTCCTCCTCCTCCTTCTCTCCTCTCCTTCTCTCCTTCTCTCCTGCTCCTTCTCTCCTCTCTCCTCTCCTTCTCTCCTCTCTTCTCTCCTTCTCTCCTCTCCTTCTCTCGCTCTCCTTCTCTCCTCTCGCTTCTCTCTCTCCTCTCTCCTCTCCTCTCCTCTCTCTCCTCCTCTCCACTCCTCTCCGTCTCGCTCCGCTCCTCTCTCTCCTTCTCTCCTTCTCTCTCTTCTCTTCCTCTCCTCCTTCTCGCTCCTCTCCTTCTCCTCCTCTCCTTCTCCTCTCCTTCTCCCTCTCCTCTCCTTCTCTCCTTCTCTCCTCTCCTTCTCTCCTCCTCTCCTCTCCTCTCCTTCTCTCCTCTCCTTCTCTCCTCTCCTTCTCTCCTTCTCCTCCTCTCCTTCCTCCTTCTCTCCTCTCCATTTTCCTCTCCTTCTCTCCTTCTCTCTTCTCTCCTCTCCTCTCCTCCTCTCCTTCTCTCCTCTCCTTCTCTCCTTCTCCCTCATCTCCTCTCCTTCTCTCCTTCTCTCCCTCACTTCTTCCTTTCCTCTCCTCTCCGTCTCATCCTCTCCTTCTTCTCCTCTCCTTCTCTCGCTCCTTCTCATCCTCTCCTCTCTCCTCCACTCTTCTCCTTCTCCTCGCTCTCCTTCTCTCCTCTCCTTCTCTCCTTCTCGATCCTCCTCATCCCTCTCCTCTCCTTCTCTCCTCTCCTTCTCTCCTCTCCCTTCTCTCCCTCCTCTCCTCTCCTCTCCTTCTCTCCTCTCCTTCTCTCCTTCTCTCCTCTCCTTCTCTCCTCTCCTTCTCTCTTCTCCTTCTCTCCTTCTCTCCTCCTCTCCCTCTCTCCTCTCCTTCTCTCCTTCTCGTCACTCTTCCTTCTCTCCTCTCCTTCTCCTCCTCTCCTGCTCCTCATCTCTCCTCCTCTCCTCTCTCCTCTCCTTCTCTCTCCTTCTCTCCATCTCCTTCCTCTCCTCTCCTTCTCTCCTCCTCATCACTCTCCTCACCTTCTCATCCTCTCCTCTCCTTCTCGCCTTACTCCTCCTCTCCTTCTCTCCTCCTCTCCTCCTCCTCTCCTCTCCTTCTCTCCTCGTCCTTCTCATCCTTCTCTCCTTCCTCAATCCTTCTCTTCCTTCTCCTCTCTTTCTCTCCTCTCCTATCTCTCCTTCTCTCCTCTTCTCCTCTCCTCTCCTTACCTCCTCCTCGCTCCTTCTCTCACTCTCCTTCGCTCCTTCTCCATCCTCTCCTTCTCTCCTTCTCCCCCTCTCCTTCTCTCCTTCTCTCTCTCCTCCTCTCCTTCTCTCCTCTCCTTCTCTCCTCGCTCTCCTTCTCTCCTCTCTACCTCTCCTTCTCTCCTTCTCTTCCTCTCCTTCTCGCCTCTCCTTCTCCTCCTCTCCTTCTCTCCTCTCCTTCTCTCGCTCTCCTTCTCTCCTCCTCTCGTTCTCCTCCTCTTCCTCTCCTTCTCTCCTCTCCTTCTCCGCCTTCTCTCCTCCTCTCCTCTCCTCTCCTTCTCGTCCTCTCCTTCTCTCCGTCTCCTTCTCATCCTTCTCCTCCTCCTCTCCGCTCCTTCTCTCCTCTCCTTCTCTCCTTCTATCTCCTCTACTTCTCTCCTCTCCTCTCTCCTCTCCTTCTCATCCTTCTCTCCATCCTCCTCCTCTCCTCGCACTTCTCCTCCTCTCCTTCTCTCCTCACTCACTCCTAGCCTTCTCTCCTCGCCTTCTCGTACCTACTCTCACTCCTCCTCTCGCTCTCACTCTCCTTACTCTCCTCTCCTTCTCCGTCCTCTCCTCTCTCCTCATACACTTTCTCCTCCTTCTCATCCTCTCCTTCTCTCCGTCTCACTCCGCTCCTTCTCATCCTCTCTCCTTACTCTCCGCTCTCTTCTCTCCTTCTCTCCTACTCCTTCTCGTCACTCTCCTTCATCCTCCTTCTCTCCTCTCCTTCCTCTCCTCTCCTTTCGCTCCTCCCCTCCTCTCCATCTCCTTCGCTCCTCTCCTCTCGCTTTCTCGATCCGTTTCTCTCCTCTACCTCTCATCACTCCTCTCCTCTCCTCTCCTTTCTCCTCCTCTCCTTCTCTCTCCATCTCTCCTTCTCTCCTTCTCCTCTCTTTTCTCCTCCTCTCCTTCTCTTCCTCTCCTTCTCCTCCTTCTCACCTCTCCTTCTCTCCTCTCCTCCTCTCCTTCTCTTCCTCGTTCTCCTCCTCCTCTCCTTCTCTCCTCTCCTTCTCTCCTCTTCCTTCTCGTCCTCTCCTTCTCTCCTCTCCTCCTCTCTCGCCTCCTTCTCTCCTCTCCTTCTCCTCCACCTCCTTCTCCTCCTCTCCTTCTCCCATCCTCTCCTCTCCTCACCTCTCCTTTCCTCTCTCCTCTCTTTCTCCGTCCTCATCCTCTCCTTCTCTCCTCTCACTTCTCTCCCTCCGTCTCTTCCTCACCCGCACCTTCTCCCTCTCCTCTCCTCCTCGCTCCTCTCAATCCTTCTCTCTCCTCCTCCTTCTTCTCCGTCTCCTCTCCTTCTCTCCTTCTCCTTCTCCTCCTCTCCTCTCCTCCTCTACCTGCTCTTCCTCTCACTCCTTCGCCCTTCTCTCCTCCTCCTCTCCTTCTCTCTCCTCTCCTTCTCTCTCTCACTTCTCTCCTCTCCTTCTCTCCTCTCCTCTCCTTCTCCTCCTCTCATCTCCTTCTCTCCTCTCCTTCTCTCCTCTCCTCTCCTCTCCTTCTCTCCTCTCCTTCTCCTGCCTCTCCTCCTCTCCTCTCCTTCTCTCCTCTCCTCTCCTTCTCTCCTCTCCTCTCCTTCTCTCCTCTCCTCTCCTTCTCTCCTCTCCTCTCCTCTCCTTCTCCTCCTCTTCCGTCTCATCCTCCTCCGTCTCTCCTCTCCTCTCCTTCTCCCGCCTCTCCGTCCTCCCTCCTCTCCTTCTCTCCTCTCCTCTCCTTCCTCTCCTCTCGCCTCCTCCTCTCCTCTCCTTCTCCCTCTCTCCTCTCCTTCTCTTCTCGTCCTCTCCGTCTAACATCAGGATATATAATAAGCCTATCCTCCTCTTCTCCTCTCCCCTCGTTACTCTCTTCCCTCCCTCCCCTCCTTTCTCTCTCCCCCTCTCTCTCCAACCCCTCTCACCACCTTCTCCCTCGCATCTCCACACATTTCTCCTCACCCCCCCCTCTCCCTCTCCCTCTCCCCTCTCCTCTCCTCTCCCCTCGCTCTCTTTCTCCGACACTTCTCAGTTACTCCCCTCTCTCCCTCTCCCTCCCCCTCGCTCTTCTTTTCTCCCCACCCACCATCTACCACCCTCTTCCTCTCCCTCACTCCCTTTCTCCCTCCCCCTCCCTCTCTCTCTCTCCCCCCCTTCTCTCGGGCTCTCCATCTCTCTCCTTCTCATTCTCCCCTCCTTCTCCGCCTTCTCTCCCTCTCCCTCTCCCTCTCTCCCCCTCTTCCCCTCCCTCTCCCCCCACCTTCTTCTTCCCCTTCTTCCTCTCTCTTTTCTCCCCTCTCTCCGCTGTCTCCTCCTCTCTCCCCTCTCAGCCCTCTCTCTCCTCTTTCTTCTCTCTCTCCTCTCTTCCTCCCGCACTCTCCTTCTTCCTCCCATCACCCCCTCCACTCTCTCTATCTCCTCCTCTCCTCTCCTCTCCTTCCTCATCCTCATCCTTCTCTTCCTCTCCTTCTCATCCTTCTCTCCGCTCTCCTCTCATCTCCTCTCCTCCTCGTCCATTCTCTCGCTCTCCTCTCCTTCTCTCTCTGTCCTTCTCTCCTCTCCTCTCCTCCTCCTCTCCTCCTCTCCTCTCCACTCCTCTCGTCCTTCTCCTCCTCTCCTTCTCTCCATTCTCTCCCCTCCTCCTCCTCTGCCTCTCCTTCTCTCCTCCTCGCTCATCCTCTCCTTCTCTCCTCTCCTTCTGCTCTCTCTCCCGTCTCTCCTTCTCCTCCTCTTCCTTCTCCCCTCTCCTTCTCTCCTTCCTCCTCCCTCTCCGTTCTCCGTCCTCGCCTTCTCTCCTTCTCTTCCTCTCCTCCTCTCCTATCCTTCTCTCCTCTCCTCCTCTCCTTCATCCTCCTCTCCTTCTCTCCTCCTCCTCCTCCTCACTTCCTCTCCTCAATCCTTCTCCTCCTCCTCCTCCTTCTCCTCCTCTCCTCTCCTCGTCCGTTCTCTCCTTCTCCTCTCCTTCTCTTCCTTCTCCTCCACTCCTTCTCTCCTCCTCTCCCTCTCCTCTCGTCACCTTCTCTCCTCTCCTTCTCTCCTTCTCTCCTTCTCACACCTTCTCTACTTCTCCTCTCTCCTCTCCTCTCCTTCTCTCCTCTCCTCTCCTCCTCTCCTCTCTCCTCTCCCTTCTCCTTCCTTCTCCTCCTCTTCTCCCTCCTCTCCTTCTCTCCTCTCCTTTCTCTCCTCTCCTTCTCCTCCTTCTCTCTCTCCTCTCTCCTCTCCTTCTCTCCACTCTCTTCTCCCTCTCTCGCTCCTCTCCTCTCTCTCCTCTCCTCTCTCCTCTCCTTCTCTCCTTCTCCTCCTCTCCTCTCTCCTCCTCCCTCCTCTCCTTCTCCTCTCCTCCTCTCCTCTTCCTTCTCATCCTCCTCATACTCCTCCTCCTCCCTTCTCCTCCTCTCCTCTCCTCTCTCTCCTCTCCGTCCTCTCCTCTCCTCTTCTCCTGCTCGTCCTCTCCTCTCTCCTCTCTCCTCTCCTCTCTCCTCTCCTTCTCTCCTCTCTCCTCCATCTCCTCTCCTCTCCTCTCTCTCCTCTCCTTCTCCTCCCTCCTTCTCCTCCTCCTCTCCTTCTCTCCTCTCCTACTCTTCCTCTCCTTCTCTCCTCTCCTCCTCCTCCTTCTCTCGCTCCTTCTCTCTCCTCTCCTCTCTCCTCCTCCTTCTCCTCCTCTCCTTCTCTCCTTCTCCTTCTCTCCTCATCCTTCTCTCCTTCTCTCCTCTCCTTCTCTCCTCTCCCTTTCCTCTCCTCCGCTCCTCATCCTGCTCTCCTCTCCTGCTCTCTCCACCTCTCCTCTCTCTCCTCTCTCCTCTCCTTCTCCTCCTCCTCTCTCTCCTTCTCTCACTCTCTCTCCGTCATCCTCCACACTCCTCTCTCTCCTCCTCTCCTTCTCGTCCTCTCCGTCTCTCCTCTCTCCTCTCTCCTCGCTCCTCTCCTTCTCTCCTCTCCTTTCTCTCCTCCTCTCCCGCCTCCTTCCGTCCTCTCCTTCTCACTTCCGTTCTCTCCTCTCCTCCTCTCCTCTCCTTCTCTCCTCTCCTCTCTCTCTCCTCCTTCTCCTCTCCTTCTCCTCCTCTCCTTCCTCTCTCCTCTCCTTCGCTTCCTTCTCCTCCTCTCCTTCTCTTCTCTCCTCCTCTCCTCTCCTCCTCTCCTTCTCTCTCTCCTCTCCTTCTCATCCTTCCTTCTCTCCTTCTCTCCTTCTCTCCCTCCTTCCTCCTTTCTCCCTCTCACGTCTCTCCTCTCCATCTCTCCTCTCCTTCTCATCCTCTCCTTCTTCATCCTCTCCTCTCTCCGTCCTCTCCTTCTCCTCCTCCTCTCCTCTCCTACTCTCGTCTCCTTCTCTCCTTCTCGCTCCTCCTCATCCCTCTCTCTCTCCTCCTCTCCTCTCCTTCTCTCCTCTCCTTCTCTCCTCTCCCTCCTCTCCTCTCCTCTCCTCGTCCTCTCCTTCTCTCCTTCTCACTTCTCTCCTTCTCTCCTCTCCTTCTCGTTCCTCTCCTTCTCTCTTCTCTCCTTCTCTCCTTCTCCTCCTCTCCTCTCCTCTCTCTCCTCCTCGTCACTCTCCTTCTCCTCCTCTTCCTTCTCTCCTCTCCTTCTCCTCATCTCTCCTGCTCTCCTTCTCTCCTCTCCTCTCCCTCTCCTTCTCTTTCCTTCTCTCCTCCTCCCTCTCCTCCTCTCCTCCTCTCACTCTCCTCACCTCCTCATCCTCTCCTCTCTCTCGCCTTCTCTTACTCTCCTTCTCTCCTCCTCTCCTCCTCCTCTCCTCTCTCTCCTCTCGTCCTTCTCTCCTCCTCTCCATCTCAATCCTTCTCTCCTCTCTCCTCATCCTTCTCTCCTTCCTCTCCTATCTCTTCCTTCTCCTCTCTCTCCTCCTCTCCTTCTCCTTACCTCCTCCTCGCTCCTCCTCTCACTCTCCTTCTCTCCTTCTCCATCCTCTCCTCTCACCTTCGCTCCTCCTCTCCTCTCCTCTCTCTTCTCTCTCTCCCCCTCTCCTTCTCTCATCTCCTTCTCTCCTCGCTCTCCTTCTCTCCTCTCCTATCTCTCCTTCTCCTCCTTCTCCTTCCTCTCCTACTCGCTTCTCTCCTTCTCTCCTCTCCTTCTCTCCTCTCCTTCTCTCTCCTCCTTCTTCTCCTCCTCTCGTTCTCTCCTCTCGCTCTCCTTCTCTCCTCTCCTTCTCCGCCTTCTCTCCTCCTCTCCTCTCCCTCCTTCACGTCCTCTCCTTCTCTTCCGTCTCTCCTCTCATCCTCTCCTCCTCCTCCTCTCCGCTCCTTCTCTCCTCTCCTTCTCTCCTTCATCTCCTCCTACTCCTCTCCTCTCTCCTCTCCTCTCCTCTCACTCCTATCTCCTCCATCCTCTCCTCTCCTCGCCTCTCCTCCTCATCCTTCTCTCCTCATCCTCACTCTCCTCTCTCTCCTCTCCCTCATCTACCTACTCTCACTCCTCCTCGCGTTCTCTCCTTCTCTCCTCTCCTTCTCTCCTCTCCTCTCATCCTCTCCTTTCTCCTCCTTCTCTCCTCTCCTCTCCTTCTCTCCTCTCCTTCTCTCCTTCTCCTTCTCTCCTCTCCTTCTCTCCCTTCTCTCCTCTCCTTCTCTCCTCTCCTTCTCTCCTTCTCTCCTCTCCTTCTCTCCTTCTCTCCTCTCCTTCTCTCCTCTCCTTCTCTCCTCGCCCTTCTCTCCTTCTCTCCTCTCCTCTCTCTCTCCTCTCCTCTCTCTCCCTCTCCTTCCTCTCCTCTCTCCTCCTCCTTCCTCCTCGCTTTCTCCTCCGCTCCCTCTCCCCTCCTTCTCTCCCTCTCATCCTCTCCTCTCTCCTCTCCTTCTCTCCTCCTCTCCACTCTCTCCTCCTTTCCTCTCCTTCTCTCCACTCCTTCGCTCCTCTTCCTTCTCTCCTCTCCTCTCTCTGCTCCTCTCCTTCTCGTCTCCTCTCTCTCCTCTCCTTCTCTCCACTCTCCTTCTCCCTCCTCTCCTCCTCTCTACCTCTCCTCTCGCCTCTCTCTCCTCTCTTCTCATCCTGCTCCTTCTCTCCTCTCCTTCTCTCCCTCCTCCTCTCTCCCTCTCCTCTCCTTCCTCACTCCTCCTACTTTCTCTCCTCTCCTCTCTCCTATCTCCTCCTCGCATTCTCTCCTCTCCCTCCTCCTCTCTCTCTCCACTCTCCTCCCCTCTTTCCTCTCCCTCCTCTCTTCCTCTCCTCTCCTCTCCTCTCCTCTCTCTCCTCCTCTCCTCTCATCTCTCTCTCTCCTCTCCTCTCCTCTCTCTTCTCTCCTGCTCTTTCCTCTCCTCTCCTTCTCCATTCTCCTTCTCTCCTCTCCTTATCTCCTCTCCTGCCTCTCCTCTCCTTCTCTCCCTCCTCACCTGTCTCTCCTCTCCTCTTCCTCTCCTCTCCTCATCCTCTCCTTCTCTCACTCCTCCTCTCTCTCCTCTCCTCGTCCTCTCCTCTCTCCTCTCCTCGTCCTTCTCTCCTCTCCTCTCTCTCACTCTCCACTCCTCTCTCCTCTCCTCTCTCCGTCTCTTCTCTCCCTCTCCTTCTCTCCTCGCCTCTCCCTCTCCTTCTCTCCTCTCGCTTCTCTCCTCTCCTTCTCTCTCTCCTCCTCTCACGTCTCCTCCTCTCCTCTCGCTTCGCAGTCTTCTCATCTCCTCCTCCTCCTCTCCCTCTCCTCCTCCGCTCTCGGTCCTCCTCCTTCTGCTCCTCTCCTCCTCTCCTCTCTCCCTCTGTACCTCTTCCTCTCTCTCCTCTCCTTCTCTCTTCTCGCTCCTCTCCTTCTCGCCTCCTTCCTTCACTCACTCTCGCCCTCCTCCTTCTCGCTCTCCTCTCCTGTCTCTCTTCTCCTTCTCTCTTCTCCTTCTCTCCCTCTCCATTCGCTCCTTCGCTTCGCTCGCTTCGTCTCCTCTCCGTCATCCCTCTCCTCGCTTCTCTCCTCTCTTCTCCTCCTCTCCTCCCTCTCCGTCTATCTCCTGAGCTTTTTTCTTACAGTGAAGAAACATTTCTTCCATAAAGTGAACGAGCGTTTATCAAAGCCCAACATCTTCATCCTGAACAATCGCTGGGACGCGTCCGCCTCCGAACCCGAGTACATGGAGGACGTGAGTGAATTTTCCACTGCAGATTTTTTCTGGACGTTCCCTTTTACTGTTCTACTATTTAAATATTCCGAGATTGTTGTCCAAGATTCCGATGCTGGTTTTAAGCTCCACCCCCTACACCAGGTGCGGAAGCAGCACACGGACCGCTGCGTGAACTTCCTGGTGGAGGAGCTGAAGGTGGTGGATAGAGATCAGGCGCCCGACCACATCTTCTTCGTCTCCGCCAAGGAGGTGCTGAACTCCCGCATGCAGCGAGCGCAGGGAATGCCGGAGACCGGTGAGCACGAGGTCACCACAGTTCACCAGGCAGCGACCCCGATCGGCGCCCCCACCGCCGCGTAGCACTCACTCACGTCTCGCACGTTTGTTTCACTCACGTCACCGCAGCTTGCTCACTCACAAACACACACTTGTTCACTCGCTCACTCACTTACACATCACTTACTCTGCCAGACAGTGCAGGAGGTTTGACCTCCGCTGTCAGGTGATGTGTTGATCACACTCAGCGCTCTGCTGCCTTGTGCACGCTGAACTGAGCGAGCGTGTCGCACGGCTGGGGTTCACACCCGTATCTGGTCTAACGCGGTGCTGCTTGTTTTCAGGAGGAGCTTTAGCAGAAGGCTTCCAGGACAGGCTGAAGGAGTTCCAGAGCTTTGAGAGAACGTTTGAGGCAAGTGGGAGTGTCTGAGACGGAGTGAGTGTGAAACAGAGCTGCAGGACGTGGAGGTGCTCGAGTTAAACTCACACTTATTAAAGTGCTTCAGGTGAAGAAATGGTTCTGTGTAGAGCTGCGAGCAAAACTGAAGGTTCTATACAGAACCATCTCTTTATTAAGGAACCTCCAGAACCATCTCTTTATTAAGGAACTTCCAGAACCATCTCTTTATTAAGGAACCTCCAGAACCATCTCTTTTAAGTGTGTATAAGAGACTTGGAGACGAGAGTCTGTTCACTTGTGTGTGTGTGTGTGTGTGTGTGTGTGTGTGTGTGCGTGTGTGCTACATGAATAGCACACTAACTTCTAAACCTGAATGTTGTTAAACGTTTGTTGTTGTTGTTGTTGTTGTTGATGATGATGCTGTTGCTATGGTGTTATATAATACTGTTGTACTGTTCTTAAGCAGAACCCGAGGAGGGATGTGGGATGGGTGGTCAGTGTTCTCCTAGCACGCTGACCTGTCTGGTGATTTGAAAGCTGTGAAATGTTTAGGGTCTCGGAGGAGGAACGTGCCCCCCCAAGCTCAGTTGCAGTGTCCCAGCTGGTGGCTAGGAGACCCCCAAAGGGAAACTTTCTGCCACAAATGGGAAAAAAAACTTCCTGTTTTATTCTGAAGAAGTTAATAACCTTCCTGAATCCTGAGGTCACGATAAGGTCATACAGTGATGAGGTCATCTACAGAGCGTTGTGACAGGCCTGAGATCAGTTTATCAGCTGATCGGTTTTCCATATAAACTGTTTACACTTTCTGAGGATCGCCAACTTCTGGATCTCTGTTTAATCCAGACTCGGTGTACTGCAGGATGTGGAGCTAACACTGGTCCAGGTGGGAACTCCGGTCCGGGAGGGTCAGATTCCTTCAGTTGGCTGATTTTTCTGCTGACTTAACTCGTCAGTCTTTTGGTTAATTGCTGGGTCTTTTGGTTAATTGCTGGGGTCTTTAGGTTAATTGCTGGGGTCTTTTGGTTAATTGCTGGGGTCTTTTGGTTAATTGCTGGGGTCTTTTGGTTAATTGCTTGGTCTTTTGGTTAATTGCTGGGTCTTTTGGTTAATTGCTGGGTCTTTTGGTTAATTGCTGGGTCTTTTGGTTAATTGCTGGGTCTTTTGGTTAATTGCTGGGGTCTTTAGGTTAATTGCTGGGGTCTTTTGGTTAATTGCTTGGTCTTTTGGTTAATTGCTGGGTCTTTTGGTTAATTGCTGGGTCTTTTGGTTAATTGCTGGGGTCTTTTGGTTAATTGCTGGGTCTTTTGGTTAATTGCTTGGTCTTTTGGTTAATTGCTGGGTCTTTTGGTTAATTGCTGGGTCCTTTTGGGTTAATTTGCTGGGTCGTAGGTTAATTGCTGGGTCTTTTGGTTTAATTGCTGGTGGTCTTTTGGTTTAATTGTTGGTCTTTTGGTTTAAAGTGCTTGGTCTTTTGGTTAATTGCTGGGTCTTTTGGTTAATTGCTGGGTCTTTAGGTTAATTGCTGGGTCTTTTGGTTAATTGCTGGGGTCTTTAGGTTAATTGCTGGGGTCTTTTGGTTAATTGCTGGGGTCTTTTGGTTAATTGCTGGGTCTTTTGGTTAATTGATGGGGTCTTTTGGTTAATTGATGGGGTCTTTTGGTTAATTGATGGGGTCTTTTGGTTAATTGATGGGGTCTTTTGGCTAATTGCTGGGGCCTTTTGGTTAATTGCTTGGTCTTTTGGTTAATTGCTGGGTCTTTTGGTTAATTGCTTGGGTCTTTAGGTTAATTGCTGGGGTCTTTAGGTTAATTGATGGGGTCTTTTGGTTAATTGATGGGGTCTTTTGGTTAATTGATGGGGTCTTTTGGCTAATCGCTGGGGTCTTTTGGTTAATCGCTGGGGTCTTTTGGTTAATTGCTGGGGTCTTTTGGTTAATTGATGGGGTCTTTTGGTTAATTGATGGGGTCTTTTGGTTAATTGATGGGGTCTTTTGGTTAATTGCTGGGGTCTTTTGGGTTGTTGGAGCTGGAGAAGCACCAGACTGTGCTGGACTCAGGCCTGCAGGTTAACCCTGTGTACTGGTCAGTAGTGCTGGGCGGTATGAGCTAAAATTTGTATCACAGTTGTTTTATTCTGTCTGTTTCACTGTATATAAATATATATGTTTATATAAGACTGTGCTTTTCTGCAGGTGAGTGGTTTACTGTACTGTCAGGTGTACAGAGAATATAACCAGTAAGGTTTTTAATGGAGCTCTGGGTTACGGTAGGTTTACTGTGTGTTACTCGGTGGTGTTGGATGATGTGTGATGGTGGGAGAGCATTTGGCTGAAGTGTTGTCGCCCGCCCGGTAACCTACTTCCTTCAACCCAGTGTTTTAATCACTGCTCTGAACCGTCTCTCTGTCCACTGTCTGTAGGGGACCAGTGTCCTCGTATAGTGTGTACTGTTACTGCATTCGTCTGACTCTTTGGCTTAACTCGTTCACTGGTGCTACTGGTTCACTGGTGCTACTGGTTCACTGGTGCTACTCGTTCACTGGTGCTACTGGTTCACTGGTGCTACTGGTTGACAGTGTTGAATCTGACGACTGTAATGGTGAACGTTCTTGGTGTTCCAGTACGTGTGTTCTGCTGAGGTGATGGGAGTGAGTTGCTAGGGTTACCACCAGCGGCGACAACAGCGCCTCCACAGTCTTCCCAGTGTACAGCCTTTTAAACCCAGAACACCTCCAGACACAGCTCCTCTCTCAGACACCCAGCTCATCCTCTACATCTCCCATCTCACGTTCTATTAGTCCCTCCATCAGTTTTCTGTTCCTTCATCTCCACCAGACACAGAGCTCCTCCCAGCTGCTAGCTCACTGACTGGTATGCTACCTGGCTAGCTAGTGAGCTGTACCAGTATGCCTCCCAGCACTACTGGTCAGTCCAGGTACAGGAACAGGTGTGAGTACAGTAGGCCGCTGTTCCTCCTTTATATCTGATCCGTTCGTCCAGGAGCTGCTACAGTGGTGCTTCTGGGAACGTGAGCTGTCGTGTTTAAGCTGAATAAGGTTCTAAGGTTCTTGTGGTTCTCTTTGGTGGAACCCAGTCTAACGACTCTCCCAGTCTTTCCCCCAACACCCCAGATCCAAACAGCCCGGCGGCCCGCCGAGCCCCTCTGTGTGTTTTACCGTCAGGCTGCGTGTTCAGTGCTGACGTCTAGATTCACTAAGGCGAGGACGCGCCTCCTCAGTTACTCCCTCACCTCTGTTCTGTTTGTTTACTTTGTTTACTGTTTATATGATTTGTAGTGTTTTCTGTTTTTCTGTTGGTCTGTAAACGCTCAGATGGTTTCTGTTTGATGTTTGTTTGTTTGTTATTAGTGAAGTTGTGATGGTTAGTGAATCTGATGTCCAGTGTAGGTGGTCAGCGGTGACTGGTTTGGTGTGTTGAGTTACTTAAAGCAGCATTATGGGAGAACTGGTACGAGCTGCTCTTGTGCTCCCCCTACAGGTGCAGAGTGTGATTCACTTTTACTCCACTGTAGTACGTACAGGTGGTGCTTTGAGCCTCATGTTCAGCTGTACGTGTGTGTTTGTTGATGAAGGTTCAGAATTTGAGCAGGTATATATACAGGTAACTCTCACCTGTCCGGCTGGTTTACCTGTAGCGTGTGTACACCTGCGCGAGCTTCACTAACTCCAGCAGAGACGCGTCAGAGGAGAGAGAACCTCACACACGAGATCGAGTAAAATTACAGAGTTTATTTTTTTTATTAGAGGAGCTTCAGACGTGAAGCCGTAAAGTGTACACAGTTCTGATAAGAGGGTCTGGTACTCACTCCTCCAGAGTTACACAGAGCTGTAGGGGGCGCTCCTGAGCCGGAGTGGGAATAACAGAGATGCTGTTCTCTCAGTAATAAGTCTATAGTAACTAATTTAGACTCTAATAAAAATCAGATTTAATAATAATCGTTACACAGTGTGGGTTTAAGAGTTGTTTACTGAGATTGACTGGTTTTATGGGGAGGAACTTCAACAAGACGTTCACTACAGAGAGAATTCTCACGCTGTGTTTCGGTAGATTGACAACGTTAAGAGTAAATAGTGAAAATATGATTTTATTACAGAACTATTATTTTAATACATCCCAATATTTTGATTTGTGTTTGTTTTGATTGATTTGATTTGTGATTGTTTTGATTGATTTGATTGATTTGTTTATTTTGATTGATTTGTGATTGTTTTGATTGATTTGATTGGTTGGTGTTTGGTGTGCTGGCGTTACTGTGAGATGAGTTCTGCGGCGGTTGTGCTGATACAGATCTGCTGCTGCTCCTCAGTTCTGTTTGAGTTGCAGTAGTGGGTCAGTGTCTTCACGTCTTTGAGTGCTGCTCATCTCAGTAACGTGTGTGTGTGTGTGTGTGTGTGTGTGTGTGTGTGTGTGTGTGTGGCCTCGCAGGAGTGTATCTCGCAGTCAGCAGTGAAAACTAAGTTTGAGCAACACACAATCAGGGCAAAGCAGATTACTGAGAGTGTCAAAGACATCATGGATCAGATTCACATCACCGCAGCCGAGAAGAGGTGGGTTCACTCTGCAGGTCTGTCTCCTCCGGGGGTCTCTCCGGAGCACAGGGCTGTCAGCTGACATGTAACGAATCTATCCTGAAACTGTCTAGACTTACTACTTCACATCATCCATCATCACAAACATAAATATATAAATATATAAATATATAAATATAAATAATCTTTTCTTTGGGCCTGTTTGCTGTACAGGGCTGTGTCTGTTCCTAAACTAAGAACTGTTATTATTATAACCTAAACCCAATGTTTTCATAACGTTACTGTCCAAAGAAAAACTAGTGTTTACAAATAGAGACATAGTTCAGTGGGACCAGGACGTTTTCCAGTGATGTATATTGGAGCGTTCCTATTGGTCCATTCGTCATGAAACTTCACAGGATATAAAAATCTGCTGTCGAGTTCAAACGAGATCAAACATTAAAAATTGAATAGCGCTGATTACAGATGTCTGATTCCCGTCATCAGCGCTGTGAATACTCCAGACGGAGAACATCTGATCACTCTGAACGACGTTATTTTATTTTTTAAATGTATTTTTTTTGTTAACGTCTGATTTTTGACTCAATCAGAATAAAAACTTTTTTTCCATGTTTAATCAGAATATTAAATTATAAATCAGTGCAGCGTAGCCAAACGTTCATAGCCTGAAGTTCACGTTTGTTAGTTATAGATCCGATTAGTCTGATCACTGTGCACCTATAGCCTGAACGCTGTGTTAGCATAGCGTTAGCTTATAGGAAGACCTGAAAGTATCAGCAGTTACAGAATTACACCGTTTACCACCTGATCGTTATTGTTTACATGGTAAACAACTGTGATCGCATTAATAAACACTTTTGTTTACTAGTGTGATCACCACTGTTTACCCCTCGATCACTCTTGTTTACCCCACCGTCCTCACTGATCTCCTGTGTGTCAGGGTGGCCTCTCTGGAGGAGAGAGAGTATCTGATGGACCGTCTGGAGTTTGTTCGTAATCAGCTCAACCTCCTCATTGAGGACATCAAGAAGAAGATCAAGTTGGTTACCGAGCAGGTGGAGAACCAGGTACGCAGACCTCAGCCTGACTGACCTTCAGGAACTTGTTCAGTGGGACAGAACGTGTGTGCTTACAGTGGAGTGGGAGAGTCTGGTAGTGAACAGCACTGCCATCTAGAGGTCAGGGATTTAAACGCAGCAGCAGTAGAGCCACTGACTGTCGCAGGTCCTGATTGATAGAACGTGTTTAAACCTGAAGTCCGTGTTCAGTACTTTACACCGCTAGTGTATGCAGTACAGCAGTGAGCGCCTGTCCCACCGTGGGCTGTATGTTTACCTGTGTCCTCCAGGTGTCTAACGCCATGGCGGAGGAGATCTGTCGACTCTCGGTGCTCATAGACGAGTTCCACTCAGACTTCCACCCGTCGCCCCACGTGCTGAAGATCTACAAATCAGTGAGTGGATCTGTTTACGGTGCAGACGGCGAGGCGGTGAACGTGTTTCCTGCTGCATGTTTAGTGTGTGGTGTGTTTGTGAGAGTGTGTGGTGTGTATGTGTGTGGTGTGTTTGTGAGAGTGTGTGGTGTGTTTGTGAGTGTGTGTGGTGTGTTTGTGAGAGTGTGTGGTGTGTTTGTGAGAGTGTGTGGTGTGTATGTGTGTGATGTGTTTATGAGTGTGTGTGGTGTGTTTGTGAGAGTGTGTGGTGTGTTTGTGTGTGGTGTGTTTGTGAGAGTGGGTGTGTGTTTTGTGTTTGGGAAGTTTTAAGCTGTGTGGGGTGTGTTTGAGTTGAGGGTGTGTTTGAGTGTGTGGTGTGTTTATGAGAGTGGTGAGTTTTATGAGTGTGTGTGGATGTTTTGTGCGAGTGTGTGTGTTTATGAGTGGTGTGGTGTGTATGTGTGTGGTGTTTCCAGATGTGTTGTGGTGTGTTTATGAGTGTGGTGTGTGTGTTTAGAGTGTGTGTGTGTGATTTTCGTGTGTGGTGTGTTTATGAGTGTGTGTGGTGTGTTTATGAGTGTGTGTGGTGTGTTTAGTGTGTGGTGTGTTTATAAGTGTGTGTGGTGTGTTTGTGAGAGTGTGGTGTGTTTAGTGTGTGGTGTGTATGTGTGTGGTGTGTTTATGGGTGTGGTGTGTTTATGGGTGTGGTGTGTTTATGGGTGTGTGTGGTGTGATGTGTGTGGTGTGTATGTGTGTGGTGTGATTGAGTGTGTGGTGTGTTTATGAGTGTGTGGGTGTGTTTTATGAGTGTGTGTGGTGTGGTTTATGAGTGTGTGGTGGTGTGTTTAGTGTGTGGTGTGTGTGTGTGTTAGAAGTGTGTGTGGTGTGGTTTAGTGTGGTGGTGTGTTTTAGTGTGTGGTGTTTGATGTGTGTGGTGTGTTTTTATGGGTGTGGTGTTTTATATGGGTGTGTGGTGGTGTGATGGTGTGTGGTGTGTATGTGTGTGGTGTGATTGAGTGTGTGGTGTGTTTATGAGTGTGTGGTGTGTTTATGAGTGTGGTGTGTTTAGTGTGTGGTGTGTTTGAGTGTGTGTGGTGTGTTTATGAGTGTGTGGTGTGTTTATGAGTGTGTTTATGAGTGTGTGTGTGGTGTGTTTATGAGTGTGTGTGTGGTGTGTTTATGAGTGTGTTTATGAGTGTGTTTATGAGTGTGTGTGGTGTGTATGTGTGTGGTGTGTTTATGAGTGTGTGTGGTGTGTTTATGAGTGTGTTTGAGTGTGTTTATGAGTGTGTGGTGTGTTTATGAGTGTGTGGTGTGTTTATGAGTGTGTGTGTGGTGTGTTTGTGAGTGTGTGGTGTGTTTGTGAGTGTGTGTGTGGTGTGTTTGAGTGTGTGTGGTGTGTTTATGAGTGTGTGTGTGTGGTGTGTTTGTGAATGTGTGGTGTGTTTATGAGTGTGTGGTGTGTTTGAATGTGTGTGGTGTGTTTGTGAGTGTGTGGTGTGTTTGAGTGTGTGGTGTGTTTGTGAGTGTGTGGTGTGTTTGTGAGTGTGTGTGTGGTGTGTTTGAGTGTGTGTGGTGTGTTTATGAGTGTGTGTGTGTGGTGTGTTTGTGAATGTGTGGTGTGTTTATGAGTGTGTGGTGTGTTTGAATGTGTGTGGTGTGTTTGTGAGTGTGTGGTGTGTTTGTGAGTGTGTGTGTGGTGTGTTTGAATGTGTGTGGTGTGTTTGTGAGTGTGTGGTGTGTTTATGAGTGTGTGTGTGTGGTGTGTTTGTGAATGTGTGGTGTGTTTATGAGTGTGTGGTGTGTTTGAATGTGTGTGGTGTGTTTGTGAGTGTGTGGTGTGTTTGTGTGTGTGGTGTGTTTGTGAGTGGTGTGGTGTGTGTGTGATGTGTGTGTGGTGTTTGAGTGTGTGTGGTGTGTGTATGATGTGTGTGTGTGTGGTGTGATTGTGAATGTGTGGTGTGTTATATAGTGTGGTGGGTGTGTTTGTGAAACATGTGTTGTGTGTGTTTGTGAGTGTGTGGTGTGTTTGTGAGTGTGTGTGTGGTGTGTTTGAATGTGTGTGGTGTGTTTGTGAGTGTGTGTTTATGGCAGCTGATTGTGAAGAGTGACTCTGATAAAGAGTGAGCTGTTGATTGGCTGTTCCTCAGGAGCTGCTCACTCACGTGGAGAGCGGGATGGGGAAGAACTTGGCTTTCCGCTGCTCCGACGCCGTCAACGCTTCTGTTCAGTCGTCTCAGACGGAGATGATCGGTGTGTAACTCACTGAACATCTAACACCTCTTCCAGATACTGTTCATTAAACTACAGTAGTGATGTTCTGTTAGGAGGTCAGTGATGTTCTGTTAGGAGGTCAGTGATGTTCTGTTAGGAGGTCAGTGATGTTCTGTTAGGAGGTCAGTGATGTTCTGTTAGGAGGTCAGTGATGTTCTGTTAGGAGGTCAGTGATGTTCTGTTAGGAGGTCAGTGATGTTCTGTTAGGAGGTCAGTGATGTTCTGTTTGGAGGTCAGTGATGTTCTGTTTGGAGGTCAGTGATGTTCTGTTGGGAGGTCAGTGATGTTCTGTTAGGAGGTCAGTGATGTTCTGTTAGGAGGTCAGTGATGTTCTGTTAGGAGGTCAGTGATGTTCTGTTGGGAGGTCAGTGATGTTCTGTTAGGAGGTCAGTGATGTTCTGTTAGGAGGTCAGTGATGTTCTGTTGGGAGGTCAGTGATGTTCTGTTAGGAGGTCAGTGATGTTCTGTTAGGAGGTCAGTGATGTTCTGTTGGGAGGTCAGTGATGTTCTGTTAGGAGGTCAGTGATGTTCTGTTAGGAGGTCAGTGATGTTCTGTTGGGAGGTCAGTGATGTTCTGTTGGGAGGTCAGTGATGTTCTGTTAGGAGGTCAGTGATGTTCTGTTTGGAGGTCAGTGATATTCTGTTGGAGGTCAGTGATGTTCTGTTGGGAGGTCAGTGATGTTCTGTTAGGAGGTCAGTGATGTTCTGTTAGGGAGGTCAGTGATGTTCTGTTGGGAGGTCAGTGATGTTCTGTTAGGAGGTCAGTGATGTTCTGTTAGGAGGTCAGTGATGTTCTGTTGGGAGGTCAGTGATGTTCTGTTAGGAGGTCAGTGGTGTTCTGTTAGGAGGTCAGTGATGTTCTGTTGGGAGGTCAGTGATGTTCTGTTAGGAGGTCAGTGATGTTCTGTTAGGAGGTCAGTGATGTTCTGTTGGGAGGTCAGTGATGTTCTGTTGGGAGGTCAGTGATGTTCTGTTAGGAGGTCAGTGATGTTCTGTTGGGAGGTCAGTGATATTCTGTTGGGAGGTCAGTGATGTTCTGTTGGGAGGTCAGTGATGTTCTGTTAGGAGGTCAGTGATGTTCTGTTAGGAGGTCAGTGATGTTCTGTTGGGAGGTCAGTGATGTTCTGTTAGGAGGTCAGTGATGTTCTGTTTGGAGGTCAGTGATGTTCTGTTGGGAGGTCAGTGATGTTCTGTTGGGAGGTCAGTGATGTTCTGTTAGGAGGTCAGTGATGTTCTGTTGGGAGGTCAGTGATGTTCTGTTGGGAGGTCAGTGATGTTCTGTTGGGAGGTCAGTGATGTTCTGTTAGGAGGTCAGTGATGTTCTGTTT
Organism: Megaleporinus macrocephalus; assembly: GCA_021613375.1. Classification (NCBI taxonomy): domain Eukaryota; kingdom Metazoa; phylum Chordata; class Actinopteri; order Characiformes; family Anostomidae; genus Megaleporinus; species Megaleporinus macrocephalus. The sequence continues at coordinate 255,057 of CM038721.1, read as the reverse complement.
GGAGGTCAGTGATGTTCTGTTAGGAGGTCAGTGATGTTCTGTTTGGAGGTCAGTGATGTTCTGTTTGGAGGTCAGTGATGTTCTGTTGGGAGGTCAGTGATGTTCTGTTGGGAGGTCAGTGATGTTCTGTTAGGAGGTCAGTGATGTTCTGTTGGGAGGTCAGTGATGTTCTGTTGGGAGGTCAGTGATGTTCTGTTAGGAGGTCAGTGATGTTCTGTTAGGAGGTCAGTGATGTTCTGTTTGGAGGTCAGTGATGTTCTGTTAGGAGGTCAGTGATGTTCTGTTTGGAGGTCAGTGATGTTCTGTTGGGAGGTCAGTGATGTTCTGTTGGGAGGTCAGTGATGTTCTGTTAGGAGGTCAGTGATGTTCTGTTGGGAGGTCAGTGATGTTCTGTTTGGAGGTCAGTGATGTTCTGTTTGGAGGTCAGTGATGTTCTGTTAGGAGGTCAGTGATGTTCTGTTTGGAGGTCAGTGATGTTCTGTTTGGAGGTCAGTGATGTTCTGTTGGGAGGTCAGTGATGTTCTGTTAGGAGGTCAGTGATGTTCTGTTGGGAGGTCAGTGATGTTCTGTTAGGAGGTCAGTGATGTTCTGTTTGGAGGTCAGTGATGTTCTGTTAGGAGGTCAGTGATGTTCTGTTGGGAGGTCAGTGATGTTCTGTTAGGAGGTCAGTGATGTTCTGTTGGGAGGTCAGTGATGTTCTGTTAGGAGGTCAGTGATGTTCTGTTTGGAGGTCAGTGATGTTCTGTTGGGAGGTCAGTGATGTTCTGTTAGGAGGTCAGTGATGTTCTGTTAGGCGGTCAGTGATGTTCTGTTAGGCGGTCAGTGATGTTCTGTTGGGAGGTCAGTGATGTTCTGTTGGGAGGTCAGTGATGTTCTGTTGGGAGGTCAGTGATGTTCTGTTGGGAGGTCAGTGATGTTCTGTTGGGAGGTCAGTGTTGTTCTGTTAGGAGGTCAGTGATGTTCTGTTAGGAGGTCAGTGATGTTCTGTTTGGAGGTCAGTGATGTTCTGTTAGGAGGTCAGTGATGTTCTGTTAGGAGGTCAGTGATGTTCTGTTAGGCGGTCAGTGATGTTCTGTTAGGAGGTCAGTGATGTTCTGTTAGGCGGTCAGTGATGTTCTGTTTGGAGGTCAGTGATGTTCTGTTGGGAGGTCAGTGATGTTCTGTTGGGAGGTCAGTGATGTTCTGTTAGGAGGTCAGTGATGTTCTGTTAGGAGGTCAGTGATGTTCTGTTTGGAGGTCAGTGATGTTCTGTTTGGAGGTCAGTGATGTTCTGTTGGGAGGTCAGTGATGTTCTGTTTGGAGGTCAGTGATGTTCTGTTGGGAGGTCAGTGATGTTCTGTTGGGAGGTCAGTGATGTTCTGTTAGGAGGTCAGTGATGTTCTGTTGGGAGGTCAGTGATGTTCTGTTAGGAGGTCAGTGAGTTTCTCCTGCCAGTTCTCAGAATCTCCTCTGTTGGTGCTGATACACTTCTGGAGATCAGACTTTGTTCTTTAAATAAAGCTGGACTCACACCTGTCCAGTCTGAACACACCTGATTCTAATTTCACCTTCACTGAAGATCCTGGAGGTTCTCACACTGTAAACCTCACAGATAGAAACACTGATCATCTTCATCAGTAATTAATATCTGATATCGGTCTGATGTTCTAGTCTTGTTTAATTTGGTTCTCTCTATGGTACCTGTGTGGTTCTGAAGGGTTCTCAGATCACTGTGAACTGATTGGTCAGGGAGCTGTGCTGTGATTGGTCTGTGTGTATCGGCGTGTGGGCTGCGGGCGGCGTGTAAGGGTGACGTCCTTTAATGATCTTTTCTTGTCCTCTGCTGTAACAGAGTGTTTACAGCCTCTACTGCCCCCTGCTGTTCAGAGCCAGATCCACATGCTGATCCCCAGCAGGAAGTTTGACCTCAGCTATGACCTGAACTGTGCTGTACTCTGCGCCGACTTCCAGGAGAACATAGAATTTCAGTTCTCTCTGGGCTGGACGGCCCTGGTCAGCCGCTTCCTTGGCCCAGCGAACGCCAAGCGGGCCCTGATGCTTTTGGACCAGAACCTGCAGGTAAGCGCTCCCGTGAGAAACGTCATCAGAGAAAATGTCTCAGTCTCGTTTTGGTCTGCAGTCTTCCTGACGAGGTTCAGTGTTCCTCCAGCTCTCAGCCACCACTCCAACAAGCAGCACTGTGGCCCAGGCCCCGCCCCCCAGAGCCCCTGCCTCTCAGGGCCAGTCCCAGGCTGTACAGACCCAGGAGGAGCTCATGATGTCCGTGGCTGCCAACCTCGCCTCTATGACCTCTCGCACCTCCATGAGTGTGGTCATTGTCGGCGGAGTGGTGAGTAACGTTACTGGGCTGAGGCTGACCACTACACCACCATACTAACCACTACACCACCATACTAACCACTACACCACCATACTAACCACTACACCACCGTACTAACCACTACACCACCATACTAACCACTACACCACCATACTAACCACTACACCACCATACTAACCACTACACCACCATACTAACCACTACACCACCATACTAACCACTACACCACCATACTAACCACTACACCACCATACTAACCACTACACCACCATACTAACCACTACACCACCATACTAACCACTACACCACCGTACTAACCACTACACCACCATACTAACCACTACACCACCATACTAACCACTACACCACCGTACTAACCACTACACCACCATACTAACCACTACACCACCGTACTAACCACTACACCACCATACTAACCACTACACCACCATACTAACCACTACACCACCATACTAACCACTACACCACCGTACTAACCACTACACCACCATACTAACCACTACACCACCGTACTAACCACTACACCACCATACTAACCACTACACCACCATACTAACCACTACACCACCGTACTAACCACTACACCACCATACTAACCACTACACCACCGTACTAACCACTACACCACCGTACTGACCACTACACCACCATACTAACCACTACACCACCATACTAACCACTACACCACCGTACTGACCACTACACCACCATACTAACCACTACACCACCATACTAACCACTACACCACCATACTAACCACTACACCACCGTACTAACCACTACACCACCGTACTAACCACTACACCACCGTACTGACCACTACACCACCATACTAACCACTACACCACCATACTAACCACTACACCACCATACTAACCACTACACCACCATACTAACCACTACACCACCGTACTGACCACTACACCACCATACTGACCACTACACCACCATACTAACCACTACACCACCATACTAACCACTACACCACCATACTGACCACTACACCACCATATTAACCACTACACCACCGTACTAACCACTACACCCCATACTAACCACTACACCACCATACTAACCACTACACCACCATACTGACCACTACACCACCATACTAACCACTACACCACCATACTAACCACTACACCACCATACTAACCACTACACCACCGTACTAACCACTACACCACCGTACTGACCACTACACCACCATACTGACCACTACACCACCATACTAACCACTACACCACCATACTAACCACTACACCACCATACTGACCACTACACCACCATATTAACCACTACACCACCGTACTAACCACTACACCACCATACTAACCACTACACCACCGTACTAACCACTACACCACCGTACTAACCACTACACCACCGTACTGACCACTACACCACCATACTAACCACTACACCACCATACTAACCACTACACCACCATACTAACCACTACACTACCGTACTGACCACTACACCACCATACTGACCACTACACCACCATACTAACCACTACACCACCATACTAACCACTACACCACCATACTGACCACTACACCACCATATTAACCACTACACCACCGTACTAACCACTACACCCCATACTAACCACTACACCACCATACTAACCACTACACCACCATACTGACCACTACACCACCATACTAACCACTACACCACCATACTAACCACTACACCACCGTACTAACCACTACACCACCGTACTAACCACTACACCACCGTACTGACCACTACACCACCATACTGACCACTACACCACCATACTAACCACTACACCACCATACTAACCACTACACCACCATACTGACCACTACACCACCATATTAACCACTACACCACCGTACTAACCACTACACCCCATACTAACCACTACACCACCTTACTGACCACTACACCACCGTACTGACCACTACACCACCATACTAACCACTACACCACCGTACTAACCACTACACCACCATACTAACCACTACACCACCATACTAACCACTACACCACCGTACTAACCACTACACCACCGTACTGACCACTACACCACCATACTGACCACTACACCACCATACTAACCACTACACCACCATACTGACCACTACACCACCATACTAACCACTACACCCCATACTAACCACTACACCACCATACTGACCACTACACCACCGTACTGACCACTACACCACCGTACTAACCACTACACCACCGTACTGACCACTACACCACCATACTAACCACTACACCACCATACTAACCACTACACCACCATACTAACCACTACACCACCATACTAACCACTACACCACCGTACTAACCACTACACCACCGTACTGACCACTACACCACCATACTGACCACTACACCACCATACTAACCACTACACCACCATACTAACCACTACACCACCATACTGACCACTACACCACCATATTAACCACTACACCACCGTACTAACCACTACACCCCATACTAACCACTACACCACCATACTGACCACTACACCACCGTACTGACCACTACACCACCATACTGACCACTACACCACCGTACTGACCACTACACCACCGTACTAACCACTACACCACCGTACTGACCACTACACCACCATACTAACCACTACACCACCATACTAACCACTACACCACCATACTAACCACTACACCACCGTACTGACCACTACACCACCATACTAACCACTACACCACCGTACTAACCACTACACCACCGTACTGACCACTACACCACCATACTGACCACTACACCACCATACTAACCACTACACCACCATACTGACCACTACACCACCATACTAACCACTACACCACCATACTGACCACTACACCACCATACTGACCACTACACCACCGTACTGACCACTACACCACCGTACTGACCACTACACCACCGTACTAACCACTACACCACCATACTAACCACTACACCACCGTACTAACCACTACACCACCATACTAACACTACACCACCATACTAACCACTACACCACCGTACTAACCACTACACCACCGTACTGACCACTACACCACCATACTAACCACTACACCACCGTACTAACCACTACACCACCATACTGACCACTACACCACCATACTAACCACTACACCATCGTACTAACCACTACACCACCATACTAACCACTACACCACCATACTGACCACTACACCACCATACTAACACTACACCACCATACTAACCACTACACCACCATACTAACCACTACACCACCGTACTAACCACTACACCACCATACTAACCACTACACCACCATACTGACCACTACACCACCATACTGACCACTACACCACCATACTGACCACTACACCACCATACTAACCACTACACCACCATACTAACCACTACACCACCATACTAACCACTACACCACCGTACTAACCACTACACCACCGTACTAACCACTACACCACCATACTAACCACTACACCACCGTACTAACCACTACACCACCATACTAACACTACACCACCATACTAACACTACACCACCGTACTAACCACTACACCACCGTACTGACCACTACACCACCATACTAACCACTACACCACCGTACTAACCACTACACCACCGTACTGACCACTACACCACCGTACTAACCACTACACCACCGTACTGACCACTACACCACCATACTGACCACTACACCACCATACTAACCACTACACCACCGTACTAACCACTACACCACCGTACTGACCACTACACCACCGTACTAACCACTACACCACCGTACTGACCACTACACCACTGTACTGACCACTGTGTCTCTGTACTGTAACAGGTGTGGAGGACTATAGGTTGGAGAGTCATTGCTCTGTCTATGAGTCTTTACGGCGTGCTGTACCTGTACGAGAGGCTCACCTGGACCACCAAGGCCAAGGAGAGAACTCTGAAGAAGCAGTTTGTGGATTACGCCACTGAGAAGCTCCAGCTCATAGTCAGTTTCACCAGCGCGAACTGCAGCCACCAGGTCCAGCAGTAAGTGACCTTCTGGAGTAGATCCTCCACCGCTGTACAGTCGCAGCCAGAAGTTTAGAAGTTTGCTGTCTAAGTTGGTTATGAAGCTGGTGTAGATGTTTATAAGATATAAAGAAGTTAATTATAAACATTCTATACGTGTGTTAACTGTTTATTAACAAACACATCCAGTTTCAGTAGAGACTTACAGAGTTGATCATCTTATCGTTATTCTCACCTAATCAGTGTTCGGAGTTCATCAGTTTCTGGGTTTTTGTTTGTCCACCTTTGTCCTCTTTTCTCTTCTCTCCTGAGCTAACGAGATCATCACTGGAATGATGTGTGAGGTCATTCTGTAGGGCTTCATCCGATCATCTTCACCATCTAGAGTTCATACAAACCACCAGCAGAAGAACTCAGTCAGCAAACTGTAAAAAAACATTTGCACCATTCTCAAAACTTTTGGAGTAGATCTTGTACGGCTGTAGATGATGGAGTAGATCTAATACGGCTGTAGGTGATGGAGTAGATCTCATACGGCTGTAGATGGAGTAGATCTTGTACGGCTGTAGATGATGGAGTAGATCTAATACGGCTGTAGGTGATGGAGTAGATCTCATACGGCTGTAGATGGAGTAGATCTTGTACGGATGTAGATGATGGAATAGATCTTGTACGGATGTAGGTGATGGAGTAGGTCTCGTACGGCTGTAGGTGATGGAACAGATCTTGTACGGCTGTAGGTGATGGAACAGATCTTGTACGGATGTAGGTGATGGAGTAGATCTCATACGGCTGTAGATGATGGAGTAGGTCTCATACGGCTGTAGATGATGGAGTAGGTCTCATACGGCTGTAGGTGATGGAGTAGATCTCATACGGCTGTAGATGGAGTAGATCTTGTACGGATGTAGATGATGGAATAGATCTTGTACGGATGTAGGTGATGGAGTAGGTCTCATACGGCTGTAGATGATGGAGTAGATCTAATACGGCTGTAGGTGATGGAGTAGATCTCATACGGCTGTAGATGGAGTAGATCTTGTACGGATGTAGATGATGGAATAGATCTTGTACGGATGTAGGTGATGGAGTAGGTCTCGTACGGCTGTAGGTGATGGAACAGATCTTGTACGGCTGTAGGTGATGGAACAGATCTTGTACGGATGTAGGTGATGGAGTAGATCTCATACGGCTGTAGATGATGGAGTAGGTCTCATACGGCTGTAGATGATGGAGTAGGTCTCATACGGCTGTAGGTGATGGAGTAGATCTCATACGGCTGTAGGTGATGGAACAGATCTTACACTGTGTGGTTAAGTGTTGTCTTGATCCGTCTGCAGGGAGATCGCCAGCACCTTCGCCAGGCTGTGCCAACAGGTGGACATCACCCAGCGAGAGCTGGAGAGCGACATCAGCCGACTAACCACGAAGATCCAGGAGCTGGAAGCCGTCCAGACTCGTTCCAAAGCTCTCAGGTCAGCTCGCTCACTTCGCTCACAATCAGAACATTAAAGACCTGAAACCCACCTCAGAAGCATTCAGCTCACAGGAACCTTTAGAACCCAAAACTATTTCATCCTGAGGTTCATATGATGTGAATGTACTTTATACACCATATGAACAAAAGTATTTGGACACCACTTCTAATTACTGAGTTCAGGTGTTTCAGCTCAAACCACTACTCGCAGGTGCTTGTCATCAAGCACACAGTCCTGCAGCCTCCATAGACCAACACTGGCAGTAGAATGTGGTCTTACTGGAGAGCTCAGGCAGGTGATGATTCCATACTTCAGGTCAGACAGTGGGAAAGTCAGTGGTGGGTCCAGATGTTGGAGTAACGTGCAGGAGATGGAGATGATCTAACAGTGTTGTTGTTCTTGCAGACACAAGGCCACAGAGCTGGAGAAGCAGCTGGAGAGCTTCACCAGTCAGTATCTCCATTCACAGAACTGACCTGTGATCTTCACACTGGCAGCTTCTCAGGAGTGGATCCTGTACGATGGACAGTGAACTGAAGAAGCCCAGTTTGGTGTGTCCACCTGGTGGACGGGCGTGTGTGCACTTTAACCGGGTTAGTGTTACAGGTAAACAGTCCGCTGCTGGTTTGATGGGTTATTTGAGGTTTTCTGTATTTGGTTGAGCTGGTCCTGCAGTGAGGTGTGAGGTACTCTGTAGAACCTGTGAGATCTTGATGTGAAGAAAACACCGAGCAGGGCTGCAGACGGGAAACCTTTCGTCCCACACGCTCGACTGCGCAGCTCCTCTCGACTCGTTTATACTGATCAGACTTTCATCACATCCGGAGGATCCGGATCCGGACTCGTTTTCCAAGCCTTTCTTTTCTAGAAGAACCTCAACCAGCTCCATCAGTTCAACCAGTAAAGACCAGCTGGAGGAAACCGTGTACTTTCTGGAGCCTTTTGATCACAAAGCCTGATTTTCTATTCTGTATGTTCCTCAGAACCCTTTCTCTGAGTCTCTGTGAAGTTCTGTAGATGAAAGGATGTGTGTAAACGTTCACCTCAACGATTCTTTGAGCAGAAAATAAACAAACACTTTGTTCTGACGTGTTTACTCGTGTGATGTTTGTTTGCAGGAGAACAAAAAGTAGAAATGTACTAAAAAAAAAAAAAATTATTAATAATCGTTCAGGGTCGTATCACAGAAACAGAGAACTTCAGTTACGACTGAATTAAGTATAGATGTTGTTTCAAAAACAGCTTCTGATCTTCTCCATTAACTCCAGATAAGAACCCAGTACTACACCAGCATCCCAACTGGACCAGACTTCCTACATACTGTCCTAACTTTAGGATAACAGTGTCCGAACTCCTGCTTAACACTGTTTCTATGGTTTTATTCAGTGACCAGCAGCGTCCACTATAACTAAAACCAGCACACTGACCTCACACTGACCTCACACTGACCTCACACTGACTTCCACTGTAGAGCAGAGCTTCTTCACGTGTGAGGTTTTTATTCTAACAGTGTAAACATAAACATAAGTAAGAATCCAAACCTCCTCATACTTCCAAAAAGTAGTTAATTTAACATTCCATATAACTGAGAGTGAGTTTGGTGTTCACAGTGGTGATGTTTACAGTGGTGATGATGGTGTTTACAGTGGTGGTGATGGTGTTTACAGTGGTGATGATGGTGTTTACAGTGGTGGTGGTGATGTTTACAGTGGTGGTGGTGATGTTTACAGTGGTGGTGGTGATGTTTACAGTGGTGATGATGGTGTTTACAGTGGTGGTGGTGGTGTTTACAGTGGTGGTGGTGATGTTTACAGTGGTGATGATGGTGTTTACAGTGGTGGTGGTGGTGTTTATAGTGGTGATGGTGTTTACAGTGGTGGTGATGATCACGTAATAACTGTATGACATCATCAGTGAAGAACCTGGACTAATCTAATAGCTTTACTCAGTTACATGTACTTCAGTTAAAGTGAAAGTGTGTGTTTGAGCGTCTGCACTGCTCTGAGATCAGCCGCAGCTCTGATTCTGGAGTTTCTGTGGTAATTACTTAGGAAGGGGGGGGATTAGCTCTGAGGCTCCTGCTGATCTGAGAGTGAGAGCCGGGGTTCTGCTCTTCTGCTCGCGGTGTCGTTTGGAAGACCCGCTCACCGTTCACTTTTATTTCTCTAGTGTGGAGTGATTATTTCACTGGTGTGGAGTGATTATTTCACTGGTGTGGAGTGATTATTTCTCTAGTGTGGAGTGATTATTTCACTGGTGTGGAGTGATTATTTCACTGGTGTGGAGTGATTATTTCACTGGTGTGGAGTGATTATTTCTCTAATGTGGAGTGATTATTTCACTGGTGTGGAGTGATTATTTCTCTAGTGTGGAGTGATTATTTCTCTAGTGTGGAGTGATTATTTCACTGGTATGGAGTGATTATTTCTCTAGTGTGGAGTGATTATTTCACTGGTGTGGAGTGATTATTTCACTGGTATGGAGAGATTATTTCACTGGTATGGAGTGATTATTTCTCCAGTGTGGAGTGATTATTTCTCTAGTGTGGAGTGATTATTTCTCCAGTGTGGAGTGATTATTTCACTGGTATGGAGTGATTATTTCTCCAGTGTGGAGTGATTATTTCTCTAGTGTGGAGTGATTATTTCTCCAGTGTGGATTGATTATTTCTCCAGTGTGGAGTGATTATTTCACTGGTATGGAGTGATTATTTCTCCAGTGTGGAGTGATTATTTCACTTGTGTGGAGTGATTATTTCTCTAGTGTGGAGTGATTATTTCTCTAGTGTGAAGTGATTATTTCACTGGTATGGAGTGATTATTTCTCTAGTGTGGAGTGATTATTTCACTGGTATGGAGTGATTATTTCTCCAGTGTGGAGTGATTATTTCACTGGTATGGAGTGATTATTTCTCCAGTGTGGAGTGATTATTTCACTGGTATGGAGTGATTATTTCTCTAGTGTGGAGTGATTATTTCACTGGTATGGAGTGATTATTTCTCTAGTGTGAAGTGATTATTTCACTGGTATGGAGTGATTATTTCTCTAGTGTGGAGTGATTATTTCTCCAGTGTGGAGTGATTATTTCTTTAGTGTGGAGTGATTATTTCACTGGTATGGAGTGATTATTTCACTGGTATTGAGTGATTATTTCTCCAGTGTGGAGTGATTATTTCTCTAGTGTGGAGTGATTATTTCACTGGTATGGAGTGATTATTTCTCTAGTGTGGAGTGATTATTTCTCTAGTGTGGAGTGATTATTTCACTGGTATGGAGTGATTATTTCTCCAGTGTGGAGTGATTATTTCACTGGTATGGAGTGATTATTTCTCCAGTGTGGAGTGATTATTTCACTGGTATGGAGTGATTATTTCTCCAGTGTGGAGTGATTCTTTCTCTAGTGTGGAGTGATTATTTCTCCAGTGTGGAGTGATTATTTCTCCAGTGTGGAGTGATTATTTCACTGGTATGGAGTGATTATTTCTCCAGTGTGGAGTGATTATTTCACTGGTATGGAGTGATTATTTCTCCAGTGTGGAGTGATTATTTCTCTAATGTGGAGTGATTATTTCTCTAGTGTGGAGTGATTATTTCACTGGTATGGAGAGATTATTTCACTGGTATGGAGTGATTATTTCTCCAGTGTGGAGTGATTATTTCACTTGTGTGGAGTGATTATTTCTCTAGTGTGGAGTGATTATTTCTCTAGTGTGAAGTGATTATTTCACTGGTATGGAGTGATTATTTCTCTAGTGTGGAGTGATTATTTCACTGGTATGGAGTGATTATTTCTCCAGTGTGGAGTGATTATTTCACTGGTATGGAGTGATTATTTCTCCAGTGTGGAGTGATTATTTCTCCAGTGTGGAGTGATTATTTCTCTAGTGTGGAGTGATTATTTCACTGGTATGGAGTGATTATTTCTCCAGTGTGGAGTGATTATTTCACTGGTATGGAGTGATTATTTCTCTAGTGTGGAGTGATTATTTCACTGGTATGGAGTGATTATTTCTCTAGTGTGGAGTGATTATTTCTCTAGTGTGGAGTGATTATTTCTTTAGTGTGGAGTGATTATTTCACTGGTATGGAGTGATTATTTCACTGGTATTGAGTGATTATTTCTCCAGTGTGGAGTGATTATTTCTCTAGTGTGGAGTGATTATTTCACTGGTATGGAGTGATTATTTCTCTAGTGTGGAGTGATTATTTCTCTAGTGTGGAGTGATTATTTCACTGGTATGGAGTGATTATTTCTCCAGTGTGGAGTGATTATTTCACTGGTATGGAGTGATTATTTCTCCAGTGTGGAGTGATTATTTCACTGGTATGGAGTGATTATTTCTCCAGTGTGGAGTGATTATTTCACTGGTATGGAGTGATTATTTCTCCAGTGTGGAGTGATTATTTCTCTAATGTGGAGTGATTATTTCTCTAGTGTGGAGTGATTATTTCTCCAGTGTGGAGTGATTATTTCTCTAGTGTGGAGTGATTATTTCACTGGTATGGAGTGATTATTTCTCCAGTGTGGAGTGATTATTTCACTGGTATGGAGTGATTATTTCTCCAGTGTGGAGTGATTATTTCTCTAATGTGGAGTGATTATTTCTCTAGTGTGGAGTGATTATTTCTCCAGTGTGGAGTGATTATTTCTCTAGTGTGGAGTGATTATTTCACTGGTATGGAGTGATTATTTCTCTAGTGTGGAGTGATTATTTCACTGGTATGGAGTGATTATTTCTCCAGTGTGGAGTGATTATTTCTCCAGTGTGGAGTGATTATTTCACTGGTATGGAGTGATTATTTCTCCAGTGTGGAGTGATTATTTCTCTAATGTGGAGTGATTATTTCTCTAGTGTGGAGTGATTATTTCTCCAGTGTGGAGTGATTATTTCTCTAGTGTGGAGTGATTATTTCACTGGTATGGAGTGATTATTTCTCTAATGTGGAGTGATTATTTCTCCAGTGTGGAGTGATTATTTCTCTAGTGTGGAGTGATTATTTCTCTAGTGTGGAGTGATTATTTCTCCAGTGTGGAGTGATTATTTCTCTAGTGTGGAGTGATTATTTCACTGGTATGGAGTGATTATTTCTCCAGTGTGGAGTGATTATTTCACTGGTATGGAGTGATTATTTCTCCAGTGTGGAGTGATTATTTCTCTAATGTGGAGTGATTATTTCTCCAGTGTGGAGTGATTATTTCTCCAGTGTGGAGTGATTATTTCTCCAGTGTGGAGTGATTATTTCTCCAGTGTGGAGTGATTATTTCTCCAGTGTGGAGTGATTATTTCACTGGTATGGAGTGATTATTTCTCTAGTGTAGATGTTATGGATTCCAGCTGCTCTAATACACCTCTGAGTACGATCAGTGATTGCTCCACAGGTACCTGAGCATTCCCAGACGGTCAGAACCGCTGGCGTCGTGCCAGTGAAGGTGTGTACCCTGGTTTTTACCTGTGTCCAGGAAGTTCTCTGGTGACCCTGACGTTGCCCTCGTGGGTCTTCAGACGGTAGATGGAGCAGATGTTGTCCAAACCTCCACAAGCTACGTAGCTGCCTGAGGGAGGAGCGCAGCGGGATCGCATGCACCTGAGAAACAGACACACCACCTTAACAGGCTCTGAACCTCCACGGGCTCCATCCACAACGCTTCTGAATCAGATTCCAATCTGAAGATTAGACATGACAAACAGAACCCAGCCAATCAGCAGGAGTTCTCTCGTTCTCAACCAGAGCGGTTATCTTCTTTATGCAAACTGGTTCTCCAGACTGAGGCAGGTGAAGAGCGAGAACAGGTTCTCCAGACTGAGGCAGGTGAAGAGCGAGAACAGGTTCTCCAGACTGAGGCTGGTGAAGAGCGAGAACTGGTTCTTCAGACTGAGGCAGGTGAAGAGAGAGAACAGGTTCTCCAGACTGAGGCAGGTGAAGAGCGAGAACAGGTTCTCCAGACTGAGGCTGGTGAAGAGCGAGAACTGGTTCTTCAGACTGAGGCAGGTGAAGAGCGAGAACAGGTTCTCCAGACTGAGGCTGGTGAAGAGCGAGAACTGGTTCTCCAGACTGAGGCAGGTGAAGAGCGAGAACTGGTTCTCCAGACTGAGGCTGGTGAAGAGCGAGAACTGGTTCTCCAGACTGAGGCAGGTGAAGAGCGAGAACTGGTTCTCCAGACTGAGGCTGGTGAAGAGCGAGAACTGGTTCTCCAGACTGAGGCTGGTGAAGAGCGAGAACTGGTTCTTCAGACTGAGGCAGGTGAAGAGAGAGAACAGGTTCTCCAGACTGAGGCAGGTGAAGAGCGAGAACAGGTTCTCCAGACTGAGGCTGGTGAAGAGCGAGAACTGGTTCTTCAGACTGAGGCAGGTGAAGAGCGAGAACAGGTTCTCCAGACTGAGGCTGGTGAAGAGCGAGAACTGGTTCTCCAGACTGAGGCAGGTGAAGAGCGAGAACAGGTTCTCCAGACTGAGGCAGGTGAAGAGCGAGAACAGGTTCTCCAGACTGAGGCTGGTGAAGAGCGAGAACTGGTTCTTCAGACTGAGGCAGGTGAAGAGAGAGAACAGGTTCTCCAGACTGAGGCAGGTGAAGAGCGAGAACAGGTTCTCCAGACTGAGGCTGGTGAAGAGCGAGAACTGGTTCTTCAGACTGAGGCAGGTGAAGAGCGAGAACAGGTTCTCCAGACTGAGGCTGGTGAAGAGCGAGAACTGGTTCTCCAGACTGAGGCAGGTGAAGAGCGAGAACTGGTTCTCCAGACTGAGGCTGGTGAAGAGCGAGAACTGGTTCTCCAGACTGAGGCAGGTGAAGAGCGAGAACTGGTTCTCCAGACTGAGGCTGGTGAAGAGCGAGAACTGGTTCTCCAGACTGAGGCTGGTGAAGAGCGAGAACTGGTTCTTCAGACTGAGGCAGGTGAAGAGAGAGAACAGGTTCTCCAGACTGAGGCAGGTGAAGAGCGAGAACAGGTTCTCCAGACTGAGGCTGGTGAAGAGCGAGAACTGGTTCTTCAGACTGAGGCAGGTGAAGAGCGAGAACAGGTTCTCCAGACTGAGGCTGGTGAAGAGCGAGAACTGGTTCTCCAGACTGAGGCAGGTGAAGAGCGAGAACTGGTTCTCCAGACTGAGGCTGGTGAAGAGCGAGAACTGGTTCTCCAGACTGAGGCAGGTGAAGAGCGAGAACTGGTTCTCCAGACTGAGGCAGGTGAAGAGCGAGAACTGGTTCTCCAGACTGAGGCAGGTGAAGAGCGAG